>CM057927.1:2905117-3505117 GCA_030141595.1 Chydorus sphaericus
AAGTTTTTTTTTAAATATTTTTTCGTTCACATTTAGGCGCAATTTTAAAAGATTAAATTATTTAATATCGACGTTACGACACATTTTTTTATTGAATAAACAGTTATGGTTTATTTGGAGAAAATAAATCAGAATCTTTTATAAGAACAATCGGAAACAAATTCAACCAATAACAAATAGGAAAGGGAACAATAATTGCATAATTCAATTACATGATCATCAACTGTAATATATTAATATTTCGTCCAATACCCTTCAGCTTCAATAACTAATTGCAGCCTGTTAACCATAGAACGTGACAATTTCGACCAGTATTCTGGTCGCCCAATTTTAAAATGCTCCCAAAGAGCAAGGGCCATCTCAAATACTTCGTCACGGTTCCGTGCTCTCCTTCCTTCAAAACACTTAACCATATCACCCCACACATTTTCGATTGGGTTCATGTCAGCACCTTTGGACGGCCAATCCAGAACTGTAATTTCAGGATGCCGTCGAAACCATTCACGAACGATGATCGCCGTGTGTATTGGGGACCGGTCGTGGATGAAGAAAATGGGACCTTCGGGAAATCTCGCACGAACAGAGGGAAGAAAAACAGTTTCAAGAATATTTATATAAACTTCTGCTTTGAATTTTCCGTTGATCTGCACGAAATCCCCACCACCAGCCGCTGTAAACCATCCCCATACAGGAACGGTCTTGCGACCACTCCGATCATGGATTTGAACGTGCGGTCTATCAAATCGCGTTCCGTCACGGCGGTAAACGAAAACTCGTCGGAACCTAAATATAAAATTTTAAAAAATTAATAAACAAACACATATTTTAAATTTATCTCAGATTAGACGAACTTTAAATTAACCTAGATTATAGATTAAAAATAATAAATAGGCAAAAACTCTTTGAAAAATAAATATTAATCCCTTCGTATAGATTTGAACCACCAATCTTTGGAATGGGAGCCGGAATTTTTACCACTGAGCCACAAACCTTATACAAAGTACTAAAAGTTTTAAGAATAAAATAAAATTACCAAATGTTTTTTCATCTGTGAAGACTACTCTATCCCACCAATCCGCAGGCATTCCGGCGTATCTCACGGCAAAACGTAGACGACCGGCAGCGTGGTTCGGTGAAAGAAAAAATTTTCGCGCAGCTCGCCTCGCCTTGAGCCCATACTGCTTTAGTCGACGGGAAACGGTTTAACGAGAAATACCAACTCCTGCAGCATCTATTTCAAATAAATGAATCAACATATATTTAATATAAGAAAAGAAAAGATATAATATAGTATAATAACAGTAAATAATATGGATGGTGTCACATTAAAACAAAATGAGGGTCAATAAAAATTATACTTACTAGCAATATCGTCGCCAGTTGTAATAGGGTTGTCTTGAACGCACCGGAATAGACGGTAATCTTGCCCAGCTGTCGTTTTCTTGTTCTGAAGACCAGTGCCCTAAAGGCGATCGATGTTACCAGTTAAAGCGAAGCGTCTTTGCCAGTTGACGACCGTTCCATCAGAACATCCAATCTGGTTGGCAATTTCTCTGATAGACTTTCCAATATTGCTAAGAGTTATAATGGAACCTCTCTCCACCTTTGTCAAGTGCTTCCTAGTGTTGACACGATACATTTTTTACAAACAGTAAAGTAGGAATGTGAGAGGTCAAGTCTTTGCACACCTTTTTATACCCCCAAAAACCATACTTTACCAGAGGGTGGATGAATACCAAAGCAATATTTTTCACTAGTGCGTCCCTAAACACATAACTAGAAATTGATTTTTATTTCTCTAAAAATTCAAATTTAATTCATTTGACGAAAATCGATTCTATTAATGCGACGATTTATTCCTAGTTTGTACCGGTAGTCAATCGTTATTAAGATCATTGACAAAAAATGAATTAAACAAAAAAAAAACTGATATTGGGTCTACAAAATAAATTTAAGAAATCAAGAGTTTCGAACGCAGGCCTCCCGCTCATGGGTCTGCAGCGTTAACCATCTAAGCCATTTTCTAACGACTTTCCTATACGAAATTAAACCTTATATTCCCTTAAGTTAAAATTTTTTCAAAGACAATTTTTCCAAGTTTACAAATAGACGTTATAAGTTAAAATATAATTATTTAGTGAAAACTAGTGAGAATTAATCCCAAAAAGGCTGTAGTTATGAAACTAGAAAAAGAAAAAAATCCTATCGAACGTAAACTTTTATAGATTTTCTGCAGCATTTCTAGTCCTGTTAAAGAATTATATTATGAATATCATTCAACTATAGTTTCCTTGGATTCGAATATAGAATGTTTTTGCAATGAGAACCACCAACCAACGCGGAAACTATAAATACGAATTTCAAAAACAAAAAAACCAGACGCAGACAGAGAGAAAGAGGAAAAAAGCAGACATGTCTGAATTTTTGGCATTAGAGGTTAACGTCGAAGGACAAATCAGTTGAAGGTGATTGCTTTTGGCGACTGGGATTTTTTTTCCTAATAACGGGATTTCTTTTACTTCGGCTTAAATTCAAAATTGGAGAATAATGAAGATTATGAGACACTCAAATATTCGAGTTTTGGATTTTCTAACTATGGTTCAGACATTTAACCAAATATTCTATCGATAACTGGATGTTTTAAACCATTCAAAAAAAATTGAGTTTTGTAAATCGATAAATTAATTTTTGAAATCCAACTATTAAGTCACCCAATGAATAATGATTGCAATAAAATATGCTTTGCATTCTCTTAAAAATCCGATGGATTCAGTTTTTTTTTTGCAGCAATAATTTTTTTTTAAATTGCACGTTACGACGAGTATATTACTAATAATGTTACCTTCTGAGACACATCCATAGCTTCGTGGGTTAGGGCGCTGGATCAAAACAGGTAATGGATGCGTTCGAAGCTTTCGAACCTCCTAGGCATCTTTTAAAATTTTATTTACTGATAATAAAATATATAATCAATCATCTTATAAACAATATGAAATTAATCAAATTTACTGGAGTAAATAACAATTATTGGCATTACGCCAGTTTTTCTTTCCGATACTTACTAAAAGCCTGTTTCTGGAAACAGAATGAAATAAAGGTTATAAAGATTCGATCGTGGGTTACCCGGTTAATGGAGTATATCGCTATCCAACTGAGCCATCAGTTCAATAGGTCTTATTTATTAGAAACTAAATTGAACCAAGTATTTAAATGCGGGTATAATTTTTAAACTGGTGGCTTTTTTCTAAGCATTCTTTATTTTTTGTCGAATCATGTCTGATCACTCATTATTCGGTAAAAAGTCGATCTCTCTCTTGCTAAGATTAGAACTTAGAACTTTCGGCACGAGCATTAGAGCTTTAACCAAGTAAAATAAATAACCTTCATCATCATAATTACTTTATTGAAACCTTTTGCACAATACATTTAATTTTACAATGCGACAATGACGATTGTCTTTTTATTTATAATATGGCATAGCAGTTATGTAATGACCTGAAAATGAAATTTAAAATAAATTTTAAATAGTCAATATCAATAACTTACAACATATAAACGAGAATAGCAATTAACGGTATAATCCCATTACTAATAGTACTATTTTTGCTCCAATAACTACTGTGGTCATGTTGGTTAAGGCGCTGGGACTCAATGAAGGTTTCAAGGGTTTCGATTCCAGTTCAAGACAAGGGTATTTTTTAATTATCGTTGCCTAAAAATTTGTCTGTCTGGAGGGCAAACAGTTCTGAAATAGGTTCATTTGAGATTTATTCTCAAAATTGGACAGCATATGCCATCTAGGAATGAAATTGTGAATGATTAGCTTGACCGGTAAATATTCCGGTCTTATATTCATATAACTGTGAATTTAAATAAATTCTAAAAAACATAACATCTAAAATCTATTTCGATAACTTAAAACTACGAAAATGAGAATAAATAAATAATAAGTTGAAATAAGTTCAACTGATGTGAAATCGGGATTAGTTAGCTTTTCGATATTATTAGGCGTCTCGGTCAATGATACCATATGCACTCAACCAACTAATTTTTAGTAATTAAATGTGGTTCATGGTATAGTGGTTAAAACGTTGACTTGCTACGAAAAAGTTCTGGTTTCGAATCGTTGGATTCAACTTTTTTCAAATATTTAGATGCGATATTTAAGTTGGCCAAATAAAATTTTCAAAAATGTGGCAAGTGTGTGTATTGAAGAACCATTTTCCGCACACGCGATTAAAAATGAAATTTTATGAAACAGCTTTCTATTTCTAAAAGAGCTCCATTAATGGCCATGAAATCACTACTGATTTTTGTCATCTTTGACGTATAAATATAGCCTAGTGGGTTAGACCACTGGACTAATACCGTTAAGGAATGGGTTCGGATCCATAGGAAGTCTCACAAAATTATCTTTTATTCTTTAAGTATTGATTTTAAAATACTTTATTTTTAAAAATTGAAGTTATTACAATGTTGGCTACACATTCATTATAATATCTTAATTTTTCTTTTGGACGTTTTCTCTTCCACAAATGCGTTTCTATAAACAGCAGAAAATAAATTGCTGATCAAATAGAGAGATTCGATCCCGGGTTAACCGCTCCACGGTTTGTACCGCTAACCAACTGAGCAATTGTGCCACGAATAGCAGGGTATAGATGCTAGCGAAGACAGGATATAGATGCTCATTTAAAACTAGCAACTTCATACTAATTACATTATACCTTTTAAGAAAATAACATTAATATAATCGAGCTTTATAATTTAAAGATAATAGATTGTCCTATTCATTTAGTGAGCAAAGCCAAATAGATATAAGAAAGATTAGAAAGTAGAACCAATATATTGAATATCTAAAATATCTTAATTGTTTTGTTTAAAAAACTCATTTTATTGTGTGGTCAAATTGTCCGTCTTGAAATGAAAAAAATGAAATTATAAGCAAAATATTTCGCTGAAGAAAAAGTCGGACGGAAAGGAAAGATGAAAAGACTAAAAACCAGACAGCCCATCGGCAATAGAGATAGACATGAGATGAAGAATAAGTTGAAGAGTAAGGGTCGTACTGGTCGTAGTATTTTAAAACTATAAAGTTGTTATATTTTGTTTTTTCTTGAGAATAGAGGTTTCTTTCTTTTTTGTCGAGACGTCTGATCGCCCATTATTCGGTAAAGAGTCGCCGTCTGGGTCCGCGGAGATTAGAACTTGAGACTTTTTGTCTGTGGAACAGAGACTTAACCAACTAGACTACAAATCCTTTGAAAATTATGACCACTATTATGATTAGATTATTGAACATTTGTCACAATACATTTTATTTTTCAATACGACTCCAAATAGTTTAAAAAAAAATTTATAATGGCCTAAGTTATTGATAATAACTGAACTTGAAAAGAATACTTGAAGTAAATGAAAAAAAAACATAAACAGTTAATACTATTGATAAATATACTACCGTGGCTCAGGTGGCAGAGGCATTTTCTCCAGAACCAATAATAATTGTATCAGTATAGGATCAAATCCAGTTGCAGGTATAAGACTGAATAGCGATTTAACATATTTTAAAGTATAAAAAGAAACTTTAAAAATAAAATAAGGACAGGAAAATATTAAAATGCCAATGTTACGTAGTAATTTTCTTTTCTTAGACCAATCTGTAATATTAATTGTAAAGTATTTCGAATCACATAATCCTACAACAATTGTTTCTAGTTTAGTTGGTTAAGGCGCTGAGGTTACACCGTGTGATATGTAAGTTATGGGTTCGAGTCCAGTTCGTGATAGAAATATTTTTAAGATTGTGAATGGATTTTATGTCTCAATATATGTCTGGAGGGCCAACGGTTCTGAAATAGGTCTATTTGGGATTTATTCTTGAAATTAGACAGCATATGCCATCTAGGAAAGGGATTCAAAGTGAATGGCGAGCGTGGCAGGAACATATTCATATAGCTATAAATTTATTGAATTTTGCATATAATTTCTATAACGATATCTTCAAACTTTATAAAGAGAGACAAAAAAAATGAAAAAGTAAAACTGGCATCAAATCGATTTTTTTATCAATTATAAATAAGTAGTCATCGCAGTCAATTATAATGCGTGAATTTAAATCATTGAATTTTTCTAGATAATTGAAGTTCACAGTATAGTGGTTAAAGCGTCGGACCCCTACGTGGAAGTTCCGAGTTCGAGACACCGAGTTCAGCTTTTATCATTATTTATTTTGGTTTTCTTTTTCAAAAGGTGGAACAGTTGGAATATGAATATGTCACAAATAAAGATAAATTTATTTATCTGAATCTTGGTCTAGTGGATATAGCCTTAACTCGTCAACCGAAAACCCAGTGTTCGATCCTCGTTGGTGGAAAAACCTTTTTCGCATAAATGTGGATTTAAAAAAAAAATAAAAAAGACAAAGGAAAATATTAAAATGTCAACGTTACGTAGTAATATTCTCTTCTTATACCAACCCGTAAAATTAATTGTATAATTTTTCGAATTACAGCTTTTGAAATAAGTTGTTACTAGGTTAGTTGGTTAAGGCGCTGGGGTTATACACCAGGTAATTTGTAGGCTATGAGTTCGAGTCCAGTTCATTCAAGGAATATTTTTATTATGACGAATGGATTTTATATCTTAATAAATGTCTGGAGGGCCAAAGTTTCTGAAATAGGTCCATTTGGGATTTATTCTCAAAATTGGACAGCATATGCCATCTAGGAATGGGATTCTAACTGAATGGTGAGTGTGACAGAAACATATTCATATATAGCCGCATATAGCTATATAAACTATTTAAATTGCATATCATTTCTGCAATAATAACTTCAAAGTTAACGTAAAAAAACTGTGGTTCACAGTATAGTAGTTTAAGCGTCGGACCCCTACGTGGAAGTTCCGAGTTCGAGACACCGAGTTCAACTTTTATCATTATTTATTTATTTAGTTTGCTTCTTTTTCAAAAGGCGAAAATGTTGGAATATAAATATGGTTCAAATAAAGATGAAATCACTTATCTGATCTTGGTATAGTGGGTAGAGCCTTATTTCACCAACTGGAAGCCCAGTGTTCGATCCTCGTCGGCGGAATAACCTTTTTCGCATAAATGTGATGATGGTGCTTATTGGAGAAGAATTTCCTGATAAAAAAATGTCTTCAAGCGCCAATGGCAATGACCCTGGCTCTTCACTTGACCGGGCCCCCTACCTCCCACCGCCGTTGGCCTGTCTGGCTCGTTTCCCTGCTCCTCCTCCTCCGTCTATTCGTCCTTGTTTTTCTTTCTCTCTCTTTTCATTCAAACTTTTTTTTGCCGTTTTTTGCATGATAATACATATACTGGTTCATAGGTGGCAGCATAAAGCAGCGAAGAGCCCCTCAAGTTTATCTGAACCATACTGTACATATAGACAAGAATTATGGCTTTAGGTAGAACTAGATAAAGAGAAGCTATTGTCTAAAGTTTACTTTTTATTCATATGAATAACTGAAAAACTTTTTTAAAAAAGGACACTGCGAATTATGAACTTTTAAACTCGTTTTATATGAACACATTATTATTACTCGTTTTATATACCTTAGACCTTGTATTTTATTACAATAACCGTTAAAAAACGAATACGGATAATATCTGAATCAGAAAATCACGTCATATTCTTTCCCTGCTTTTTGTTTAGCTGGTTATCTAATGCAATAACTCTGGCTAACTGTGTGAATCATTTAATGTAACAGGTTCTTATACAATAGATAATACTTGTGCCCTGACAACCTGGTCATCAGCTAAAGAAAAACTATATATTCTCCCATTAATATTTTCAATAAAATTATCGATGAATGTGAGCCTTAATAGGAAACTGTTCCGTTACTCGCTAATTCGCCACTGTTACTAACGATTTATGAACTCTTCGACAAGTTACTCAGATGACAGATTATTCTGAATCGAAAAAAGGTAACCAGCTTCATCATTTTAATCCAGTTTCCTTGTTTTTTTTGCATTGCATTGCAACATGAGTACTAATGATCCCCCAAAACAAGTTTTAATTTTCTTCCTCGCCGTTAGTTAAGTTAAGTTAGGTTAAACTTCTGTATGCACCGAGCACATATTTACTATTTACTTGCACATTATATGCATTATGTCTATAAGTAGAGTGAGTTTAAGAGAAATGATTATCTTAATTTTATTTTTATTCATTCGCAAATGTGGGTTCGCCAAGCCCCTAGATAACTGTAAACTAAAACGCCGCGCAAGATGAATAATAATTTGAAAAATCAAAATAAAATAGAATTAACGCGTTCTTGAATTACATGAATTGGCTTGTGTTTTGTAGTAATAACCGTTAAAAAATAAGGATAATTTCTGACGAATCAGAAAATCAGAATGCCACGACTGATTCCCTTCCATGTGGTTTCTTGCCCAGTTGGTTGCAGTAACTTTGGTTAGCAGTGTGGATCATTAATTGTAACGGGTTCTTACGACAAATAACTTTTTACCTTGAAAACCTGATCAGTATAGAAGAAAAGACGATGCTTCCATTAATCACCCATGAAATTGGCGATGAATTTGGTCCTTATTAGGAAACTGTTCCGTTACTCGTCACTATACTTACGGTTTTGCAATTCCTCGACGTCAGGTTATCGACAGATCATTCTGATTAACAAAAAAAGTAAACTAGTGGCATCATTTTAAGCCAGTATTCCAGTTGGAATGGTTTTATGTATATTGTCAGGTACAACTTCTAACTTTTTCATTTCTAAACATATTTAACTTCCAAACATGATTGCCGTTTTTCCGCACATTAGAATAATAATAAGTAGTAATAAGTATAATAATAAGTAATAATAATTAAATAGTAATAAGTAATAGGCAGTAAGATTGAATCCGTATTTCATTCTTTTATTCTTTCCATCAATATTGGCCTATATTAACCAAGAAAAAAAAGGCTTTGAAGCATTATTATAATAATTTTTTTCCTTGATTTTAGTTTGATGCAAGATGGTTCACCGAGGTCGGCGTCGTCAGCTGTAGCGGGTGAAGACTGAAGAGCAATATTAACCACCCGCCGTAGCTGTATTTTTACTTCTGCTAAATCCTAAATGGCGGAAAAGTGGAAGATTTTTGTGGAAATGTGACACCCAATAGATAAACTAAAACAAAACCCAACAAACGTAAACTATGTAGTAAGGCAAAGATAGTTATTAAATGTTTTTGACCTTACTTCCACTGAACAATGAAGTGAGTATCTACAGTATAACGAAAAAATTGCTTTATTTTGCAGATATGTTTCAGATATATATTTATATGAAAAAGAAATTCGGCACAAATATTTAGCCTACATCGAAATGCATCATATATTGTCGGTCAAAAATTCAAATTCAGTTTTTGCTAATTCATTAGTAGATAATAATTAAGTGCGTTTAAATATATATAGACACAGCATATGATAGATTTCCAATTTTAAAACATGACCCTCCATCTTTAGCCGAGATAATGCAACAAGGGAGACAGGGTCAATTACTATTTAATGACACAATGGGAAGGATTCTGTGTCAAACTAAAATAAACTTTGCTATATTGTTAGCTATATTGTTAGGTGAAAAACCTTCTAAACATTTGAGAGATAATAGTAATGGCTATAGCAACTGACAAATGGAGAAACTATACTGAAACTAAATGTCATCCGAAATGCTGCAAGAAAGAGAATGGGCGAGTGTAGAGCATCTTTGCAGTGTTCCCTGGATTCAATTTTTTTTAAAATCCGGTTAGACTCGAGATTAAATTGACTTTAAAAAAATTATCCGACTAGACTCAGGATTCAAGTTTTGTAAAAAAAAAAAAAAAAAAGAAAAAGAAAAAGAGACTAAAGATTCGATAGATTAAAAAGAATCTGTTGGGAATCTTCAATAATATTGTTTTCTATATCTATCTTCTCTATTCACAGTAATGTTTCGCTAAGACAACCATCAATACAATCAGACCATCATGTCACAAAGTATTCCAATTTTAGGGCGATTTTCTGCAAGATTAAGTGCTTAAGAAGAACATTGTTCAATCGGCCTCTTATAGCGATAAGTACGTTATAGAGTAAAAGTCGTTAAACTGGGGCAATTATTGATGATAAGGGAGTGTTGGAGCGCACAAAGGGATCAAATGGAGGAACATATGAGACATTTTTTTTTTCAAAAATATAACCGCAATTTTAAAAATGCAAGAAAATATTGTTGATTTGTAAAGTGGAAAACAAATATGGAAGATCAAAAAATTATAGTTTCTTACTTATTACAATATTAGATTATTTAAATTTGTACATTGATTTTCCTATCATTATCAGAATAGGCTTTAATCCTAATCAATTTTTATTCAGTTGATTATCAGAGGTTTGGATATGCTTTACATATGAGTATTAAATATGAGCAATCAAATCTATTTTTTTAAATAAATATTTCTTGTCTCAAAATTCATACGATAAAATCCTAAATGAATAACTAATACTGTACTCTAAATTAAGATTTTATAAAAAAAAAAAATTATTCAGAATTCATGGCAGTATATTTACTACTAATCAAGCCTAAATAGCGGAAAAGTGGAATCTGCAGTCGGATCGAATCGGAAGGGACAGGTTCGAGCCCTGCTAGGATCATTTAAATGCTTTAAAGTCTTTTTAACTATTGATTTTTTTTAAATTCAATGTGATCCTGATAAACATTTTTGACCTATTTATTTTCATCCCTAAAAAAAAAATGAAATTCGAATTGTTAATCCACTTTCCATATGTTTATTTGGCATTAAAAACACATGGAGCTGCGGACAGGATGGTCCATAATATAATAACAACAATTGTCACACACAACACACTCACACAAAACCTGTAATTACAAAATGCTACATTATTTTTCAACCTTAATTTTCACCAAAAACCAGTTTTTTTTCGACATTTATCACAACACAAAAATTTTATAAAGAAGGTTTTATACACAACGTGAACACTTGGATTATGATTATCATTTTAAAAACAGTTTGACCAAACAAGGATTTTGTACACTGAAGTTTTTCATGAATATAATCGGCAAGTATAGTTTTATTTCTGATTATATAATTTTAGCAGTGGCTTTCAGACGGTCTGGCAGTGTCCTTGTTTGACGATGCTGATGGCAAGTACAAAACTCTCCTCGCTTGGCCTAGATAAAAAAAAAAATTATTTAATTTACATTTTAACGTAATCTGAATTGATAATTTTATTTACCTTGAAAAGAAGGCCCAGAAGTGCCTGGAAGAGAGAGGAATAATTCTGCTGGATTATGGTGAGCCAAACCAGAAGCAGCATTTTCCTCGTCATCTTCTTCCTCATCTTCACTCAGACTTGATGAGCTGGACATTAAGAAGTTATCCAACATTGCAACCTACAAAAATTAGTTAATTATCAAAATTAATTATGGGAATTATAATTTAAAATAATCAAGAAATTCAGGGGAAATTTGAACAAAAAAAAATCCTTAAGTTGGGTTTGGTTTTTTTAAATAATAGGTAGAAAATTAGTACAATTAAAAAAAAAAAAATAAACCTCATTCTAAAAAAAATGGTAAAAATTTCGAAAAATTTGAAAAAAAAAAATTGAAAAATTCTAAGGGGGAAATGTGATTTAGCAAACTGAAATATTTACTTCTGAATTTTTGTGAATTGGAATCCATGTAGTTGAGAATCCTCTATGGATATCCTCCTCTTCTTCTTCTCCTTGACTACTAGTATCCGCATCTCTTCCGGAATAGCTGCTGGATCTGCTATCCTCCTCATCTTCATCCGAATCTTGATGATGCTGGATGAGGCTCTGCAATTGTCCTAACAGAGTTGTAGTATTACTACTTCCTTCTTCCGGTGGAGGAAGTAGTTCCGGAGAATTTGAATCCTCCTTCCGGCGGAGTTCGCAGTATCGCTGCTGCTCAGCGATGAAATCGAGGACGGTCTGAAGGGCAACTTGACGATCCGGTGGATTTGAATTACCGGAAGTGGCACAGGAAGTGGATGAAGATGAGGAATCTTCGGCAGCGCCTCCACATTTGTCGGAACATCCGGCCAAACTCCGGCTGGATTCGAATTTGACTAGTCGGTAATAATCCCGCGTGAATTCGGTCGAGTTGTCCATTGCACCGTTTCCGGAATCTTCTTCCGGTATTTCTGCTTCCGGTTCATCTTCTTCCTCATCCGACTGAAAAATCATTGAAAAACAAATCGAAAAAAGTTTGGTAAAATTCGAGACAATAAAAAATAATAATTTTAAAAATTCGAAAAAGTTTTAAAAACATTTAGAAATATTGAATTAAAATTTTGAAAAAAACTTAATTATAATTTAGAAACTTTATAAAATTCCATTTAGTTTGAGTAAAAATAAAAAAGAAGTGGATAAAATTCTGAAAAACTGGAATAAAATTCGGGAAATTCGAGTAAAATAAAAAAAAAAAAAAATCGAATGAAATCCAGTCATACCCCCAAAAATAATTGATTAAGTTTGAGGAAAAATACTAATAAAATTCGGAGAAAATTTCAATAAAACTAAGGTAAAAAAGTTTTTACCGGAAGTAAATGGATGTCATCCGGATGAAAAAGTTGGACATGTTGCGCAACATCATCCAAATCGGATTCGTAACTGTTTTCACTTATTGCCGCCAGAGCGTTGATGGACGACGGATCTACTTCCGGCGGATGTTGATTTTGCTCTTCTTCCTCCTCACCGGAGGAACTCAAAATCCAGTCCTCCATTTCCCGCTTGCTGTAGTGGCCGTTCCGGCCGCCAGAGGGCTCATCAGTCAACTTAATCCTGGCTCGAACCCTTCTCAACCGAATCGGTTCGTCTTCCTTCTCATCCGTGCGATGGAGTGTTTTGAATTCTCGCCGGATGGCGCTGCCGCAGTTCTCTTCAGGATGGATCGACTCTTCAGGCTCTTCTTCTGCTCTGTACAGCTCGGAATCCGACGTCCATTTTGAAATTCCTAAAATATAATTTGCTACATTAATTTATTGGAAATTTAATGATTTTTCTCAATTTTTAATATTTATTTGCTGTTGAAAATTGATTTAAATATTTAAAATAACTAAATTAAGAAATCTATAAAATGAGGTTTAATCTTATAACTTTATAGAATTGTAAAAAGTATTTATAATTTAATCTAGACTAGCCAAACAAATTCAATTAATTTCTAAAGATTTTTATACTTTGGGAATCTTTGGCCGCCAAGTGTCTATCGAATAGTTGCTCATCTTGTGGCTCTTCTTCCCCAGTGGAATCCTGCGGGTGTTCCGATTCACTGGCCGCCGAGCTGGGCGACCAGTCCTCGTTCAAAGTTCCTAACTGAACCCCTGGCCATTCTGAAATTGGCACAAAATAAAACAAGTTAAAAAATTAATAAATAAATAAAATCTTAATAATTTTTTTTTTTTTAACTTTATATCATTTTTTTAAAACATTTAATTTAGTTCATTAAAAAATAATTAGTTAATAATTTAATTTTGAAAGAATTGAGATAATTATTAAATTATTACCTCTTTTAAAAGATGAGGCCCTAATGGCGCCTAAAACAGGTTGTTGAGGCTCATTTTTCTCCTCATTTTTTATTTCACTGGTTTGGACGATGACAGCGCCAATCAGCTGATCGGTGGAAGGCGGAAAGAGAGCTGCCGAAGTGGGTGAAGATAGTTGAAAACTCTTATTCCGCTTTGTGGGGAGAGAGCGAGAACCGGATGGAGGTGCCGATGATCCAGAACCAGATCCGCTACTTCCGCTTCGCCGCAGCGTTGCCGGAGAAGAGCAACCGGAAGCGATGAATGAGGAAGAACTCGATGAAGAATCCACCTTTAACAAGAAAATTTTATAAAATAAATATTTTGGGGACAAACGATATCCCTTAGGGATAAAAGTTTTTAATTGCATTTTATCCCTGAGGGATCTCGTTTAAAACGTGAAACTAATTTACAGTGCGTCAGAAAAAAAAATTACATACGATATCCCTTAGGGATAAAATAAATTATTAAATTGCATTTTATCCCTGAGGGATATCGTTTGAACTTGAAACTAATTTTACAGTTCCCAATTTTGAATTGAAAATCTAAAGAAAAATATTGAATTACCTGAACGTCACTGGACATTGTTGAATAACCCTCATCCTTACTGGCTGGGCTATCGCTATTAAGATGTCTTAAATAGCCCGTCCTTCCCAACGTACTGGCAGGCGGGAAATGGGGTAGAGGTGGCCTCGGAGATGTATTCATCGTCTGAAGTTGCTTTTTCAAACTCCCGCTTGGAGTTTCAGCAGAAGTTGTCAGAGTAGGTGTCGCTAGTGGAGCTGCAGTGACGATAACCTTCTTTTGCTCCAAAACTTGGACTAAAGCGCGGACGGATGGAGTCTGAGATCCGCTGGATGCTGGTTTTGATGGATCGGCTGATTCGGTTGATTTTAGGGACAAGGAGCTCGGCCTGGCGGGCAGAGACGAGGAAGAACCCGGCTGACTAAAATTGGATTTTTCCTAAATAAAAATAATTAAATTATGAGTTTTACTTCATTTTATTCAATTTATTACCCTACATTTTCTCAGTTTTAATTGGTATTTTTCCGAGTTTAAAAAAGTTTCATTTGATTTTTATCCAGTTTTCTCGAGTTTTAATGTAATTTCACCGAACTTTTTCGAGTTTTATTTTAATTTTACCGAATTTCATTGAGTTAAACTTAATATTCATGAGTTATATGTTAAAATTTTATTCAAAGTTACTTTTTAAGCAAACTTTTTTAAGATTTTCCCAAATTTTATTCATATTTACTCTGAATTATCCCTAGATTTACTGAGTTTTTTTTCGAATTTTCTCAAAAAATACAGTTTTCCCGAATTTTATTTCGAATTTTCGCCGCACTTAATTAGTATTTTCAATTTTTTTTGAATACCTCTTTTTGATTTTTGGTTCGACCGGAAGCTGGATAACATCCGGTCACACTACTTCCGATCTGAGCGCTAAAAAGTCTATGTTTCAAGACGGCAAGAAGTTTTTCCGCTCTTTCCACTGGATCCCCGCCGTTTCCACCATCAATAACTTCGGCTGTATAGCCGGAACAGGTACTTCCGGAATTACTTCCGGATGAGGTCAGAGTCCAGTTGGAATCTTTAGAGACGAAAGTTGGGTCGTCGATGCCGACTAATCGGATGAGATCGGATTCGGAAACTGCGGAAATGGTGGAATTCCTCTGATTTAGAAGAATTCCACTTCCACTGGATAGGTCGTGAGAGGCGGATTTCACGATTCCACCGCTAGATGGCGGGTGAATGGAATCCCTCAGGCTCTGAGTGAGGAGTAAGTTAAGTGCGACGTTGCGCTGCTCAAGATCGGAAACTTGGGAGCGCAGCCGACGGCATTCTCCTTGCAAATTCTGTGGGGAAAAAAAAATGATACGGGTTTAAAATTAATTGAATTTGAACTAATCGACCAATTTGACTTTTGAAAAAAATTGTAAGATCAGGAAACTCAGATTTATAATGTTCATTATTCGGATTTGGTTAATTAGTGTTAAGTTAAATTGGCGTCGAATGTTTAGTTATAGTCGTTATCAATTTTAATTGAAAAAAAATTACTCTTTTCCAATTCAATTTACCCAAGGACTTTACATTATATAATTTAAGAAAATTTCTAATAAAATATTTTTTTTTAATCGTCTTATAAAAGCTATCATATGTTATATTTGCTGTATATGAACATCGGCATTAAAATTAGAACTAAAATTTCAATACGTGGGTCTTTTAAAAAAAATCTTATTTCAAAAAATATTTATGTACTTTTTGTTTTTACGACTATGTTGTTAAGCAACCTTGGATGCTCGTCAAGTGGATCTTGGAAATCTCCATTTACGTTCCAATCAAATAGCACCGCATTTTTTCGCTTTTATTTACTTGTTACTTTTTTTCAATAAACCAGTTCTACGACCTTGAACGAAAGTCAAATGGTATTATAAAATAAACAAGGAGAGTTATACAATTGTGCTCAATCAGAGCATTTTTTATTCAGTAACAAAGCAGAGTATCCCAGAGAAAATCGGAATGGCTCATTATCTCGCAATATATTTGGTGAATAAATGTTATATCCAAATTAAATTCAATATTTTAATTGAAATCAGAAAACAATTTTATTCATTCGAAGGTTTTTGGACATACAAATTAATAGTTTGTTAAGAATAGATATACAAAATTGAATACTCAATTTAAAAAATGGGAAAATAATTTAATACTTTAATTTTTATTTCAGTTGGTCTTAACCATTGCGTTCTGGATAATAGCGATGACCGATAGTCACCCTGGTCATCAATTAGAAACTACGAATAATAATAGTAATAATTTGGAGGAGCGCAGCAGACGCCGTAAATCAGGTAATTAAAGTTATTTTAAATTTTCTTTGGAAAGTATATTGCAGCTTTTTATTATTCATAAAGGTTTCTATCGGATGGGAAAAGTATACGTACCCGGAAGTATTGTAATAAATAACTTTTTAATTGATTTAAATGAAAGTAAAAGAATTACCAAAAAGAAATCTGTATTTTTCTGAAATATAACAATGTTTTGTATGTTATTAAATTCACAAATTTTTTTATTTGTACCTAAATCCAGAAAAGAATCTAATTTTTCCACTTTTGCACGTTTGTCCTCTGTTGTATGATTATTTTATACATCAATACATTTCTATACAATTCATATCTATACAAATTAATTCAATTACGTTCCAAAAATTGCAGCGGGTTGATATTAATTATATATCTTGCCCTCTGAGAGGGTGGGCCGGTCTCGGAGGTACTGCAATACCGAGTCAACCCGTGGCGAAGACGATGCAAGCACCGCACATTCACCGGTTTCCAAAAATCAGTTTAATATTCTGGGACCTAATTTGGTCCGTATCAGATATTAAGCTGATAAGAACAGATACTACACTTTGATCTTAGCCAAAAGGCCGAGAAGCGATAAATTAATTATCTTCTACCTTCCTACTTATGGCCTACTACTAGACCGAACTGGGCGCGCAAAAAATCATTTGTGATAATCGCTTAAAGTGAAGAAATTCGAATAATTCAATAGAAAATTAATTTTCAGTAAAAGAGCCATTTGAATGATTTTATTGTTCATTATTGAATAGAATTTGTCAACATTCTATATTTTTAATAGAATTTTGTTTCGTTTTATTTTTTGTGATAATTTGGACTCGGGATACTGAAAAGGGGGCGTGTGTCATTCCATAAAATCACAAGCGTAGACCGGAGCCACCTAGCGTTTAATGTTAAAACTCCTTATACCATGTTCACACTGGAGCTTTATTCTGGCATAAACCCTATTCTAGATTTATTTTTGCACGGGCGCTTATGGAGATTTTATTCCAGAATAAGGTTTATACCAGTATAAGGCTTCAGTGTGAATATGGTATTAGTGTATCTCATTTCCCTTTATTTTTAAAACAGATTTCCTGGGCAACAATAATGTTTTGGGCTTTAATTTAAGGACCTGACAACCATGTAACATAAATTGCTTAAAAAGTACTGAGGGCAGAGTTGAAAAAAGGCAAAAAATGAAAACAAAATTTGACGGATGTAACGTTTTTAAGACATATGAATCGTTTGAACGGGATGCTTTCTGTGAGCTTTTGAAACCATTTCCTCCTAAATAAAGCCATTCCGGGAAAACTTACTTTTTCTTAGGTACCTACTTGTTTACCTATTCGCACCTTATTTTTCTTTGTAACAAGCGCCTTTAGCGGTAAATTGTAAAGTTGTATATCATTTTACATTGAAAAACTGTGATATAATTATTTTTCATTTGCAGATAGATATTTCTTTTTGTATAATAGTTGATAAAACATATTGAAACTTGTTAATTTTATTAAGAATTGAGACTTCTGTTAAGAACACTGGAAATTCACGTTAAACAAAGGCGTGGAAATAAGGAAAATTTTTCCTTCAATTAGATCACTTTTTAGCCAAGGTGCACATTTTATTCAAACCTATCCTTTTAGGGCGAATTAATAAGGAGATAGTAAACTTTCGTTAGCAACAACTTTATGGCCTAGGATTGTCTATTGAGAATTGTGACTTAGTTGCTGTGCTCCCCTCTCTTTCCCTCGACCTTGATCACTCGATATGCCATTGCTTAATGCTACCCTTAATCCCCCAGTCACCCTCTTCTAGTCTTCCCGAGAGGTCACACTTTTGGATTCTCTCTTTTGTACATTCCTGATTATTTCTACTGGGCCCATTACACTTTCAGGACGAACTACTTCGTAATACAATAATTGTATTTGAGTTATTATCATCAAGTCTCATTACAAAAATCATTTATTTAAAACCCGTTAATGATAAATAAATTTAGATTCCAATTCAGGTTATAGTTCTCAAAACACGTAGAGCGCGTAAATGCGTAGAGATTTGAAGCCCCAATGTTAAAATTTCCGTTCCCCGCTTGAGGGAGCGAGTTTCCGAGCCAAATAAGTAGTTCAGGGGAACTATTACAATGTTGTCATGGGATTTTAGTAATGAAACGCTGATTCACTTAAGTAAATGAAATAAAATAAATAAAAATATTTCATAAGTTATTACACTGATTAGAATAAAGATATAATTTTGTTTTACAAAGTTATAAAACAGCAACGGTGTTGTCTTCATTAGATTGAATACTGGGGAAACAAATCGTACTTTATTCCATCGATCAGCTGTGTGGTCTACTGTGTCTTTACAAGGCTACCATAAATTCTAATTTCTATTTTTTAAATGCAAGTTTTATGAAGTTTGAGCACTAATAATTTTTACTAATTATTTGAATATAAAAAAAAGTAGACAATATATAGAATATATTAAAGAATATAGAAAAAGAGACTTGTCAGTTAAAAGATGAATCTATCGAAAACTACAATTTTCCTCATCTTCATACTTTTCCTTAACTTTGAACATACTTGAGGAAACTCAATAACCTGACTTTGCTAAATTCTTGACTTAGGCTCCATTTTCTATATTCTACCGAATACATGCGTGGAGGAATGCGCAGCGGGTTGATATTAATTATATATCTTGCCCTCTGAGAGGGTGGGCCGGTCTCGGAGGTACTGCAATACCGAGTCAACCCGTGGCGAAGACGATGCAAGCACCGCACATTCACCGGTTTCCAAAAATCAATTTAATATTCTGCGACCTAATTAGGTCCGTATCAGATATTAAGCTGATAAGAACAGATACTACACTTCCATTGAAAATTATGTTTTTAAATAAAAGTTAAGTTGAATCAAGTTAGTGTTCATTTTGAATTTTAATTAAAGTTTAATTCTTTGATTTTTTAAGATTTGTTTTGTGATTTTATTTTTATTTTTGTTGAAATGGTTAAGCAACGCTTAGAAAGGGGGGGGGGGGTGCTCTGCTGCCCAGGCCAGTTAAAATCATGGGCGCGGAGTGGAGCCACCTAGCGCTCAATTTAAATACTCTTTGAGAAAAGTATTTTTACCTTTTGTGAGATGAGGGCCTGAACAACGTGGTTGGCAATGTCGTCTAAAAGTTTGTCGAAGAGCAGTCTCTGTTGGTCCTGGCCGCATTTATCCGTCTCCCGCAGTTGAGCGGCCATGGCCGCCTCCCGTGACTCGGAGGCAACCAAGCGCTCTTTGAGCAGGGCAACTTCTGCCTCCGATGCCGCTAGGCGCGCTTGAGCTTCACTTAATTTCTCCTTCGATTTCAAAATTAAACAACAATTATTTTATTTATAATTTTATTTATCCAAGCAAATTCTAAAAATAAATTCAAATAGTTTTTTTTTAATAAGCCAAAATGTAATAACCTTTTAATTTAATTTTTCTGAGCCAAGTAGAGTTTTCGCTAAGGGCATTTGGAAAACGGTAAAGTTGTTTTTTTTTCTAATTTTTCAAATTAATCTATTCATCTTCTAGGCCACAATTCACCAAAAGGTCCAAAATTTTATCAAAATGGCTATAAATATTGCCTTCAAACATGTTTTCTGGATTTAAGTTTTTGAGTTTCTACTACTACTACTTGACATAGAAAATCAGTATTTAATTGTAGTGATTTGTTTTAACATTAATTGAAAAATTCAAAAATACAAATAAAATTTTTTAAATACTTTTTCTAATTTAAATGTAAATTGCCTTTTTTTTAAATCCCAAGTTTTCTAAAAATAAAAATCCTTTAACAGCAGAACTAATCAAGTTGTGGAAGAAATGACATAATAATTTTTTTCATGGGGCGTAACAACTCTTTCTTTCTCTCTCTTTTTTTGCCAAACGGCAGCCTTGTAAAAGGGCCATTAAGTACCCTTTCTATTATTTTTTTTTGTCTGACGTAATGTTCCACTATAGGCGAGGTCCAAAACTGCTCTTTAATGTGCTCCTCTTTTATTGGGCGGACAGCTTTTGTTTTTATTTTATTTCCGGAGCCATGTTTTTATTTCATTTTTTATTGAGAAAAATAAAAATAAAATTACCTCGTAGGATTGGATAAGGGCTGACTGTTGATGACGAACTGGCAACAATGTCTGAACAGTTTCTTCCAATCTAAATTTTTAAAAAATAAAAATTTTAATTTGGCATCCCTGGATTTTAATATTTATTTATTTTTACTCAACTTATTTTTTTTTTAAATAAATAAAAAAATCTGGCAACGTTGTTAAAAATGCAATAATGTGTCAAACCTTTTGACTTGGTTGCGCAAATTGAGCAGCTGCATCTGATTGGCGCTCTCCTGTTCATTGCTGGTCGAGGACCCTCCTAAGCTGGTGCTGCTGGTAGAGTCATTTGGTCCAGCTGTCGCCACCGTCGTCGTTGGTGGCGGCGTCCGAACCAGCTCGGCACCGGCTGCTACTCCACCATCCCCCGCGGCGCTCTTATTATGACGCCCTTCCGCACAACTAACTACTTGCTCCATCTGTATTACATTACATTTAAATGAAAAAAAAAAATAATTAATTTTTCTATTCATATTATTTCACATTTTTGGCGTCAATTTTTAAATTTGAATTTTCCCGCCAATTTTGAATTTTGAATTCTCCCGCTAATTTTTAAATTTGAATTTTCCCGCCAATTATAATTAAACTAGCCACATTTAAAAATGAAACGATTTTCATTATTTTGAATTTTAAATATGTTATGTTTTAATAAATCTGGCAATAGAGGAGTTCTAGCGCTCTCAAACTGAAAGTAAATACAAAATTCGAGTCCTTGTTTACATTCCGTTCGAGAGCGCACATGGTGTTATCATAATAAACGAAAATGATAATTGCCTGTCTGTCAGAACTCTCAATTCATTCAAATGTATATATATATAACCATGACCTAAAAAAAATTAAACTTATGTTTGAAAGAATTGAATTTCCGGTGGATGCGCACGCGCGCTTACATGAAATTATTAGGGCGGGAAATTTAAAAATAAAAAAATGCCTAAAGGGTGGAAACACTTTCAATGCTGCCCTATATTTTCAGGGCTTGTAATAAAATGTAAGAGGGAAAATGTTAGTTTTTTTATTAGGTAACCATTTCCGGTTGATTTTTTTTCATATTTATTGGGCGGGAAAAAAGAAGAGTTATTTCTAAATTCGAAATCAGGTCAGACACTCAGACACTTTCCTTGATTTTCCCAAAAAAAAATGTTTTCTAAATTTAACTTTTATTTTTCTTCAGTAATGATTTTTGTAAAGATTTAAAAAAAAAAATTTAGTTGAATAATTTCTATTTTCCATTTTGTTTAAAAATTTAAATTAAATACCATAAATAAAAAATGTATTTCTAATTTTTCGATTCAGCATTTTTTAAAATTTTTTATTCAGTTTGAATCTTAAAAAATTAAGAAAATGAGATTTTTCATATCGATCTATATTATCTGGTGGCGGCCAAAGAGGCATGACTGCTCCCAGGCTGTGAAATATGAGGCTACATAACAAGATATTGAGGCACCAGCAGGAGCACAACGCCCCCTCTTTACGAGCAGCGCATCTCTCTCTAAAGAAAAATCTTTTTCTTTTCTTAAAAGGAAATAGGGGGGAAGAGAGATAAGCAATAAACAAAGTAGTCAAAGCCACACCCCTCATCCTCTATATAGGCGTCGAGACGCCGGCGACGTCCACCACAAAGGCGCCAGACAAATAGGGCCTCCCTATACAATTTGGCTCTCTTTTTCTTATCTTCTTTCAAAGGTTTCCTTAAAATACTCGTGGTTTTAAGACAACCTTAAATGTTGTGGAGATTTTATATAGTTTAAATGATTTGAATTTCCCGGGTGATTAAATTAGACTTGGCAATGGTGTATTGCTATTCTACTCAATGTTGACTTTAAAGTTCATTTTGTAGAAATTCTGATTTTTACAGAAAAAGTGGTGAGGGACAGAAACGAGTAGCAGCAATTTAGCCAATTTTTATTGGATTTAATTTAATTAAAGGAGTATTAGTAAAATGTTTTGAATATAACAGGGGACAATTTTGAATTTAAAAATGCTATTTTCTTGTTCCACTCAGTGACTACTAAAAAGTTCATTTTATAGAAATTCTTATTTTTGAGATTTCGAAAATTGCGTCATTGTTTTTTGCCTCTTGAATTTGTTACGCAAGTGTTACACAATCGACAATGACGGATTCTAGTTCCACTGAATATTAGTTTTAAAGTTCATTTTGTAGAATTTTTAATTAGTGTGGGAAAAAGTGTTGAAGGATAGAAACGAGTCTCATTTTGGGAGTTCTTCTGAGCTTAAAAAAATGATTTGAATTTATTTGAGAAGTATTCCAGATTAAAGAATGGTGAATTCCCGTTCTACTCGATGATAACTACATTGTTCATTTTACGGAAATTTAAATTATCGTATAAAAGGTGTTGAGGTACCAAAACGAGTTTGATGATTAATTAGATTTAGAGGTGAGAGAACGAGTTTTTTTTTCTTGCAGCATCCTACAGAGATTATTAAGTCTCTAAATAGTATTTTTTTTAAATAATCTTAAACCTCGATAATCTATTTTTTATTCATTTAAAAAAAATCATAAGACTAAATAATAATAAACTAGAATTTGAAAATATTTTTTTTTCAAAAATCAGAAATCAAAAATCAGAGAAAATTCAACATATTTTCATTAAATAAAAAGAAAAAAAAATGTGAAAAAAATAAATTAAATATTCCAAAAATGTTTATAAATTCAAAATACCATTTTCACAAATCAAGATCTACAGAATTTTTTTTTTCTGTCATTCAATGGAAATTTTCCCCCTAAAAAAAACAATGGCTTCCTCAATAGATATAACAGGTAGGTGCCACACATTTTTATTTATTTTATTTTTTTGAAAGTAGAAGAATGTGAAAGCCGATACATTTATTTATTTTACCTCGTCTATCTCCCAGACTACTGAATGAAAAGAATTTTATGGGAAAGGAACCAAATCAAGATATGAAAAAATACCCAAGGAGGGGGAGCTCTAGTATCAATCATCGCTTTCTAGGTAGCATTCCCCCCTCCCCTCTACGTGATCCTGATCGGGATCGATACCTACCGATAAATCGTGAAAATATGACTCATGGAATTTTTCAAAAACATTTCTAAAAAATGAACTTTTAAAATCTTGAGAACTGGTAGAAAATAAAAATCTATTTAGAATTTATTTTGCACTAGCCGGACCAATTCAATTAATTATTTAAGATTTTATATCATTTTTCAACCTTAAATTAGTTTTAATAAATGAACTTTAATTTAATGATCTTAAAGAAAATGAAAATCTATTCAGAATTTAATTTAATTCAACCGGACAAATTCAATGAATTATTTAAGAATTATTTTTCACTTTTTCAAACTTGAAAAAAGTTTTGAATTTATTGGTTAACTTTTTAAATAAAATTCTGAATTGATATTCATAATCTTCATTAATAAGATTAAAGTTCATTATTCAAATATTTGAAATAAACCATTATTTAAGAAAAAAGAAAATGAAAAAAGGGTTGTGGCTAGAGAATTCGTGTGAAAAGTCACGGCTCGGTCGTGAAATGTCGTGAAAAGATACCGAGAATATAATAAATCATTCTTTTCTCTATGTTTAACGCACATCACCTTTGAACTATCTCTTTCTCACACACATACATATTTTTTTTTTCTTCTCCTTCTTAATCTGACCCAGATTCCCGCGGAACAACAATGGCCGCCCTCCTATCTCTACGCCAAGACCAGTTTTTCTTTTTACTTCTAAAAAATCCGGTTCAAGTAAAAGGCAGGGCAATGAACTCTTAACAAATATTTTTAAATGGTTTTAATTAATTAAAATTTAATTCTAAAAATATTTCCTATTTCTACTTAATGAGACCGATAAAGTTCATTTTTCAGAAATTTATTTAAATTTAATTTGAATTATTTTCGATAATTATTCATTCATTGGGTGAGTTAATGCGTTACTTCCTCTTCCTTCCCTGTCAACTGATGCAAATCTCCCTTTCTAAAAGGCCTACAATGAAATAACAAATATCCTATAGATGGCGTTGAATACACAAAACATATAGAAATTTAAAAATTGTAAAAATCCTTTCCTAAAACTAATAACAATTATTTTTAAAATAACAAATTATACCCGCTAGGTGGCGTTCAGGTGGCAAAAAAATAATTTAAAAATTCTAAAATAAATTAGTATGACAACGTTGTAAAATATATAAAAATCAGAATGAATAGGAGAGACTTGTTGACATCCTTATTTAAAATAAATAAGCGAGTTTTAACCGTGAACATGAGGGGCTTAGTGTCAACTGGCAAAGTCCAGATAAGGGCAATGGGAGAGGGAGGGAAAAAAGGGGGCCATTGTTTACACTCGTAAAAACGTAACTTTATTCAGAGAGGGGGAAAAGTAGTATAGTAGCAAGAGGGGGGGGGGGGGAGAGAGAGAAAGAGAATTCATATAATTGTCCCAATTTAGAATTTTTCTATGGTTTCCAACTCAATTTTGTGGGGAAAATTTGAATTGAATTTGTTATATCATACTTTGTATAATTCTAAATAAATATTCTAACGCTATTGCATCATAAGATTAAAGTTCATTTTTTAAATTTTTTATAACTTGAATAACATATGAATGATTTAACTTTTATGCCTCTATTTTTTAAGAACACTTTTCATGAAGATATAAACTTTGAAAATTAATTGAATTTGTTAGATAATACATAACAAAATTTGAAAGAGATTTTATAAATTCGAAAGATCATGAAATTAAAGTTCATTTTGTAGATTTTAGATTACTCTAATATCGTGCGAATGATTTAACTTTGATCCCTCTAGTTTCTTAAGAATCTGAAGGGTTTTTTTTCAAAACTTTCAAAAACTTTGAAAATTAATTGAATTTGTGAGGTAATACATAACAAAATTCTAAATAGATTTTCTAAATCTGTCAAGTCACAAGATTAAAGTTCATTTTGTAGATTTCGTAAATTGTGAAGATCCTGCTGCGACAAAGCCTTTAATCCGCTTACATAATATAGAAATCCTGGAAAATCGAATTTTCACTATCTAATTAGAATACAGCCAGAGATTGGATTACTCAACTACATAAATATACATATAGTATGTATCTAGTTCAGAGTATATCGAGTTATTTGTTTATCCCCCTGCGGCGTCGTTACGTAGACAACCAAGCAGTGGCGTCGCGGCGCCTCGACCCGCATCCGCCTCTCTCGCTCCCCTCTCTCTCTCTCATCGGGCAATTACTAAACCAGATGAGGGCTCTTTCTCTCCACATATCGATTATTTCCAACAAAAAATCGATATCTTATTCTTTTGTCCTCTAACAAATAGGAGTTATTGATTTTAAAATGACAGTAGAATAAATATTTTTAAAATCAGAAAAAATCGGGAAAATAAAAAAATATATTAGATGTTTTTTTTGGAAAAATAATCATAATTTTGGGCCAAAAATTGAAATTAAGTTAATTTTTTTAAACGTAAAAATTCGAAAATAAAAATCATAAAAAATCGGGGAAAATGGAAATAAAATTCCGAAAATTCCAGGAAAATAAAAAAAAAATTATAGAAAAATTCCAGAAAAATAATTGGGTAGCAAATCGAATAAATTCCGGATTTAGAAAAATCCGTATAATCATCTTTCTTTGTCCTCCTCTTTTTTTTTATTATTTATTCAAAAATCGATTGAATGACATTAGCATATAGGCCTCATAAAGTAAAAAAAAGAGCTGCATCCTCCATTATGGGATGCAGCGATAAGAGGATCCCTAGCTTTTTTTTTTAACACCCGCCGATGATTTAGTGTCGTACAGGCCTTTGTTATATGACTCTCTTAGGGAGAGAGAATCGAATTCAAACTCTTTTTATATTTTTGGCGCCTTTTCACTTGAAAGAAAGAAATCTGATGATTTATAGAACATTTTTTCATCTCTATTTTTTTATTTCTTTAAAATTCATAAAATTAATTTTAGTTAAAGTCCAAATTTTTCAGCAAATTTTGAAAAATATTTAAAGCGATTAAGTTGGATTTATCTAGTTATTTTCCTAATAATAATAATATTTCTAGCAGAAGAAAAAAAAAGTAATCTTTTCCGACGTTTAGTGACTGTTTCTGAGCGGTTATTTATTTACATTTCTCTTTTTTTCCTTGTCGAGCTGCATACATTCAAGTCTGGGATGCGTGTCATTGACCGTAAATCATTTCACGTCCGACACACTCACGCACGAATAACACTCTGAAGTCTGAAGCACAGGGCTAGCGCTCACGACCACCGTTAAAACAACTAGAAACAAAAAATTATAACTATATGTCTGGCATTTTATTCAACAATTTTATTTTTTAATCTGAAAAATGGCGCATTTTTGAATTTAGCGCCAAAAAATTTGAAAGAAAAATGGCGGGAATGAATTTATTTTTGAATTTAGCGCCAATAGATTTGAAAAAATGGCGGGAGTCAATCTATTTTTGAATTTGGCGCCAATAAATAAGCTATTTTCCGTCTGATCGACCCCTCCATAGATCATAGAATTGAGCTAAAGGGATTATTTTCAGTTGATTGCGTTTCTCTGGGAAACAGTCAGCTGATTGACTCTTCCAGGGATAGTCAACACTCAAACGATTCAATGTTGGTTGACTAAACTTGTTGAAAAGATTCTTCTCTCTAAAGAAGCACTTATCTTATTTCTTCTTTTAACACACCTGTAAAAGGTAAATCAAGTGTTAAAAGCTTGAGTAAATATCAGTCGACAGCAGAGAATATATTATACAACAAGATAAGTTATTTACTTCTTCGACAAGTGGTGACGATAAAAAAGAAAAAGTCCTTTAATAGCCTGTCTGTCAATTTTGTTTGTTTGATTTTACTCTCTGAAATAACAATTTTTAAAACTAAATACTTTGTTGACCAAACAGAAAAAAACGTGGTGGGAAAACAAGTGTTTCAAAATGGCGTCGACAATTACAAGGTTGCCAAATTTCTGCAAATTAATTTTTAAAAAAATGCAAAGTTGTCAAATTTGTGTTTAAATGTCAGATTTCTGCAATAAATTCAATAAATAAATAAATGCAAAGTTGCCAGATCGTTATCTTTTTTATTTAAAATTCGTGACAGCGATAAATTAAGACATTTCTTTGTGTTATGATGTCAGGGTTTTTTTTGTTCCCACGTTTTTTTTCCTTGTAAGAACATGCATGGGAAGAAAATTCAGAGAATGTCTATTTTTTAAATTCTTTTATATATTCTCAAGTGACTTTCTAAGTGAAAAGGAATTTTTATATTATTATTTTTTTTTTGCAACATTGCCATGGCCCAAATTTGGAAACCCGCCAAAGAAGGAAATACTAATCCATTTATTATTATTACGTCATGCAAAATTTTTTTTTTTTCTTCAAACACTAATTAATTTGACCTTATTAATGATTCATTAAAAAATTAGTATTTTTTGCGAATTCTAGCTGAGAAAGTTTTTATTTTAGATGACGTCATCTTAACCCAGTTGCCGTAAAAGGTTAGACATTAAAAGAAATAAAATTCGAGCGCCATCTGTTTCGTAAATCATTTAGACGCTTTTTTATTTCTCGATCGAATCGTAAATAATTTTTTTAATGATTTATCTCTTTTTCTAGAAAAACCTAAAAATTATATATATTTTTTGTAAAAAGGGCCACCTGCTCTTTTCACGGTTATTACGTAATTTACTGATTTTTAAAAAAGTAAAAAAAAAATATTTAATAAATTAAAATCTAATTTAAGATTTTTTTTTTTAAATTTAAATAAAATGGAAAGTGTGAGATGATGTAATAAACCGGAATGAGATAAGATAAATAAATAAATAAAATATTTCTCGGGCATCCGTCAAGTCAAATTGGATTAGAGACGGCCGGCAACGCTGTTGAGCGATAAGCTGCGAGCACACCTGCAGTCCTCCTGTCAGATCCAATTTACGGGGTGGACCGACCTTACGTCGGATTACATCATACAACTGACTGCCTTATTTTTTTTCTCACGAATTTTAAAACAAGAAATAATTGTTTTTTTTTAAGTGGATTAAAGAAAACGCCCTTTAAATAATTGATTTTTATTTATTTATTTATTTTAGTAATAAATGTCAGAACGCTTTGAATGCGGAACTCACGAACGCATCGTATCGTAAAAATCTCGATTCACCTTGAGCGAATGCAAAAAATAATTGAATAAATTAAAAAATATAAATAGAGATTTTCAAAAATGTTTCATGATTTTTCACAATTTTTTTTAAATGTTTAAATCAATTTATTAAATTTTGAAAAAAAATATTTAAAAATTATAAATAATTATTTATTTTTTTAATTTAAAAAATGTAAAAATAATTTTAAATTTTTAAAAAATATTGACAAATTTTTTTTTTAAATATATAAAAACTATTAAAAATATATTTTTTTAAAATTTAAAATTAGTGAAAAAAATGTGAATTTTTTTTATTTTCGAAAAATAATATTTCCACATTTTTAGAAATGGATAACGGATTTTTTTTTCTTTTAGGCCGCTTTCGAAAAAGGGTATCGTGAGTCACGAGGGTGGGGCTCCCGAAGAATTTATAATTTTTTCTTTTTCGGGTGGTATGGAATAATATTAGTGACGTCATTTTTAAGGCTCCAATTATTTTTCAATAAATTCCAATAATCATGAAAAAAATTCAAATTTATTACGTAACCATTTATGGCAGTAAAATTTAAAAATAAAAAGAAAGAGGTGGTTATGGCTCTCTTGAAATATGCCTTTTTAACTCGACCGTTGAAAGGTCAATAAATCAGCTGTTATTTTTTTTTCTATTTTTGGTTACATCGAGAGTCAATTGAAAATCGATATATCATGTCGGATTCTATAACTTTAGAAAGACAATGGTTGAAATTTTGGTTTTTCAAAATCTTTTTTCTCCTTCTAAAGAGACGACGGTCTCACTAACTGATTTATGGCGGTTCAAATCGAGCGCCATAAAGGTCAACATTGCCGCTCTCATATTTAAAAAAAAAATTAATGTCTAATTAATTTACTATTCTATTTCTCCACGTTTAAAGATTATTTAAAATTATTTTCTCCTTTTTATCAATTTAAATTTAAAATATTTTATTAAAAAGTGCGAAAAATTCAAATTACTAAATGCGCGTAATTTGAATTTTTTTTTAATTGGCGGGAAAATTTTGAAAAACGAAAACGCTTGAAGATTATTTTAAATTAGTGTCTCCTTTTTTTAATATTAAAATTTAAAATATTTCATTAAAAAAGGCGGGAAATTTTTTTTAAAAAAACATAAAAGGCGCGAAATTTGAATTTTTTAAAAATTGGCTGGAAATTTTTGAAAACTTACCGTTTGAATCGGTTCCGCTGCTGGAATATGGCGCTGATGTTGACTCCTCCTAAAAGGCGGCGTTAATCCTTTCCCTATTCCGGAAGCCGGAATAGCACTTCCGGATGAAGACAATTTAGCCCTCCAACGGATTAAATTGGGACTCATTTGATTGTTATTCACATTTGTATTAGTATTTTGCGGGGTGCTGGGTGCCGGAATCGGGCTGGATTCTCTATTAATCCGCATTCCGGAAGTAATCGACGCCGGAGCAGGTGGCAAATTATTTTGAATTTTGCGGGTTGTGGGAATCCTGGAGATGGGAATCGGCGGAGGAGGAGTTCCCGAATCCCGCATTTTGAAAATTGTCGATCCGGAAGGCGGCGGCGGCGGCGATTGCACTGAAGCCGGAAGCCTCCCTTTTGGGCTGGATGAACGCTCACGCAATAATGAATTCCCGCCTTTTAATTTCAAATAAATAAAAACAAGTGAATTAGAGCGTGAATTGAGGGATGGCACGCTATTACCTAATTATATGATAGCGGAAAAATAGCTTTATTTAAATTATTATTTTTTCCGGGATCGTTTAAAAAAATTGCCTTTATTACGCAATTATATTAGATTTTAAATATAAAATATTAAATTTATTCCATTTTTTAATCTTAAAAAATACAAGATTACTTATAAAATTATTTTTTATTCATTTATGATTAAAGTTTATTTTTTGAAATTTTCTTTTAAAACTTGAATGAATTGAAATTAATTTTTTTCATATTAATAATTTTAAATCTAAAAAAAAAACATTTAAGAATAATTCTAAAATAATTTTTTATTAGACCATATAATTAAATTAAAATTTTTGAAAATTTTAAAATAATTTTTTATTTAATTTTAAGCGCATAATTTTAAAAATATTTAATTTATTTACCCGAAAATTCTTTATTATTCCATTTAAACGGTCTTCCGCTGGATGGAGCTGAAACTTCTTCCGGAACTCTACTTCCGGTCGCCATATTTCTAGAAATTCTCGACGACGAATTGGGTCTGAAGATTTTTGCACCCATCACTAATTTGCTGGACGAGATTGAGCCGGAAGGCGGATGAAATCCATCGACTGCAGCGCCACTTCCGGCTGTTGCGGCCGCTGCGGAAGTCGACGTCTTTATGAATTCGATCCGTCCCTTTTCGACGCAGATATTGGGGACCGGAAGTAGACCGGAACTAGGCTGGCGGATGGGCATCCGACTTCCAACGCCACTAGCGCCAATTTTGAGCTGCGGAATATTAGATTGGTGATGACCGGAAGTGGTGGAAGCAGAGTTGACACTACTTTTGCGGGATGGAGAACTGGGAGCCGAGACGGAGCCCCGGAAGGAGCTGCCGGAAGAAGGACCGACAGTGGCGCTCATAGCGGCCGGAGGCGACACTAGGGAAGATGATGGCGATCTTGTTGGATAATCAACATTCCCGCTCCTAATTTTAAAAAATTTTAAAAAAATTAAATTTCTTAGAATTTTTTTAAATGATAAAAATAATTATTTAAATTTAATTATAGTAAAATTAATTTTTAAACATAGAAATATTTAAATATGATTTTTTAAAAATCACATGTATTTAAAATTTAAAAAAAAAAATTTGGCGGGAAAATAGTTTTTTTGAATTTAGCGCCAAAAATTTCAAAAAATCAATTTTGATTTAAAACATTTTTAAAAAAATCATTTAAAAATATATTTTCTTTGAAAAAAAAAATTAACTAATACATGATTAATTTTTTAGGAATTGATTGTTTACATTTATGGAAAATGATGAGAGCCATCCTCTGAAAAATAAATAATTATATTCCGACAAAGAAGAGAAAACATAATTTTCTCTAGTACTAGTGGGAGCGGGGCTGATGGGAATGTGTAAGAAAAATAAACAAATGACTAGCGAGCAGCGCGGAATGCAATCACCTGTCAGGCGCGCCAAAAGGTTCAACTCGAAATAAAAATAAAATGTAGAAGAAGAAGAAGAATTTTTTCGGACGACAGCGACAGCTGCCAGCCTTCGGAAAAGAAAAACAACATAAGAAAAGAGGCGACGACCCTTTATATTACATACAGCGTTGCCACCAGCATAGCTGAAATTTGTACAAATAAATTCCTTAAAATTTCCAAGAATTTTTTGGAAAATTGTTTCACATAAATTTTTTATAAGGTAAATTATTTTCATCGAATAATATTTAATTTAATTTAATTAAAATGTATTTTTTCGAAAATTAACTATTTCTTTTAAAAAAAAAACTAGAATTATTTTACGAATTTTAATTTAATAATTTTAAAATTCGAGAAAACAAAAATTAAAAATGAAATGATTTAATTAAAAAAAATAATTCATTTTTAAAGTTTTATGATATCAATAGATAATTTTTTTTAAAAGAGAAAAGAACTGATAGACTATCAATTAAAGTGGCAACCCTGTCAGAGTTGAGAATCCCCAAATTTGGGTCGAGAGAAGCTCTAAAAGATCGATAGATAAGATGCACGAACTGGCAGCCCTGTAGAAGCAGCTACAGCAGCGGCAGCAGCATATATATAAATGTATCGAAAATAGTGTCGCCTCATTACGGGACTCCTTAAAAGGAGACCAAGTCCCGCGTGACTCCCGGGACTTAGAAAAAAAAACAACAACAAGAAAAAAAAAATTTTAAATTTAAAAAACCTTTTTTTTTTCTTTTGAGAAAATGATGGACTAAAATGAGTAAATCTCAAAAAAATATTTTCACAAAAATTAACTTAATTTTGAATTTAATTTTTTTCCCGCCAAAAAATTCAAACAATAATTTTTAATTAAAAGTTTAAAAACCTTTTTTTTTCTTTTAAAAAATGATGGACTAAAATGATAAATCTAAAAAAAAAAAATTACATTTAAAAATAAATTAAATTTTTTTCCCGCCAAAAAATACAAAAATAATTTTTTTTTATATTTAGAATTAAAATTTATAGGAAAATAGTTTTTTTAAAAATCAGAAAAAAATTAAAATTAATTGAAATATATTTTTAAAAAAAATAAATGATTGGAAAAAATCGAGTAAAAATACTATTTAAAAAATAATAATCGATGGTTAGAAAAAAAAAGATGAATGAGGCACACTTGGGAGCATGATAAATAAATAAAGAAATAAAGAGTCAATATTAGGCGGCAGCGGCGGCAGATATCAAGTACTAAGGACTAAGGAGAATATTTATTTATAGATAGGAGAAGTAGAAGAAGAAGAGGGCGCTAATGACTGCCTTTTTTAGAGAGAGAGAGGGACGAAGGCGAGCGAGCGAGCGAGGTCATAAGCCGTATCCGGATCATCATCACGTACGTATGTGTGTGTATATATACCTAGTGCTCAAACACGTACCTCATTCCCTCTTAAATCAACATCAATGCATCATCATCCATTTTCTATAGACATTCGCCTTTCAGGATTAAAAAATAAATAAATCGTAAATAAATTCCGATTTTTTTAAAAAATATTTTTCGATTCGATTTATAAGAATTATATTTAACCTTATTTAATTTAATTTTTTTAGTAAATAAAAAAAAATAGTGAATAAATTTCACAATTGTTTTTTTTTACATTTAAAAATAAATGTTTCAAGAATTATATTTAACTCGATTTAATTTAATTTTTTAAATAAATAAATAAATCGTAAATAAATTCTAAATTTTTTTAAAAATTTTTTTATTAAACTTTTAAGAAATTATTTTTACTATGTTTAATTTATAGTGAATAAATTTACATTTAAAAATCAGATTTCTATTTTATTTCTACTAATTTACCGAATATTATTTTCAATTTACTATTTCTTTTAATTTTCTGGATTTTTATTTTCACTCATTTTCCCACCAAAAATAGAAAATGCATAAAAATAATCATTTTTTTAAATAAATAAAAAATTCTAAAAAAATATGGAGCGGGAATAAATTTAATAATCGATTTATAATGAATGGGTAAAAAAATTCTAAAAAAATTGGCAAAAGGCCGAGGATTAGTCATCGAGGGCAAGCCCTATAGCCGAGCGTGACAAGACCAAAAAAAGTGCGTGAAAAAAATATTCCCGCGTGATTGAAGAGAGAAAAGCCCCCTAGAGGCAATATGACTCATTCTGGCAACCTTGGCAAGCATTGCTGCGTAGCTAGACAGCCAGTCCTCACATAGCTTTCTAAAAAAAAATAAAAATAAAAAATTTTATTTAAAAAAAGACAAAGGTCAAGACAGGTGTTGCTATTATATATCAGGGACTTCCTTGTTGATTCAATGACTCTTCAACAATTCCTTTTCTTTTTTTTTGTGTGAGTGTTACACTGAGGAAATGGCCTCCAAAGAATTTTTTTTTTTTTTTTTAGAAAAAAGATGATTCACCTTTTTTGTGTCTACCTGGGAGCGCACCTGCGGATATAATACCACACCTTTTTTATTTCTCTATTTTTTTATTTTATTTTGTATAATCATCGGGAATAATCGAACATTAAAAAAAAAAAATAATAATTTTTAGAATATTTTTTTTTTATTTGAAAAAGGTTATTAATTAAAAAAAAATAATTTTTTCAAATAATTTTTAGAGCAATTAATTTCTTTTATTTATACTTTTTAATTTTGAAAATTAAATAATTTTAATTCACTTTTCCTAAATTTAATTTCCAAATTTCCAAATTTTTTATTGAAATTTTAATAAATATTATTACGAAAATAATTCAATGGAATAAGGAGAAGCCAAATTAAATGTACTGATAAAATAATAAACACGTCAAACTCTTCGTGATTTATCGATTATTTTTTTTTTTTCTCTAAACACCAAGGTAGCTGTTTAACCGAGACCTTCGGTAGATGGAAAAAAGAAACAGACCGCACACGCCCCATAATTGGAGCCTCTCTCTTTCTCTTTTTGAAAAAGGTAAAAAAAAATGACTAATAATAACCTGAAGGTATTTTTTTCTCCCCCCCCCCCCCATCTCAGTTGATTAGCATATTACGTTCAAGTCATACACACCTTCGAGTTTTTTTGTTCGTGTTACAATTTACATGGGTGGGCTTCTTTCTGTAATTGACCTCAATTTTCTTATTTTTTTTTTTTTTTTTGGATTTCAATTAATTTTTAGGGATTTTTTGGGATTTAATTTTTTATTATTTGGGGCTTAATTTTATGATTATAATTTTTTTTTTTAGGATTTTTCAGGCACATACAAAATATTTTTAAAAAGTAAATTAAAATTCTGATTTACAATTAATTTTTAAATATTTTTTTTTTATATTTAAAAAATAATTTAGAACTTTTACTATAGAGTTACGCAAATGTTACGTAATATGTCTGTAGTAAGAGTTATACAATGTTTGGGTATTTCGCCACATGGTTTTATTACATCAAAGTGTTGTAATAGATAATAATACGAGAAAAAAAGGCTTTTGAATCAATCAGTAATTTGAAACCGCAAGAAAAAAAAAATTCGATTTGTTCTTTTCTTTCCAATTTTTTTTTTTTTTTTTTCAAATATCAAATTTCACTGAGAAGTAAAACGAAAGAAAAAGTATTAAATTACGAGATATGCTGATGATGCAGGATAAATAACAGGTCAGATTCTCAAAGTGTTAAATTACAATGAATTTTCAAAATAATTTAACTTAATTATCTTTAAAAAAATATTTTATTTATTTATTATTTTAAAATATTTCAAATTTATTAAAATTATATTTTCAAAATTGATTCAAAATTAATTAAAGTTAACTAAATAAAAGCTTAATTCATATTTAAATAGCATTTTCAAACAAATATTTAATAATTACAGAAAATAATTCAGTTTTTTAGAGGAATAGTTCAATAATTATTTTCTAAATAATTTAACTTAATTAAATTTTTAAAATAATATTTATTTATTTTATTTTAAATTATTTCAAATTTATTAAAATTATATTTTCAATTTTTTAAATAAAAGCTTAATTAATATTGAATAGCATTTTTTTCAACAAAATATTTAATAGTTACAGAAAATAATTTTTTTTTTTTTTTTAGAGGAAAAAAAAAAAAAAGAATTCGAAGCGCAGTCGGAATTCTCCCGTTAATGACTGTGAAATTACGCGTGTCTAATCTCATCTGATTATAGAAGAGAGAGCCCTCTGTTATTCTGTGCTCCTCTTCGGAGCTGAGATGATGTTGTGGATAACCTCCCAAGTTGTTACGTCGTCTCGAAAGAAAATGAGATAATACGAGTAGTAGTAGAGACAAGTAGAGGCTGCAGCCTTATTTGGGCGCCCAACTCACAAATTATGAACGCGGGAAAGAAAGTTTGCCTACTTTGTTCCCACCGAAAAAATACAAAAACAAAAATTCGTTTCGGTTCACGATGACTCATTTTTTTTCCCTCAAAAAAAAATTTTAATTAAATTTTTAAAAATCGGAATAATTTTTTTTAATCAAGAAAAAACATTTTTATAATTCTCATAAATTAAAAAAAAAATTTAAAATCCGAATCATTTTTTTCCCTAATTTTCCTAATTTAAAATTAAATTTTATCATTTTAAATTTAATTTTTTTCAAATTTTTATTTAATTTTAAATTTTTAAAAATCTGAATAAAAAATTTAAAAATCAAGAAAAAAAAAATCTTACTAATTTTTAAAAAATAAAAAATTTATTTTAGGTATTTTTAATTTAATTTAAGAAGTTCAGAGACGAGCAGTTTTTGATATAAAATTGGCGTCTGCCCAAAATTTCGCTATAAAAAGAGTATAGAGAGATAAGGCATCGCATCATAGGAATTATATGAATGAAAAGAAGTAAAATTCTCCCGCGTGAGTCACGCTCGAGAGACGTTGCCAATTTTGGATATGGAACTCCCGCGTGAAAAAAGAAGGTGCAGCTGTTTTTTTTTTCTCTTTAAGAAAAAAAAAGTTGGGTGGTCAACTTTTGAATGGCCCTAAAAAGGGAAAAGGCCATCAAGCACGTTATTTTTTTTTCTTTCGTTCTTAAATCGTGGCAACGTTGCGTAATATGTTTCTCTTTTCTAGAGGCTATAGAAATCTCTTGTTCGACATGGATTAAATTAGATTCTAAAAACCTGATCGACAAATCTGGTTTTTTAATCATAAAAAAAAAAAAAAATTAATTTCTAAAATTTGAGAAAAATATTTTTTTTTAAATATTAAAAAATTAATTTCTAAAATACGAAATAAATTTTTTTTAAATGTTAAAACTTTTTTTTTAAATTTTTATTTAATTTTAATTACCTTAAAAATTTTTTTCCTTTAAAACTAATTAATTTTTTTTTCGGACGTTGAACTTGATTCAGAAAAAAAAAAAAAAAATAATCCGAATTTGGGGCTCATGTCCAAAAAAAAAATCTTCTCAATGGATAAAAGTCTCCAAGGACGAGGTAAGAAAATCTCAAAATAATGAGAATCGATTTTTCTTATTCAACTGGTTCCTCCAAAAAAAAAATATAAAAAAGAGGAAGAATCCCGTTTCTTTTTCCCTAAGCCTCAATTAGTCTCTGCCCGCCTATTTTTTATTTTTTTTTTCAAATAATCCTCTCTTATATAGCAGTAGTGGGGGGTCTTAATTATTACATCACAAAGAGAAGTGAATAAAAGGCAGAATTTAATTGGAGTTTACCGTGATTGCTGGTTAGAAGAGGCTTCCTGAGATTTGCTCGTCAATGTCTTGAAAATGTTGAGCACCATTTTGATTGAAAAAATTTAATTGTCCTTCATTAGAAAATAAAAAGAAAAAAAATAGTTTTTGATAAACTTTTGAGAGCACAAAATTGAAAGCACGTCCGTACACTACGGCAGCCAACGGGCGACTGAATGGGAAAAAGGGGGAGGCGCTTGGGAAATATTTACTCGCAGCGCTAGCGCCGCGTAGCGGCAGATTGCAGAAACTATTTTAATTAATTCAGTAAAAATCTGAAATAAATAGATATGTAATTTTTAATTTTTTTTTAAATATTTGTAATTATTTTAATTTTATTTAATTAATTTTATTTAAATTTTTAATGTAAATAAATAAATTTAAATGGAGGTCAAAATTAAAAATAAATATAAAATAAATTAATTCGTAATTTTGATATTTTTTTATATAATTGTAATTAAATTTTTGTTGAGTTAAATAAATAAGACTAATCTAATTAATCCAGTAAAAATAGGAAATAATTAAAAATAAATAATTAAGTAATTTAAAATAAATTCAAAAGTTCTTTATAATAACAATTAAATTAATTAAAAATTTTTAATATTGAAAAATTGTGTAAAAAGTTGGAAATGAATTAAGGTTAATTTTAAAAAGAATGACTCAATTTCGTGTTATTGCTAGTATTGATTAAATTTGAATTATTTATTACACTATAGTTCAATTAAATATCGATTGATGCAGAAAATAACTCGATGAATCATAATTGACAAATAGATATTATGATTTAGATTTTTGAGGGTTTCGGCTTGTTTGCTTTGATCTTCATGAATATTCAAAATGATTGAGCGCCAAGAGGGAGAAGAAAAAAAAATGTAATAAAAAGCCGATCAATCTTTTGACGTAATAATAGAGGAAAAAGTTTTTTTTATATCATTTTCTTCGAATTTTCTGGTGATTATTTAGATGTGTAGCTACGTCTTTATTATTATGGGTTGAGTAAGAAATTTCTAGGGAAAGCGAATAAAATTTTATTATGTAATTTACATACCATTAAGAATAAAAATAGTTTTAATTTTTTTTTTAAGTGCCAGAATTTTTTTAAAAATTAAATTAATTTTATTTAAAAAGATAATTTTTTTAAAATTAAAATTTCATGATTTTAAAAATCATAAAAAAATAATTTTTTGAAAATATTTGTTTTATGATAAAATTATAAGTTTTTCAAATATAAATAAAAATAACATTTCTGCGAATTTAAATTTAAAATGCCTTAAAATGGGCAAACAAAAAATAATCAGTAGGAAAAACAAAAAAAAAATCTTTGTTTAGCTGATAAAATAAACAATAAGGGGGCGAAGCTGATGAAGATGGAACCGGTTATATTGACGTCATCATAACCAGAAAGTAATAATATAACAAGGCATTGTTATTTTTACATATAAAAAAGGTATGTACTCGGCAACCCCGCGCCACCAAAAAGTCAGCAGTTAACCTCGAGAATCATCGAGGAGCGATGCTAAAATGAGGACCAAATAAGGAAATAAAAATATAAACAGCGCAACTAGCGTGGTCGTGCGAAAATAATTATAAAACGATAAAAAAAAAAGTAAATAGGACGACCTTCAATTATTTATTTTTTTCGCGGGCGCGCCAAATTCAAAATTTTTTGCGCACATTTGAAATATAAAAATTGTATCATTTTAAAAATAAAAAAATAAAACTTAATTTTAAATAGGCTACGTAAATAGTTTTTTATTATTATTTTTTTTCGCGCGAAATTTGAATTTATCTGATTTTTAAAATTGCGCAAAATTGATTTTTGTTTTCGCACATTTTCTTTAAAAAAATAGTTTTAGCACTTTTTAGAAACTTTAAACATTTAAATTTATTTAAGTCAATTAAAATACTTTGCGCGAATTTTGAATTTATTATTTTAGCTATAATTTTTTTTTTTTTTACATTCAAATTTTTCGCGCGTTTTGTCACTTAAAAAACAAAATTCAAATCACGTAATAAATTTTCTTGTTTCATTTTGTCACGGTCAAGGTTTTCTTTTTTTGGGGTTTGGCAATAAATTAGTTGCGATTTTCCTCAGTGACCATCGAAGCACAGTGCTAGAATAATCACGCGTCAGTTTAATCACGCTGAACGCAGCAAGAAAATAAAAACAACAAGTCGATTAATCTCCAACTAATCTCTTAAGAAGATTTTTCTTCCCCCCCCCCCCCCTTGTTATTTTTGGTTGTGAGTCGATTTATTTACCTTTCAGAGCGTATCATTGAAACTTGCTAAATTTGGCAACACTGCCAAATATTGCAAAACACGATAATTTTAATTTTCTAAAAAAAAAGCAATTTTATTTTTTTATATTTTAAATTTTGCAACCCTGGAATTAACCTAGACATGCATTAATTTCACCCCGAAATTAAATCTAAAATTATTTATTTATTAGAAATATTTAAATTTTGCAACCCTGGAATTTATTTAACATTTTTAAATATTAATAATTTAAGACCATACATTTTTTAACCCTAAAAATAAAATATTTGAATTATGAAAATTTGGCAACCCTGCAATTTTTGGCGCTAATTAAGATTTTTTTTTTGAAAACTTATCTATATATATAAAGCAGAAAAATTGTCGTTGGCTTTGTGCCAAGAAATTCCCTGATTGGTCCAAATTTTCTAGGGGGAGGGGCTTAGAGAATGCAGTTTAACTTTTAACTTGCAAATGTGGTTTAAGTATAAGAAGAACAAATGAGAGAGCTTATTAACGCTAATGCTTTATACGCTAACAGTAAACCACAGTGATTAAACTTGCATCTCTTTTAGAGAACAAAACTTTACTTTCAACTAAAACGAAATTTCAAATTGGCTGAGTAAAAAGATAAAATAGTTGCTATTACGGGTTAAAACACTGCGACTTATACGGCCCAACTTGGGATATGTGGTGTAATAGTTTAAACTGGTCATTTGTATTTCAATGATTAATTAACGATAAATCAAAGAAAAACCCAATCAATACAAATTAAAAAGTCATTTCAACTGGTAATGTATATTTTGATGGTGGATTAACGATAAAAAATACCAAAGGAGTAGAAATAGAAGTAAAAATTTAGTTGTTCGGGTGGGTTGATTGGAAAGATTCGAAACCAATCATGCAACAAAAACTTATCATGTCTCTTTGATCTTCGATTAACGATTAAGAACAGAGAATGCAATCACACAAAATTTAAAAGCTATTCGGGCAAAGCCGAAACGAGGGCCAGCTAGTTCTAATATAAGAAAAAGTAGAACGCGCGGTGAATGGATTGAAAATTTATGCTCGTGAATGTGTGCTGATTAATTATGCATGCATTCGGCATCACTGACTGTGCTATAGCTGACTTTGCAACACGACGAGTGCGCATAATAAATCTGAAAAGGGGAATAATCGCGGTGAACGCCATCTGGAAAGCGCGCGCCGTGCTTTGGATAACCAATGAGAACGGCTCTCCTTTGATTTGCAGATGACCGGAAATTTAATGTCCGCCGTGAGCGCTGCATCACCATCCCTCAATGGACTATGCTCCTGCACAGCAGAGACGAATTATGTATGCAGATACAGTTGCATAATAATCAGAAAAGAGCAATCTACCGTTTGCTATGTTATAAATATTGATTTCTATCTGGATTGTATGCGAACGTGCAGGGATGCCAAATACTGGTTCAGCAAAAAAAAAAAAATTATAAAAAATTCCATGACGGGTTTTTCAGCATTCAAATTTTTTTTTTATTCCGTTACTTGACTTATTTTTGCAAACGAGTTTTTTTTTAATAACATAATTTTTTATTACATGTCTTATTTTCGATATTTTCTAAGATTTATATTTTAAATATATTTAATTCAAAAAATTTCTGGAATATTAGTATAATTTATTTGTAACTTTTAAATAATTAAAAAATATATATATTTGATTTAAAAAAATTCTGGAATATTATTATAATTTTATTTGAAAAGAAATAAAAAATCTAATAATATTTTTAAAAAAATAATAATCTTACAAAATTGAGATATGTAATTATCCCTGAGGGTTAAGATTTATGCAATAAATTACCGGAAGGTAGCTAATATTTGTTCATCAGAAACTCGAAATTTATAGTTGATGTCCTCCAAAATCAAATATTTTAACTTGATAGAATTTAAATTGATTGATTTTGCGCGTGGTTGCGTTATTATTGCTTTTGATGATCCCATACGTTTGATCTGTGCAAAAAATTTAATGTTCGGAAGCATTGAAAGTTTGTAAGGTGCGCCCACTTTGATGTTAGCACCACTGTCAATAATTACTTAGAGCAGAGTGGATCATTCAACAACATTTTTTTTTAAAACTTCTATTATGGTTCAGAGTGATATTGGACTCCATGATTACGTAAGTACCATTTACAAAAATCGACTTATACCATCGATATTAATTTGTTATTTGCAACGTAAGCAATAAAAATTAACCTCCACTTTATAAGTTTATGTAAAAGAATTTATTTTGGTCGGAACCTGTAATTGTAGGTAATAGCAAAGCTTATATTATTTTATTTTAAAAATAATTAAACATTTTGAAAGAAAGTATCCTAAACGTAACGCTTGGACACATGGAACTTATCAATGGCCTACAAAAACCGTTTTTGGGAGCGCCATCTATGATTCAACTTTTGATTTACCATCAATTTTTATAGTAATTTTTTCAAAGAAAAAACCAATAGTTTTATTTTGGCATGAAGCTTTAGCAACACCTTATAAAACTTTTGGCTTTCTAGGAAGACCGAAGATATATTTTCCTTAAATTTAATCATGCGTAACTTTAGAAATAAAAGTAAGCTTATTTTAGTTTGGTTGTCAAGAGATTTTAATTATAATACATTTTTCAATGTTGAATTTTTTTATTCAGAAATATTTTTGGTCTCAGAAAAAAAAATGGAAAAAAGTAATAATTATAAATATAACAGCGTACCTAAATGTGAAATGACTAGATTTTTAAGAGTTGAAAATATTTTAAATGAAAAAAAAAAATTGATTTTTGGTATCAGCATCATGCAATTTTCCGGTAAGATTGTGACCAAATTAAGTTATATCACATAAGCAAATTATGTAGAATTTTTTTTGCTGGTACAAATAAGTCCAATGCTGAAAATAACAACAAAATAACAGAGTATTTTTTCATGATTGAAATATGTGAATTTAAACAGTTTAAATCTTGTTCTACTAATGGCAACAATGTGCATGCTTATATAAAAACGGAATATTCATAGAAAAAAAGACTATGGCAGCGGCCTCCATCCAGCAATTTTTTGTAATTAAAGAAGGAAGGATGCACAACCGCTGCCATCTAGCGCTCACTAAAACAACGAAGTGTAGGTTTGAGTAGTAGTAACCATACTATCATGGATACTGAATTAAAAAATAAAAATCATTGGTCTAAAATTAGTATGAGGAGCTTTGTTATAGTTATCATTTAAATTTAAATCGATAATTTCTTTATTTATTTCATACAAAACCAAAAATAACTAGTTTTTTTAAAATACCAAAACAGCTTCTATGGTAATCGAACTCACCCCCAGAAAGACGGATTATTTCGATTTGAAATAGTAAATGTGGCTATTACGCACGGTACTTGAATAGCATTTCCTCAAAATAGGAAATAACAATAAATGAAATCAAAATGATGTTTATGACACTGTTATGATTTTAAAATGGTTTAAGCGCCTTAAACTATTAACCTAAAGACTAACAAACTTTATACAATAAAAGGAAGCTTTGCACCATAATATGCTATTTTGAATAAGATGAATCAAAATGAATAAGTATGTAATAAGGGATACAGTAAAACCAGAGAAATGTGGAAAAATCATCATTTTCATTCCTACGAGAACGGGTTTTTAATCCCATGGACGTTTAGACAAATGGGTGATTTGTTTTCACCTCGTTGAAACTTATTATAAATATAGTCAATTCAATCAAGTCAACTCCACAAAAAGATTTCCGAAACTTTCTGGCTTCCTCTGTTCGTCCTTGTACTAGGTAAAAATACCTAGTTTACTTATTTATTTTTTTTACATTTTTTTTTTCAAAAGTACTTCTACAATGCCATTTTGGAAAAAATGGCCATGATGGAAACTGTTTCCTCCAATTGACCTAAAATAATTGTACTTAAAAAGAGAAAATTATTATAAATGCTTCGGTATAATTGAATAAAAAGTGTACATGATAGTATATCGGTTATCACAGCTGCTACTTGAAATGTTTTGAAAACACGTGCTAGCAAGTTCACACCCGGGCAGATACACGCAATTTCACGGAAATTCTTTAGTATTTCGAGCTCCCCAACTTAAAGACCAGTTCCCTTTAAAATCATAAAAATTTGAATCGTAAAAGTAAATATGCTGTTTTATTCGTATTTTTTTTTTCGTTTTCGTAAACCTGAATATAATTTTTTTTAATTGATTGCCTTTCTTTTGGTAGTTGTATTTCATAAAGTTGATTTCATTTTTAAAGAAGTTTTATCAAGAATTAAAGCACAAATCAAATTGGCATGGATAATAATTTTTGTTAAAATATTCACTGATACTTTCGAGAAAAAATAGTTGCCATGTAAATGTTTATGCAGAGACAATGTCTTGCATTTTTTATAATTCTTTGTTCTTGTCTAAGTAGTCGTTTCAGTTTATTTCCTTTTTTTTTCTTTGAGAAGCATTGTTCTATTCTTTGTTCTATTCAGTATGTTTACATTTTGATGTGGACAATGCTGATACAGCTTGAAAAGCAACAAATAAAGTGTAGCCATTATTACTACCAGCAGATGGAACAGATAAATAACAGAAAGGACAAATCGGGTATAAAAAGGGCGACTCGAATCCGGAGAAATCACAAGAAATTCAGTACATAGGTGTCCATCCTATCGACGGAAAACTAACAGCATCATGGCGATCGACAAGTTTTTGGTAAGCAGGGATTCCTTATATTTTTACATTCACAGTTCCAAACCATTGATTTTTTCGATTTTTCTGTCGCTTATCTATTATTGGTTATCGCTGTTGTTATCTAACATTGTTTTTTTTATTGAACATATACTTTTGTTTTAAAAGGTGATTATCTGCTGCTTGATTGGTATCTTTGCTATGCTACCTTCAATTGAGGCGGGTCTACACCACACCATCACTCGTACGATGAGCGACGGCACCGTACTCTGCGAGAGTTACGAAAGCACCAAAGATGGTCAAACTCTGGTCATTTTTGAGAAATGCGATCCGCAGAATGAGAGACAGACAAAATGGATGTGGATTGCCCTCAACTCTGGAGAGCTCAACCCCGGAATGAACTGCATCGAACAATCTTCGGGTTCTTTGCTCTGCGTTGGTATTGGTAAAGATGGAAAGGGTCATTTGCTGCAACAAAACGACCAAGACAAAAGCCAGGTATGGGCCAAGTCAGAAGAAGATGGCCAATTCAGAAACGGAGAGACGGGGAGCTCTAAATGTGGGGAGGCAGTCTACGCAGATGATAAGTCTAAGGCTTATTTAATGATGGTGGATTGCAAGATTGGGAAGGATATCCAGCCAACTGGGTTGATCACTCATGACAATTAAGAAGAGGAGTATGAAAAAACCCACTAATACAGCACAATTGAAGAAACGAGCTAAATTTGCACGAGGTGTGGTTTTGTGTGATTGCGTCTTCGCACTAATCATCATTCAAATTCCTTTAACTCTTTTTTTTATGTCTAGTAATCAAATACAGAAACCCAGCATGCATTTACTTATCACGATCTCTTAACTTATAGTTCAAGCTTACAAACATAGTTCAAGTAATATATGATGATGATGACATTAACCAACAATGTGCTGATTCCGTGTGCGTTCTAACTGATCAGAGGCTTCGAATGTGCGCTTGCTATTATAATTTATATCCACGGGTAACTGCTGCAAATCGATTTTCTAGCCTATGCATTTAATTACTAAAGTTCCATGGCACGATGGACCCATTGTCTCCTTTTTTTAAACTATTGGAGTGGAGTACTTTTGTAGCAATATTGTAAAGACCACTCTTACTGTTCGTGTATATCTACACGTTTGATGCATACCACGTGGTCATATAGTCTTTTTCCTTTTGGCGCATTTATCCGTGAGTTATACACTAAACCCCATGTCTCTTCAATATAATAACTAAGAGACTTTTAGGTATTTAATCAAGATAATTTACGAAAAAAATGTAAATTCCAGAGTTTAGCTTCTTTTTTACTCTTCAGTTGTGGTTTAATTTTACAGAAGTATTGTAAACTTCCTATTGAACTATAATTACTGATTCAATACAGCGCGGCTGTATGGTATAACTATAATTTAACAATGTAATATGATAATATTTCATGTGCACTTTATTTACTGTGTAATAAAGGGCTACCTAGTCAACGTTTTAGATAGAGAAAAGAGGGTTCTGATATAATCATTTTTAAGAAGGAATAATAAGAGGATTTCATATTTTCATCTATACACTGTAAAGTATTACCGGTATCTTAATGATGCGCTTGCGCCGTATCAACTTTATTCCAGCGGCACGCATTAAGCGAGTCGGATCACATTACGGAGTGATCTCGTTTCGCTATACCCAGTCTAGATCGGAACTTGGGGCAGCTCGAGAGTTGTCCATATCAGGCGAAAGATATAAGACCCTTACCGTAGAGATACAAAATATTCCATAAAAGCTACATTAGGATGGATGGTCCCCATCATCAGCAAGAGTTTATGAACTTTGACTCGGAGGATCCATCTTTGATAATAGACGTGCTGGATGCGATAGTGGTTAACAATTCTTCGTCCGACTATTTCGCACTGGCAGTCAAATGTTTGGATTTTTTCAATTTATACTATCTGGCTCTCATTGTCGTTCTTGGGATGGTTGGCAACACGCTCAACTTCCTCGTCTTCACTCAGACTCATCTGAAATTAAGGAGCTCCTCTTATTACCTGGCGGCTTTGGCTCTAGCCGACATTGGATTCCTCTTGACCTTGTTGGTCGTTTGGTTGGATCACGTCGGGATCGATCTCTTCAATCGGCAGGGCTTTTGCCAGGCCATGGTCTACGGCAGTTCCGTCTTTTCCTGCCTCAGTGTATGGCTCACGGTCGCCTACACTTTCGAGAGGCTCATTGCTGTCCAGTACCCTCTTCAGCGAGCCTTCATGTGTACAGTTCGACGTGCCAAAATCATCATCGGGGTCTTGACATTCCTCACTTTTTCCCTTCACATTTACTCACTATTTACTGCCGGAATAAGCTCAACAGAGGAGGACCCAAATTATTTTTCGTGCGGCCTCTTGCCCTACTACTACAAGGCAATGCACATTGTAAACCTTTTGGACACGGTTGTGACTTTGGTTATTCCTCTAATACTGATTTTAGTCATGAACTCGCTCATAGCAAAGAATCTTTACGTATTCAGTCGCACTTTTAGGAAGCCCCCTGTCGCTCAACACGGCATTGTTGCCATTCAGGTACGATCCTCTTCAATCTTCTTCGTCTCAGCCTGACTTGAGATTCGAATCATGCTGTTCAATTATAAACTAATACAGTTTTTTTTGTGAGTTTGAAAAGAGTGCATATACTTTTTTTAGGCGCACATAAAATATTTATTAAAAAATAGATAAAACTGATGAATGTGTAGCAGATTAGTATTCTAAATAACAAAAATGAACGCAAAGTAAACGGTGCGTGGACTTAAGAGGTTTCAGCGTATCGAGTTAAGAGAAACGACTGAATCAATCTCTTTCAAACTTCACAAACTATCTAATGAAGCAAAGATGAGCTTAAATTAGAAAAATCGAGGAAATCTAATAAACAATTTTCTTTACATCGAAATCCAAAATCTCTAAGGATAAAAAAACTGGAGATGCACTAAAAAGGGACGTGGATTTCAGCTCAATTCTAGATGTTATCTTTACTGAGTTTACATCACTTCTCCTGGAAATACTTTGAAGAAATGATGTCACATTAAAAATAAAATGCAGCATGAACAATAAGTGGGGCTATATTCTCCAAATCAGCAATGCAGATCGCTTGTTTGGAACATAGGCTATATGAAGTGCACTTGCCAATATCTCAACATAAATGCAACAAGTTTGTTTTATCACCAGGTCCAATTAATTTATCTAATATTGAAATACTGTTACTATTTCTTATAAGTAAACATTTTCTATAGTGAGCTGTATTATCCCTATATAGATAAGCCATTGGGTAATAACGTTATTACCAACTATACAATATCTTTCTAGATATTAATAAAGGCATGCCAACATGTACGAACAATACTTATTTTAATCGAGCGTTTTAAAAAAATAACCCTAATATATACAGCTTACGTTCTTGTTCTTACATCCGTGGAATTTCCCGTTTCTCATTGTATCAAAGTGAAATAATATAATGAAATACAAATAAAAAAAAATATGAATAAATAAATGGAAAGTTTGTGTCAACAGTATAGTAATAACACAGTTGTTTGAGCAATAATATTAAAGAAGCAATGAAGCTAGGAAGGATGTTTTAAGAACTTTATTTCCTTTGTTCGACTTTTTTTGGCTATTAGAGAGCATAAATCAAGATTGCTTGAGGAAGCAGAACAACAATGCCTCGAGACGCTAGTGTTAAAGGAGTTGTCAAGGAAAAGTTCATATTTTTTTTTAAGAGGAAGACTGCTGCTTGATCTTAAGTATTATGCGAGAAGAAAGAAGGCGGCGCTCCCTTTATTTGTTTTTGTTATTGTTTCACTATCCCAGATTTGCTTTTCATCTGATTTTCTCCTACTGGATGTGTAGTGTAAATGTGTAATGCGATTTCTCCGCCTCATCTTTATTTACTCTCTTCCAACCGAAATCATTTCAATAGGGTAGGCCTAATTTTGCACATAGCTATGATATACCTTATATACAGTACTGTAACATATAAAGACGCCTAGATAATCCAAAAGTTACCGGTGTCAATTATTTATAAGTAATTATTTCGAATACTCAGATTTTATCTCTAAACTGCACCGTATATTAAAATTCAAGGCAGTGATAATGTGGATCTGGTGATGGAATGCATTTCGACTGCATTAGTTAGCATGTTTAATGCCTATAATAACCTATAATTATGGGCAATTGATCCCTTGTTAATAGGTTCTTAGTAGCAGAAGAACTAGTAAAAAGTTCAAGAAAGAGAGTGGAATGCTATTCCTTTGCCTTTTTTTCAGCATCCCAGATTTGATTTTCATTCCATGGATGTTCAGCAATTTCCCTTTCGTTTCCTTTTCTTAATTTCGTTCCTTATACACGGAATACAGCACATCAAGACTTTTTTTGAATTATTTAATTAGCACGGGCAACTAAATTTGAGTTATCTAGGGCAGTTAACCCAATTTTAGTTGCCCGTGCTATCAAATAATTCAAATGTCAAGATTCTGTCCATTATGCCTATTGTAAATTTGATTTAAAAAAAAAAACACTATGTCTTACATTTTTAAGTAAACATTTTTTTAGCGGGTAATTGATTTATTGTATATTACTTTACAAAGTTGGTTGGTCATCAGAAAGTTATATCCAGAAACTGCGTTTATATTTTCTTCCCGTAAATAACAAAATGTTATATTGATTTTATAGCAGTTCTTATTTGTCAAAATAATTTTCTAACGCTTGGAGTATCCTATTATGTGAAAGGTTATCAAACGCTGGAAAAAGGGCGCTCTTATAAAAACTTGAACATGTACTTAACAAAAAGCGTTTATAGAAAGAAGCAGTATAATTGATGCTGATGCGGCGCTTTTCAGCGGATCAGTAGCCTATGGCCTCGAGGTTGCGGGAATTTCCCATTCATTCGCACGTGCTGTGTACTCGAACTACTGATCGATTTTCTAGCCTATATAATAAAATGTAGAAAATCTTTTAAAGGAAAGCTACAAAGCATTGTCAGTTGCCAAAAAGCCCTTGAACGACAATCACTCATAATTGATGCGTGTGCGAGCTCACTTGAGTCCCACTTTTGATTTTCAACTTTTCAAGTATGATATTTTTATAGTAGTATTGTAAATACCACTCTTCCTGTCAATATACCTACTGAAGATTCGGCTTTTGTTGGCTTACAATACGTTGCTACATATAACAAATCGATATCAGGAAGTTTCTTTCTCGTTAACGATGTTTCTTGCTGCGGTTCTTCTGCTATAATGAAACCAAGAGCACTAAATATATTCCTCAACCTACGAAAATAGATTGTATACATTGTTTGGGGAAAAAAATCATGTATGTTTCGTTAACGATGGGAACTCGTATATGTACAAGTACAGGTTTCTCGTATGCATAAAAATAGTTTGACTTTAATTAAGCGAACGGCCTTGATGCGACGACTGTTTATCACGTAGCTATATTCTATACCAAACACAGCGGCACATTCTTATTGAAAACCACAGCTAGTTTATATACGTCTTGATACTCTTATCTTGTTTAAAGAAAACCGGAGTATACTTTACAGCATACAGTACGTACTATACAGTAAGTCTAAACTTTGAAAAAGTAAAGCACACTTTTCCGTCTTGTTATATAATTATATAGGTTATTCCATTTTCTCTGCTCTGCTCCACTTGAATAGTTTACAATAGTTTCTATAACAATAGTATAAACAATTCCCAGAGGGCAGGTTTTAATTTATGCAATCTCCTATTATTATACTTGAAAGACATAATAGCTCCCACGCTGTCAGACCGCATTGAATTTTGATAGCAAAATATGTTAATAGATGAACGGGATAGGAAGTTCGCACGTCAAAAGTTTGAGTTAGGTATTTTAGCTTTAATATTGGTTATTTTAATTGCATATTTGTCACACGCGCAGAAAACTAGAAAATCTAACTTGATTTACTTATTGATATAAATAACAATTGGAAGAACCCTTTTCTTGGATATTAAGGTTCAATTCGGCGTTCTTAGTTTCACCGTCATCAAGCAAAAACTGTTAAAACTAGCCTAAATATAACTTCTCGACAGCATAACTTTCGATCGATAAACATAACTTTATAGACAGGTAATTAAAGCGGACAACAGTGGGTGCAGTATTTTCTCAGCATAGCAGGGGTCGTATTCAGAACTCATACTTGTTAGCACATGTTTTCGCCCCACTTTTTCAAAGTAAGAGGTCTACTTTACCAGAGTAAGACCTTTACTTAGCTAAGGATACGACCCACCTGGCTAATACCTTTAGCTCTAAAGCTCAGCCACAAAAAGTTTATATTTTTCGAAACTTTGTAAAGTCGAAGTTTCCAAGTCAAGTAAGCCGAAGTAAGCAAAAAGTTCAAGAACGACCCCAGAAGCATAAGCAGGTTTAAAGCCAACTTGCGAATAAGCGTATAGGTCTCATTCTCTTATCCTATAGTAATTATCCCTACTCATTGCTTATCGTAAGCGATCATATACAGAGTAAAGGGAAGGTATCAAGCTGCGGCTTTTATCCATATTTCGGCTAATATATTTGCTCACCCGAACGTGATGATGGTAGTTGACGAAATGTGCAAAATTTATTCATGAATAAAACTGTTTTGTTTCAAAAGTAGTGATTCAATTATATTCAATTGATTATTAATCTGTTAGGAGTGGCTTAATCTATATTATCAACAGATGAATGATCTACAAAATCCCGAAGATCCTCACCAGCCCATAATAAACGGCGCCTACCACGAGCCGGCTCATAGCGGTCGAAACCAAGCCAGCTTATCCGGTCACCTCTTTTCCAGTGAGAACAACAACAGCAGCCAGCAGCAGCAGCATACCCCAGCCACTACTCGCAAAAACAAATCTTTATTAAGAATAATCCAGATGAATCGAATCTTACGGGCGGCAACATCACAGCAGAATGGTTCGGCACCGGCCGCCACTTTGGCGCCCTCCGATGGCAGTTTGGCACCCGTTGGGACGGCCAGCAGCGCTAACTCATCTATTCTCAATAACCCTGCCCAGCTCAATCAAATTACCATACTTCATCAAGAAGCGGCAGTTCAATTTAATGGTAATATATTAGCGGTAAACATTTTGTGAAACATATAAAAAAGATAAATATCCGGATAAAGTGCAAAGAGGATTCCTAATCAATAGGCCTATAGTTACTTATCCATTTAATGAAAGAGAAAAGGGATTATTCTAGTTCTATTCTTTTTTCGTTTGCGATAAATCGTCAGGGCTTAACCACCCCGAAGAAAAGCTGCATCACCGCAACATCCTCTCCATCGGGATTCAATATTCCATCACCAAAATGCTCCTTCTCATCTCATCAGTTTTCATCATGCTCAACATGCCCAGGTCTTTTGAACATATAATATAGCTATACAAATATAAGAAATATAATTAATACAGCCATCGCATTTGTATTATGCACTTCTTAATGAGTTTTGATTGGTTTACAGACAGAACATACAAAAGCACAATCACATATTAGTTTTCATTTTATAGCGCAATAGAGTAAAAATAGGGTATCGCGTAAATTTGATTTTAAAAAAGGTGCTTCAACAGCAGATCTATAATCAAGATCAGCATATAATGTTTAAAGCTGTGACTATCATTGTGATGCCTTGAAGTAATTAAGTCGTGATGAGTGTTAATGATTGTATTTTGGACGTCATGGATAATGTGGCAGTAAATATTATTGATGCGTCATAGAAACTTAGAAAGTCCTCTTTATACATACTGCTCTGAGCAGGATGATACATCGGGACAAAATATGTCAAGTATACGTTGATTCTCTATGGAAAAGTGGAATGCTTTCTCAGTATTGTAACACGTCGAGATCAGATTTATGTATCAAAGCACTATGCTTGATACCCAAGGAGATGATTTGTTTCCAGTATAATAATATATTTGGATTTGTATAGTGCCCTTTTTGCAATTCTCTTTTGAAACGCGATCAAAGGCGCTTAAGTTAGGATCAAGTAGTAGTAGGGTACTGTACCTTTTTTTCAAATTTGCCGCTGCCCTCAAACTCCCTTTTTCATTTCTGCGCGCACGCCGAAAGCGGCGTTGTCAGCTGACGCTCAAGTAGGGGTTGAACAACCCTATATTACTTATGATTCATATATTTTTGGAAACTATAGGTTTTAATTGAGGCCCATTTAATGAGCTATTTACATATACAGAACCTAATAACGAATAAATATTTGTTTTTTAACTACTCCGATACAGCTATGTCGTCCGACTTCAAGTATTCGTAAACGACGTCATGGCAACTAAGTCTACAGAGACGAGCTCAACAGATTGGCTCCTTCAACAGTTTTTCATGGTATTACCCAAGAATCATAAAAAGGTCATAACATATCTATACGAATCCAGGTAACGTGGGAACATTTAACATTCATTGCAGTTGCTGTATTACACCAACTTCTCAATCAACTTTCTGCTCTACTCCACTTGCGGCACTACATTCCGACATTGCCTGTGCCGACTCCTCCGCGATAAAGCCAACGCTGTCCGAAATCTAGCTGATCGAATCAGAAGAATGTGCTCCTGCTTACCTTCATCGCCAGAGTAGAACATTCGACATACTTCTAAATCAATATCGTACAAGTTTCATGCTAGCTAATGCCACGTTCATACTATCCACACGCTCAACATGATTAATGTACTTAATATGGAAAACATTTTAATAGGGCTACAAAAATAATTTTCTCTTCTTCTTCAAAGATTTACTTTATGTGTTAATATGATTGTATGCACGCACATTAATGTTTTTCAATGTATGTGGTGTACTATTGTTAAAAAAATCAATATTTCATAATTTTTATATTATAGGTATACCATAGAAAAACAAAGATCGAGCGCGTAACGGCTCCAGTTTTGTGTTTGAGACATCTAGCAGGTGTTCGACAAACTTGCAACGATATTTCCAAAGGTTTCACTAAATTCACTTCACTGAAATTCTTAGAATGTTCTTAGATTTCTTGGCAAAATCGCGTAATTTGTTTTGGTAATGTCTACGCCATCGGGTAGATGAACGCTCAAAAGCAAGCTATGTTTGTCTAATATGAGACATGCTTCTACTGTTTTTGTTATTCATATCCTAAGGTGAATACTCTTTGTTAGACACACTACATCCTTTTCGTTTTGTGAGACATACTGACACATATTATTGCACAATGGATGTTTAGAATTGTAACACTTTTGTATCCAAATTGGATTGATTTAGTATTTCCCTGCTTTTTTGCTTATAATCGATTGCAAATTCGATAAAACTTTCTCTGCATCAATCGCTCTCAGAGTGATCTTTTGTTAGCATAGTTTCCCCTCAATGTGTCGTAGGCCAGCGTCAGTTTCGTCTTTCCCGCTATCACCTGAAAATACACCTTTTGTTTTCTCCAATGTGTATATTGTCTCCACAATTTCTATTCAGCTAAACTACAGGTCAGTTTAGTAATGTTTTTGCTTAATCGTTTTGAAAGCATGTTTTTGCGGAAGTAGAGATTTTCTGACGGGTCAGTGTACTGTGCATACATAAAAAAAAATACTTTTAGGGACATGCTTTCAAAAACGATTAAATTAACCTAATTCCAATATTTTTTTTAGAAATGTCCTGTTTCATCATATTATCTTCCGAACCTGAACAAGTCCGGCTTATATCGGAGCACGGAGCTATAGTATAATTAATACGTTTTTTTAAGAATAAAAGGGCCTTTAACATTGGCGCATACGGCGCCCGTCGGGGTTTTCAAATAATTGATGACGCTTACTTAACTCCTTTGGGGAAATCAAAATGGCTACAGACATAGAATCTAGAAGTTTTAGCTCATTCCTTTATCTATCTAGGGGGAAAAAATAAAATTCTGCGGCCACTATTTCGGGTAGAAAAAGCCGTCGGCGCAAACGCGTTTTCCTACAAGATATAACGGCGGTGAGTCGGGGTGGTCAAATAATTTGTATACCCACTGTATGTAAAAAATCCTTATTCTGTTTTCAACAGGAAGGGATTTCAGCCTTGTCACCCAGTGAATTCCGATGATAATCGGTTGTCAACTCAAGATGAACCTATATATATATATGTGTGTGTGTGGGTGTGTACGTTCTTTTATTCACACGTAATAAAAGCTAAGTGACAGATAATTCCAAGATGAAGGATTTTGAATTCAAAAACGATTAGAAAGAGAGAGAACACACGAGTTTTGCGGGGGAACAAGATCTGTACAGGGTTGCCACAGGGAGACACCAGCGCCACGGCGGGCGCATACGGTATCACAATAGAGAGAGAGCAAACTATCTATAATAGTCGGCTCCTTCAGCCACAATATATATATAGTCGTTCAAAATGTGAGTGCACAAATTAGATATAATTAAATTAAAGGCGTTGTGAACACAGCCAGGGAGTAGTCTTGAAAAAAAATGAGCAAAACAAAAATTTAAGAGGGGCAAATTCAGAATTTTGTAGAATCTTGATACATGCTATCCAACGCGAGATGAATCATCATGGATGACTGGATAGCGAAGAAGAACACGTTCGTAAAGGGAAGTAGGGAACGATACACACTCGCATTTGTGTTGGTAAGTCTACAGTATACGTACATGCTGTGGTCGAAATAGATATGTGTAATTGCTCAATATCAATAATAAGTATAAGTGGTAGGAAAGTTACAGATATCAATAACTCTAACCATGCAATTTGATATTTTCAAATAAGAGTTAATTTACTTTATTTAATAACCATATTTAATTTGTTATGCGGATAGTACTCTAGTTATCGAAAACCGCTGGTTGTCTGTACATATATTTTTTATTTGCACATCGTTAACCTGTCGAGAGAAACAGGAATCGTCGGAAAGTTGGGAATTTAATCGTAGATGAACCAGTTTTTTTATCTGGTTTTCCACAGGGAGCTACATCATTTTTGAGCCTTCTTTATCCCTCACCATTCATTTTTCAATGTTTCTTTGAAATGATCTTATAACGAGTGTGCATGATAAATATCGATGTATGCATGATATGTATGAGAGCGCAATAATGCGGCCAACACTGGATACCGCCACCTTAAAGGGTTGATTTCTATAGTTACGACACTGGCCACCAGATATATATTCTTAATGTTCTATTTTTTGTAACGAAGCCATCTAACGCCATAAGCCCACCATAACATGTTTAAATAGCCTCGAAACGATATTTACGAATCAATCCCCAACTTTCTGTTTTAAAAGGATCTGTTGGCAAACAAAAACAAATCATCCATTTAAATATACCAACCGCAGAACCTTCAGTCATGAAATCGTTTACTACGCCACTTACATTTCAAATTAAAATACTTTTTAACAAAATCATAACCAGGTGAATAATTTTGCAGTGATTGATATGTAGTGTACAATGAAAAAAAACTGCGAATAGTAAAGATGATGTTTCAAGTTTATACTTCATACAAATAGCAATCGACCTTTACTGTGAATAAAAAATAAACTAATTTACAGTTACATTAACTGTTTTTTTTTAATTTAATAAAAGTAATGAGATCATATGCGTTTTACATGCCAAGAATCAAACGTGACTCCAGACTTCTATTCCTGCTCAATAGCAAACGTGTTTATCGATGATTAATCTGATTCACTCTTGACCTGAATTGCAGAATGCAGTTGAACTTTCAATTTGCAAGTGTAGTTTTAGTACTTAAATATACAGGAGAAGTTAGTTTGTTAATTAATGTTCACATATGCGTTGTAGAGAATAGGATCTAGCTTTCAACTCATAATGTCTAAAGAAGAAATGTAAGTTAAGCGCTAGAACGAAGGTGGCCGTTAGGCTGCCAGACAAAAAGTTAATTAGTTTATGTTAAGAAAAGGTTAATATCTTATTCACATATCTTAATGAGTAATGAATAAACCTCGCTTAAACCGTTTATCGAAGGTGTTAAGCCCGAGATTTGCAAAATTGGCCCAAAAAAGTAGTGAGTTTTTTAGTAGAAGCGAAATGTTTGCATAACTAACATTAATCGGGGGTATATTAATCATAGATATAGTAATTGATTTTTGCATCATGATTATATAGTATATATACATTGAAAACATAATTATATAAGCGCCTATTGTACACGAGAGACTATGTGTGGGTAAAACTATAGAAGATGACTACATTTTTTCATTAATATGCTTACTATAATATAATCAAAAGTATGAAAATACTTAATATAATTTATTATATATATACACAGTTGAACTACTTTAATTGAGTCAATTAACGGAATTGAAATATATATATACTTGTTATATATACGTATAATATATACATATAATATATATGATATATTATATGTGTATAGTATTATGTATACATATACAATATATTATATGTAAGTAATGATTAATATTAGTAATTTATATTATATATTTAAGATTAGTATAGGTAATTTATAGAATTTAATTTTTTTAGATTTACATTACGTAATTACATATTGGTTTATCAAAAACTGTTTTCCTTAATCAATGATAGAAGCTTGGTATTGGTATTAGTTTGGTTTTGAAATATATAATTTTTTAGAGTTAGTTTTTCAAATTTTAGCGCCACAATATTCAACGGCCGCCAGGTTCCCATTCTACATTTTAATGTTGAATAAATAAAAAAATGAAATTAAACTAATTTAAAATCATTAGAAATAACCAAGAAAAATGCTAATTCTAATTATTCCATAAAATTATTTTTCTTATTTTTTTTTCCCCCGAAAATCTTTCAAAAATGGCAATGCTGGACCAAATTTCGTCTGCTTCTGACATTTCTCTAAACTAGAAGAGAAACATGGCTTCGTTCAATAGAATCACTTCGCTAACAAATCTCACTCGAAAATGGCTCTTAATCAATCCCAAATCTCTTCCAATCACCTCAATGAGCCTTCGTAACTCCTCTCACATCCTCCAGAAGGAGAATCCTGAGGAGAAAATAGTCATGGCTGACAACGGTGCCACCATTGTCTGCTGGCACCCTGCCCCAAAGTAATATAAAACTTTTAATTCAATTTAATTCATTTTAAATTCTATTTTAATTCATCCCAGGTTTCCCTACGAGTGCAGTCTGCCCCTACCGCCCACCTCAGAGACCCAGGATGTGAATCGTGTGCTCAGGGCCTCCTTTGATGACATCAGGGACGAGTTCGAGTTGATCAAGCCCCAGTTCCAGCGAGAGTACCTCCAGAGAGTCACGTCCACGACCAAGCACCGCTGGTTCCCCAAGCTCGGCAGGAGGGACGCCAAGAAGACCAAGCCCGACAGGGAATTTTTGTAATTCAATTTTTTTTTTTTTTTCAGAAGTGTATTTTAGTGATCAAGAAAAGTGGAAAATTACACAAAAAAAATTAAAAGAGGAATCAATTCCTCTTGGGCAGTTGCAACTGTTAAAAAATATTCAAAAATTAATTTAAATTCTTTATGAAAAATTTTATTTCAAAATTACCAAGTCGGAGAGGCCGTCGTTAGATTGACTGTCAGCCTGACCGGGCTGCTGATTTCCTTCTCGCCGACTCGATTTCATGTTGCGGTGCTGTGGAAAGCTGGGCATCAACTTCGGCTCACAAGCTGTAAAAGAAATAAATTAAATTAAAAGGTGGAAGTGGAAAATTCTCACTTTAGAACTAAAGTAAATTGGCAATAGATAAAAGGTGGAAATGGAAATATTAGCTAAAATGCGGAAGTGGAAAATTTCAAAATTGTGGAACCGGTTAAGTTTTTCTAAACGGTGGAAGTGGAAACTGTTTAAAATGTGGAAATGGATGGATACTGTATAAATGGTGGAAGTGGAAAATAATAATTACGGAGTGGCTGTTCGCGGAAATAGCTCGACTGGAGGCACTCTTCGGCCGTGGCCCTTTTAGACGGATCGTACATGAAGAGGAAATTGAGGAGCCTCAATCCGGCAGCACTCAGATAGGGAAACTTGTGTTTCAGATTGTTGTACGGCTGAGCTTTCAGAGAGAAATTCTGAAGGGCCGGCAGACCGTCCATCTCGGGCCAGATGGCCGCGTGAGGGGTGCCCAAGAGATCAATTATCATCTCCAATTGCTGAATTTCCGTCCGCCCTGGTAAGAGCGGCTTGTGCAGATGAAGTTCACCTGTACAAAAAAAAAAAAAAAATTTAATTAATTAGAATTAAATATTATTTCATTTTTATTGATTCATTTCGAAACAATTTTTTTTTTTATTAGATTTTTTTAAATTTAGAATTTAATATTATTTTATAATTACCCAGAATGCAGCCAGCGGCCCAAATGTCGATGGCGGTCGTATGGCTGGGTGAGTTGAGGAGGAGCTCTGGGGCCCGGTACCAAAGAGTGACAACGCGGGGCGTCATCGGCTTGATGGGCTCACCAAAACGGCGAGCTAAACCGAAATCAGCTGTTTAGAAAAAATTTGAAAAAATTATTAAAATATTCAGAAATGAATTCTCTTCGGAGTGATATTTTTTTTAATAATTTTGAAATTAAGTTTGAAGTGATTAAATACCGATTTTGACGCAGCCCCTGTCAGTCATGAGCAAATTAGACACTTTGAGATCGCGGTGAATGTAGTAGTGCTTGTGGAGGTAAGCCAATCCTTGGAAAAGCTGAAATAATAATAAAGTAATTTATAATTAAATAAAAATTAATTTAAATTTAATTACATTAAATTTTTTAATTAAATAAGAATTTTTTCTGTTTTATTTTTTTAGTGAATTTTATTTAATTTATAAGACCAGAAAAATTGCACTTATAATTCCTATATTTAAATCAATAAAAATTAATTTTGAATTAATAACATTAAATATTTCAAAAGTAAAAAAAAAAAAGAATTTTCATATTTTATTTTTTAATGAATTTAATTCCCATATTTTAATCAATAAAACTTAATTTTAATAATATTTTTAAAAAATATTAAAATGAATTAAAATTTATTTTATATACCTGGAGACCAATACACTTGACTTGAGCCTCTGTGAAAGGGTTAGGCATATTATCCAAAATGGAGGCCAGATCCTGTTCACAGTATTCCATCACCAGGAAAACACTAAAAAATATTTAAATTAGAATTTTAATTCAATTTTCCTAATCAGGATTCCAACCTTTCGAGGCTCTTTCCGACCACAACTTCCTTGATGGAAACAATATTTTCATGTTTGCAGCTCAGCAGGAGGGCAATCTCCCTGATGGCGCTCAGCGGTAGCCCGTCCTTCTCCCGCTCCATCCTCATCTTCTTCAGTGCCACGACTTCATTGCTGCGGGTGTCCCTCGCCCGGTCTGAAAATTTCAACATTTATCAAAAATCTGTCTCGGTGGGAATTTCCAGTGCATTCATTCTTACACACGATCCCGTAGGTGCCCTCACCGATCCTGTTGAGCTTCTCGAATTCAGAAACGGGCCTGCACTTTCCAGCCTTTGGAAAAATTTTAATTAATTTAAAAATTGGGAAATATTATTTTTAAAATTTTACATTATCTTTTTCTGGGATTGGCATGGGCTGTCCATTAATGAATGAGATGAGGACACCTTTTCTGTTGACTGGAATACTTGGGTCCTGCATTTAAATCTAATTTTATAAAGATTGATTAATGAATTTTAATAATATCAATTCTAAAATCAAGATTTTACCTTTTGAAATTTGTCAAGTTTAAGAGAAAAAACCAGTTTTTCCACTTGGGCACGAGGAAAACGCCGCCGACTGGTTTTTTTTTTTTTTTTGACACAACAAAATGAATGCCAGCATTTCTGCAGTTGTCCTAAACTCTTTATTTATTTTACCCGTTTAAAATTGCTAAATAAATTAAATATTGCATAATTAAATTAATGAGACATTCTAAAATTATTTAAAATAATTTTAGAATTGATTTATCATCGAATTTAATTATTATTTGAGTTTTAAAGTATTCATAAATTAATTTACTTAAAACTGGCAACTCAGCACCGCTTCAATGTAGCTCTGGATGCATTTTTTTTTGTCTACTTCATCTTTCTTCTCCTTTTTCCTCGCCATAAAATCGAATATTAAAAGCTAATCTAGAAATTCATTCCAAATTCTCTATTCTCCTCAAATTTAATTCGAATTAGTGACGACTCTTATTTCTTTTAAATTCTAAATCAATCTGAAATAATCAATTGGTAATATTTTAAAATGGTGGTTCTCTCTCTTTGTCTGTGATGCCATAATTTTTTTATTATTTTTAAAAATAGGTTAGAAAAGTGTGAAGAAGATTTGATTATTAAGAAAAATCCCCCATGTCCACAGCGGGAGAGGGTCCATCAAGCAGCAGCACTCAGGCTGAGACATCCAACGTGCAGGCAGAGGCCCAGACTCCGGGCGGTGAGACTCAGACTCCTGCCGTTGTGAAAGAGGCCAGAGAGCCGAAACCCAACCCGAAGATGTCCAAAGCCCTCAGCACCTCTGCGAAGCGGTACCGACCCTCCCCGACACCCTCAAATTTCATTTTACTAATTTTATACAATTTAATAGGATACAGAAAGAGTTGGCTGAAATCACATTGGATCCACCACCAAATTGCAGGTAAAAATGCATTTCTTATTTTATTTGGGATTCATTAATAATTTTGAATATTTTCAGTGCCGGTCCCAAAGGTGACAACCTGTACGAGTGGGTTTCAACCATTCTTGGTCCTCCGGGCTCAGTCTACGAGGGTGGTGTCTTCTTCCTCGACATCCACTTCTCACCCGAGTACCCATTCAAACCTCCAAAGGTGAAAATAAAAAAAAAAAAAAAAAAAAAAAAATTAACTTTAATTCATTTAACTTTTTTGAAAATTTTAATTCATTTAATTTTTGCTAAATTTCAACTTCTTGGAGAAAAAAAATATTTAATTCATTTAATTTTTGCTAAATTCTAAACTTTTTTAAAAAAATTTAATTCATTTAAAGTTAACTTTAATTCATTCAACTTTTTTTCTAAATTAATTTTAATTGAATTAAAACAGGTGACTTTTCGTACGAGGATTTACCACTGCAACATAAACAGTCAGGGAGTGATTTGTCTGGATATATTGAAAGATAACTGGTCGCCGGCTCTGACCATCTCGAAGGTGCTTTTGTCGATCTGCTCCCTGCTGACGGATTGCAACCCGGCGGACCCTCTGGTGGGCTCCATCGCCACTCAGTACTTGCAGAACAGGGAAGAGCACGATCGAGTCGCCCGGCTTTGGACCAAGAGATACGCCACATAAAATCTTTCTTTCTATAATTTTTTTATTTTTTTCTGTGTGAGTGTATGTGCGCTGCTCTAGTCTGAGAGGGGCGAGTGTGTGTTTTTCTCTGTAATATCAGCTGATTTTGTGTTTTTTTTTTCATTTTCTTTTCTTAATACTTTTTTTTTTAAATAGTGAAATTGAGAGAGCTTGGATAATATTATGAGAATTAATGTAATACACGATCCGACTCATAATAATTAAATATTAGTTAATTAATTTTTTTTTAACGCTAAAAATTAAACTTTTTGAATTTTTATTTCTAGGAATTTTCTGTAATTAATTATTAAATTTATCAATTTAATTTTTAAAAATCATTAGAAATGTTTAAAATTTTTTAACTTTATTTTTAGGATTTTTCTGTTATTTATTTATTTATTATTGAATTTATCAACTTAATTGTTAAAAATCATTAGAAATGTTTAAAAATCTATTTTGAATTTTTCATGATTTAATTACTTGTTTCAAGAGATTTAAAAAAATTAAAATATATTTTTCTTAATTTCTAAAAATTTCTGTAAATAAATTAGTAATTAAATCTTAATTGATTAGAATTCATCAACTAATTTTCCTAGGTAAAAGTAGTTATTTTTTAAAAAGAATCTATGAATAATTAAAGTTAAATAAAAAAAAATTGTTAAAACACATTTCGTTTATTTTAATTCTTCTTCAATCAATAGTAATAGTAGTTAATTATTTTTTTTTTCGTTATCTACAAACATGGTTTTTTCCTTCAAGAACTGGCTCAATTTATAGAGCTGGAGAAACAAGAAGGGCGGAAATAAATTTGTTTCCTTCTTCGGGAGAAATTTCTTCACATTAGATTATATAATAACTCCCACTTATAGATAGAGACACGGGAAAATTATAGAAAATGAAAAAAAGGGAATCATACAATTTCCTCTGTGACGCTCTAATAATACGAAAATTTCTAATTTTAATAATTATTTTTAAAAAGAGGAGGAAGAATCCTTTTTTTTTTAGAACCGAGAAAAAAGAATTGTAGCTGTGTGACTGGAAATGAATCAGACGGAATGATAACTGCCTCGGATCGATTTGGCCAGCATACAAGCGAAGACGATGCCAATCAACTAGAAAATTAAAAGAAAAAATAAATAAATAAAAAATTCTGAAAAAATACTAAAAAATTTCTATTAAATAGAAAAAAATAAATTCTCATTACTTCTTAATACTCTAGAATTTTTAAAATAAGTAGATTATTTTTTAACATTTTTTTTTCTAATTTATTTCAATTTATTTATTCCTTATATCCTTGAATTTTAAAAAAGGCTATTGGCATTTCTATTTAAAATATTTAAAATTTTAGTAATTCAAAATAATATAAATTAATTAAAAAAATTAATAGGTAGAAATAAAAATGAAAATAAATAAATAATTAATTAGAAATAAATTACCTGAATGAAGGCGATACTGACTCCGATGCCGGCAAAGACGCCTGCATTGTGCACAACCAATTGGGCCAGCTCTGGAACGCATCCGTCGGTGTAGATCTTGGAAGAAGCATCCGGATCCACAATAAGATTCACTCCACCTTTTAATTTAAAAAAAAAAAAATTAATTAATTTTTTTTTTTTAAATCTAGAAAAAAAAATTCTTACAGCCTGCGACGTAATCTTTACAACAACTGTCAGGAACATTCCTGTTTTGACCGTAAGGTGTATCGGCCCAGTTTGTGTAATTGGTGACTCCACAGCAGTGAACCTAAATTAAAAAATAAATTAACATAAAATTTTAACTCTCCAAAAATTAATTCCTAAATAAATTGATAATAAACCAAAAAATTGAAATAATTAAATTTCTAATTTTCAGGTATAAAAATATTATTTAAATGATGAAAAAAAATTAATTTTCCAAGTAATCTAATAAACTATAATTCAATTTCCTGAAGAAAAATAAAATCTTAAAAAATAATAATAAAATGGTTATAATATTAAATGATTAAACTTTTTTTTTAAATCCAATAAAAAAAGTTGGAAAAATACAAACTTCGTGCTGTAGGACGTCCCAAGTGTGCGTGACTCCATCGTGACCCGTAACATTGTACTGCTGAAGCGCCTTGGTCATGCTCTCGTTCAGAACCACATCCACGTCCGTCCTCAGCACATAGGCCGCAATGCCGCCCGCCAATTCGCACACAAATATGATGCCCAGAAATACTGAAAACTGTATCAAGTTACGAGAATGAGTCACAGATGGCAGCACATCCACCACACTTGTTCAAATATCAAATTACAGTCAGCATCATGCAGTTGTTCTCCTTGATGGCTCCACAGCACCCGAAAAACGCCACAAGGAAGATGACCACTCCGACGATAATCTGAAAGAGAATTAAAATTAAATTAAAGTTAATTGGAACCCAATTTTCACATCGGACAACTTTAGAATGAATTTAGAGACATTTTAGAACCAATCGTGCAACTTTTGAGACCCATTAGACCTGGAAAAATGTTCCAACTTGACTTTGTACAACTTTGAAATGAATTTAGAAACATTTTGGAGCCAATCGTGCAACTTTTGAGACCTGATGGAGCTGTAGAAATGACTCAATCTCACATCGTGCAACTTGAAAATTAATTCTGAAGCAAATCGTGCAGATTTTAGAGTACAAAAAGTGTCTTACAAAGAGCATGGGTGCAGATAGGAATTCATTTCCAAGAAAATCCAAGTAGGTAGAGTACAATCCCTGTATGACTGCAGCTGTGATGATGAGCGTGATACCAGAAACCTATAGAAATTCGTAAAATAAAAGAAGGTTACATCAAGATTCAGAGTGGTGCGTGACGTATCAGCACACTCGTTGCCAAGGGGCATTAAAAACAACTTCTTTTTTTTCAAAAGCGCCATTGGGTAGATAACGGTAACCAACGTTGACTTAAATTTTTTTTACAATAAATTTCAAAACTTACAGCAAATAAAAGATTGAAGATGAAGAGGAGGTATTTAATACACTTCATTCCTGTTTCCATTATTTGAAAAATCAAAAACTTAAAATGTAAAAAAAAGAAAAAAAAAATTGGAGAAGGTTGATTGATTTCCACGTGTGACCGTCCGGCTCGACGTTCTGCAAGCGACTGAAAGAGAGCTAGAAGAGTGGAGGATAGTGGCGCCCTCGCTCGATGGAAATAAAAGTAAAAAAAATGGACACAATAGTTCGTGCGGGAAATAAGAAAAAGTTGGCCTTGTTGATGGCTTGTTCACGTGTCCCGTCAAGAGACAGACAGAATGCACCCTTGGGAATGATCCCAAAGTGAAAAGTGTGCCCGATGATTCCGGATAAAATAAAATGTGAAATAATTTTTTTTTGTTTCCCTAGCGAATATTTTAAAAAAGTGGCAGGTAGCTAAGCAGACGAATTTTGACAGTTTTTTATTTAATCGATTAAAATAATCGATTAACGCATACCTTTAAATAAAAGAATATAAATAACCTGTCAGACTGGTTGCTTGTCACTCTACTTGAATTATTAATGGATGGTTATTCTTCTTCTTTTTTTTTATACGTAATAATAACGCGAGTTCTTGGTAATGAGTAGAGTCATCACTAGAAAATAATGGATTTTTATTATCTACTTTTTATGTATTGACTCAGAGAGATAGCCGGAAATGTTGACACATTGTTGTTTTTGTATTTGTTCTTTTTTTTCAGGATGTTGCCAAATTTATTTACCTTTCCTTTAGAATAATTTCTAAAACTTATTTTTCAATCATAATTAAAAAAAAAAAAATCTAGTTAAGAAATTATAAGCGACATTGCCTTTTTAAATAAATTTTAAGAAGATTTAAAGTTGCCAATTCAATAAAATAATGTATAACTTTTGAATGTTACATTTTAAAAGAATTAATTTTAAATATTATTAGTTATAATTCTCATTCTTATGATGTTCATTTTTCAAAAAATCAAAATTCAAAAAATTTTAAATCTCAAAATAAAATAAAAAACATTCAAAAATTTATGTTTGAGGAATTGTGGCCGTGCTGTTGAATAAATACAATAGGAGTGATTCATCGTTTGCAGATGTCGTGACGTCACCTAAACTTCCCCAGCATGTCACCAGCTGCAGTAATAAAGGTGTTTTGTCATTTATTGGAGGCAGAGTTGCCAAATTTTATAACGGAATTAAATGGATTTAGTCGATTTTCCTTATCGGTGATTCATATTAGTCCTTTGCCAATGTATTACCTTCTTGCGCAACGAAAATAACATATAACTTTCACACTTAACATTTTATAAGATTTAATTTTAGAGATTCATATTCTTCATTCTCATTCTCACAATGTTCATTTTTCAGAAAATTGAAAATCTCAATTCTTTAAAATAAATCATAACTTTTACACGATTTAATTTAACAGTGTAATTTCCTGGTTTTACCATTCTGTGGAATGTCTATTTTAAAGTTCATTTTGTGGAAATATTCGATATTTCCACAAATACATTGTTGCCAAATTTGATGGCGTTATCCATTGTTATTCCCTAATCGATGATTCATCACTTTGTGCTTATCAACGTGACGGCAACGCTGCAGCGCAAAATTGAGACGAATGGACTGCTAGATTAGATTCCGTTAGACTGTAAGAGAAAGGAATTTAATAAAAATAAATAATAAATACCGCATATGAAAACGGATACCTTTTCCTTTTGGCGCGCTAGCTCGTGTAATAATACGCAATATCGATCCTGTTTCATCATACAGCCGCATAATGAAACAAAAAAAAAAAAACGCCTCAAAATTAATTATTAAAAATATTTATGCATTTTCATTTATTAAGAATTTAATTAAATATTAATTTGATTTTTTTCTTTTATTAGAAATTTAATTAAATATTTAAAAAAATGAAAAATAAAATAGGCAACACTGTTAAAATGTAATTCCGTAATTTGAAACATTTCCAGTCAACTTTTAATTATAAAACTTCATGAATAAAAATTACTTATGCGCATAATAGGAAAGACGCTTCTTCTCATATTATGATGATGATATAATCTTGTTATTGCATATTTTCCCGTCGTTCAACGAAGGGGGCAGCATCAAGACAGGTCATTATATTTTTCAGAGGAGATGTATAAATGAATTGTTTTTAATATCATTACACTTGGAAGAACGAAGCTACGAAGCTAGGCGGGACAAATAACATTTCCCGCGGGATTCACGCGTGAGTAATTGATTCCATAATTTACAAGTCGGACGGCAGCTTGCTCCTCTTCTTTTTTTATTATGTAATTGATCATCGTATGTATCTCACTCTTTTATTTTTTAAATAATTCTATAATTGCCAAAATATAATGTCAGTTGGATACAAAGTAACCACCCATTTAATTAAAAAATATTCACTTTCCAATTATTTATTTTGAATTTTATTCACATTTTCATGTTCATTTTTAGAAGACATTTAAAGTTCATTATTCAGAAATAAAAATAATGGCCTCACTTTAGAGCAGTCGACGTAAAATCGGTATAAAATATCGATTTAGACTTATATAGCTACTACTTGTATATTCCACGTATATACCTTTTTCTATATATCTCTGAGAAAATGTTATTATTATATTCTATAGTATAGTACTGTCGCGTTCATTACCTCTGCTATACCGCTATCAGGAAGCGCGCAGTCGGCATTCAAATGAGGGCGCGCGCTCGCGCCATACATGCTGGCGGGGGATTTGAATCGGAAATATACAATGCACGCATGAATTTTCCCGCTTGATCCCGCCAATTACGCCACGGTACTCCCGCATTCTATAAGAGCTATACTATTTAGACTTATCTAACGAATCAGAATTTAAATCCACCCCATCATTTCAAATGACGCAAAGCAGTGGGACTGCCGTTTAACTAATATTTATTAGTCGTAAATTCAAATTTGGCGCTTTAATCTACAGTGTTGCCGTTTCACACCTACGACACATTAATCATGAATGAATTATTTTTTGTTCATAAAAAAATTTCTTTTTCATGATATTTGCGCTTTTTTCAAATTTTAGCGCTTTTTACAGAGTTGCCATTTCTATAAAAAATTGAATTTCACTAAAACTAAATTTTGTAAAATTCTATTAAATTCAAGAAAACTCTAAAGATATATATACAGCGTTGCCCAAGTGAATTAAAAATTCCTTTCAAATAATTTCTCCACTTTTTTCGAATTTTAGCGCTCTTTCCAGCATTGCCATTTTCAAAAAAATTTAATTTCACTAAAAAATAAATTCCATTAAAATTAAGTAAATTTTCAGATATAAAAATACAGCGTTGCCTAAGTAACAATATATATATATATATATATAAAAGGATACACTTCATAAATATTTAATTTAATCAAAAATTACATATTTTACGCGGGTCTTTGTCTATTACAAAATAAACTCTATTACACACACCCAGCCCAGATGTGTGTAAAAAGGTGCTGACATGAGAGAGCATACTATAGAACTAGAGACTACTACTACTATATATGACAGTTATCGATCCCGCAGGTCCCGGGCCGGAGCGATTTATTCGCGCGTGCAGCCCGGCGTTACGGGCGGCGCGCGTGGGGGTTCAGAGCGCTAGAAGGACGTTCGCTCCGCCGCGCGCTTCCGCCACCGCTTTTGATACTCGAAAATGAGAGGGCCAGAGAGAGAGAGAACTACGGCCATCATTCTAGAGAGCAATTGAAAAGCTCGCCCGACGACCAAAATGGTGCGGAGAAGGGTATATCATCAATTTGAAGCAGCCGCGCCGTGATTTCTTTTGCTATTACGCACTTCAAGAGTGACATAATGATCTAAGCGCACAATTTGAAGTAGAGAAAAAAAGGAAGAAAAGAAAACGATAAACCTGGCTTTCTATATCGATTGAATTTAATTTTATTATACAGAAAGTTTTATTAACCGGTTTGTCATTTTAGAAAGTCTTATAACGTTAAAATTAACCGGTTTAATAAAATAATAACATGATTGAATTAATTTTCCTTGAATTGTCAACATTTATTTTTTTCAATGAATTTTCTCACTTTCATTTAATTTAATTTTTAAAATGTAAATTAAGTCTTATAACGTTAAAATTAACCGGTTAAATTTTTTTAAATAACTTAATTAATTTCTTAAAATTGTCGACATTTATTTTAAAATGAATTTCAACACTTTTATTAAGTGTTTAAGTTTAAAAGGATTTTAAAAATGTAAATAAAATCTTATAAAGTTAAAATTAACCGGTTAAATCTAAATCGATTAGTAAGTAAAAATTGAATTTTAACTGCAAACAACGTAATCAATAAACATGCAATGATGTAATACACTGTGCTGTTGAATATTATAGGCGTGTCAACTGTATCAGCTGCGATGCTCTCTATAATAATAATAGATAAAAGCTAGAACTTGGAGAGAGCTCCTAGCGCCTTAAGTGGGATTGATGGTAATCGCATTACACCGTTGCCATCCTATATATATCTTTGAAAGAATATAATATAGTCTCTCACGTGCTGTAGGGAATCATTTATACGACCCCTCGGTCATTGTATAAGCCCATTAAAAGAAGACAAAAAAAAATATATAGAATAAGAGAGCGACATCTGGACGCAGCTAGGGCCCCCAGTGCGTGAAAGGGCTCAACTCACGCGGGAATTTTCAATCCTGCTGGGATATATAGCACAGGGTCGTAACATTCTCCCTCTATACTCTCACTCCTGCTGCGTGTAATATAGTAAAAAAAAAAATTGTCAAGTCGGCCATTTTTTTTGGGTGTCATTTTCAGTCACGAAAGGGTATATATTACGTCGTAGGCCAGTTCTAAATAAATAATTAAATTGTTTTAAAAAAAACCTTTTTTTTTTATTTAGAAACATTTTATGGATTTTTCAGGGATTTTTTTGGTTGAATTGGCAACGCTGAATTTTTGAAAAATTGAGCGGCAAACGCAGTATTTTTTTTTAAATTCAAAATTGTTGTTTTAATTTTTAAAGATTAATTTTTATAGATTTGGCAACGCTGCATTATTTAAAAATAAACCCAATAAACATTTTTTTTCAATAAAAATTTTTATTTTAAAATATTTTACGAATTTTTGAGGATTTTTAAAAAGACTTGTTGAGTAGATTTGGCAGCGCTGCTTTATTTAAAAATTGAGTGACACAGGGTTCATTGGATGTCTAATGAGGCGGAGCTTTTAGATGGCAACACCGCTTTTTCTTGTTTGTATAAACACGAAGTGAAGTTGGGAGGACGGGGGGGGGGAATCATCGATTATGCAGATGAGTGATGATTCATTTTTCCGGGGAAAATATATAAATAAATTGTAACTTTGATGTGAAACATTGCGGAGCGTTTATCTATTGATATTCTTGTACAGAAAGAGAGTAGTTATAAAGTTCATTTTTCAAAATTCAAAACTTCAGAAATCTATTTAAAATCATGACTTAAAAGGATTAAATTTTACGACATTAAATTTTTGATTTTCATTTTTTTCAAGTCCATTTTCACGATGTTCATTTTACAGAAAATCTAAATTCCAAAATTTTAATTGAATTAACATCCATAAATGTTTTTAAAAATCACAAATTAATCTCAGAATACCAATTATTACCAAGTTTCACTGTTTTTCTCAGATTATTCATTCTCCCATTCTCCAAGACAAAGGAATCATATCCTACCCACCCTCAAAAAAAATATATATGGTAGCACCAGAGTTGCCAATATAGGCGTCATAATAAAAAAAAAAGCGGACGACGCGGCGACAAAAGAATGCGTAGATCGACATGCTGTTTTTATCGATTTCTCTCGTTATCAATTACACTGGAATCGGCATCTCCCTTGCCAATAAACGACGCGCAGTGCTCAGGCCGTATATACCGATAGATCTGTCAAAACAGAAGAGCAGCGGCATCAGGGGCGCGTAATTGGATCTTCTCTTGAAAAAAGAAAGAGGAGAAAACAATAATAAACATAAAAAAAAAGAAGGCTGGACCGTTCTCAAATTGGAAAAGTCAATATTAAGAGAGAGGGAGCTGGCAAACCTTAATCGAAGAAAAACTCTCTGAAATAGTCGTAAAACATTAACTTAATCCATTTAATTTAATATTCAAATAATGAACATCATAAGAATGAGTTTATTTATTCATTTAAAGTTAATGTGAATTTGAAATTAGTTTTAGTTTTAATGTTACAATTTATTTTAACAGACAAAAAATGTGCCAAAATCAATTAAACGAAAAACAACAAATTTGGGCTAAAGACTTTAACTTTTTTCAATTGATTTAATTTATAAATAATGAACTTTATGCAAATGGACTTGTTCATTTAATTAAACGTGAAATAAATTTGAAATTCGATTTATTTTAAAATGTTGCAATTGATTTCAAGAGAAAGAACGTGTCAAAACTTAATCTGGTAATGTGGATTACAATACTTACTTAATTCAATTAAATTCATCTCTGAATAATGAACATGATGAGAATGAACCTCTTTATTTATTTAAATTCAACATTAATTTGAAATCAATTCAATTATAAATGTTACAATTTATTTTTTTGATTGAGAAAACCAAAAAATGAGCATATAATATCGTGACACGGTCGTAAGGTGGTGTTTGCGGGGGAATAACCCCCCATATTGCTGTTGTTGTTGTTGTTGCCCCCCTCATTCTTTTTTAGCTTTTTACGATGACGGGCCATTACGTAATGCGCTGCTCACACGACCGTAAAAAAAGCCTCGGTCGAATGATATTATATAGACCCAATAATAATGTGTTTATTGACAAAGACCTATATATATATATATATAATACGCAACGATACGATATGATATGAAATAAGAAAAAAAAACTTGATTGAATTATTATATTTATCTTTCTTTCTTTATCCGCTTCTTATTGGATTAAAGTTGTTTGCGGAGAAGAAGGGGGCCGAGGGGGGATGTATATGGAGAAGTTTGGGCAACTTTGACGTTGCCAAGTTTTACAAAGTTTCTCCACCGTTGAAATGTTATAGAATTAGTTTTAATTCAATTAGGATAGCCCTGATTGCATTTTCATGCACTCCAGCATGGCTTATTTTAAAACATGACATTCTTTTGTTTATATTTTAAGAAAAAAGTATAAACTTGTTTTAATTATTTTCCCCCGATTTATTCACTTAAATAAATTTGTACAATTATATATACCAGAATGAAATACATTTTATATTGTTACATTTTTAAAAGGATTTTTTTTCGGAATTTTTACTTTTATTTTTCAATATGAAATTGGCGCGAGTTTCAAAATTCCAACGATGGGAAAAAGTATGCAATGCATTTTTTAAGATTTTATTGAATTAATAATGATTTTTTCCGGATTACTCACTAAAATAAATTATCAAAAATATTTTTAAAAAAAGTTAATTTTGTTTTTTCTATTTTTTTTATATTATTTCTTTTTTTTTTAAATATAAAAAATTATTAAATGCATTTTGAAGGGATTTATGGATTTAATTTTAAAATTTTAGAAATGTGTCACCAAAAAAAATTATAAAAATTATTGGACAAAAAGTGAACTCAAATTTTAAAAAAAATGTTAAGATTTAAAAAAAAATTTTAATCTTAATTTTTCGATTTTTTTCAGAAACAGGCGCGAAATTCAAATTTTCAAAGAAACACAAACACACATAACTATACACAAACATATTCTACCCTCTATATAAACATGTATATAATATAGGAGAGGCTGCTGCGCTGCTCCTTCATCATGGAAAATTGCCTCGTCCTCCCCACTTTGCCTTTGCTGTATTATACTTACCCTTGATCCTTGAAAGGGAAACGAGGATCAAAGGTCTCCTTCTCCTCTTAACACACAAGAAGAAAAAGAAGAAGGAAATCCCGAGTCTCATAGATCATACACCAACAACCCAAACAGGATCACGTTCAATAAATCTCTAAAGAAGAGTAGTAGTAGTAGTATGGCGAATGCTGTGGATCTTTGTGATTTATACCGTATATATAGCCTAGCTTCCGGAGTATTTCTATTGTTTATTCATCTTTTCTTTATATTCTTTCTATGTGATGTCAACTTTGTGTGTGTATTATTGATCCAATCAGAGGCCGAAAGAGGGGGACACGTGACGCAACACGGGAGAGGGGGAGACCAGGAAACTTGATTGCAAAGGATGGCTCCGCTATATTCGATCGATAAATAAAAGCTTTTGCTGATGACAGACACTCATAGTTTAGAGAGTGTCCACTTCTTCCGAGTCTTCTTAGGATATAAACAGGGTTAGAGAGGAACATCAGCTGATGGAAATGTCATTATGGGTACTCACGTCGGACTTGATGCGATTGTGCTGCCAACACTTCCCATATATATATATAGACTTCTATAGCTCTGACGAATATATTATTCATTTAGGATACTTGTGTTGTGTTATTAAGGGAAAATATATTTCTAATTTATTTAGAATTTTCTAGAATTTATTTCGAATTTTCTTGAATTTATTTCTTATTTTTAAGATGTGAAAAAACATTTTTTGAATATAATTTTATGGAGATATAAACAAAGTAGTTTTATTTTTTAGAAAGAGGAAAGAAAACAAGCGATTGCTATATTTACCTAGAATGATTGAAAATAAATAGAAAGCTATAGCTATAGCAAATTGAATTAAGTGAAAAGAGATCAACTGGATGATGCGGACTTTTGCCCTATATATATATAGGACGACGTCGCCGGTTTGTTTTATTTCCTTGTTTGGTCAATAAAATGCCACCTCTCTCTCTCTCTCTTTTTTTACGTCGTTCTCAGTATATATATATATACATATATCGTTCACGTCCCGCAGAGCAGACGAAATAAACACGGTTAGTCTTTCATAGAAAGTAGTTGAGAGTCCCAGCAACTGCAGCAAATCCCCCGTGATTTTAACGACTTTTCGCTCTCTTTTATTTTATTTTTCTCTGAAAATGAGAAGTTAAGTGCAATTCAATAATGTTTCAATTCAAACTTCATCTACTACATCTATACTTAAATTTTACCATTTTTTGAGGATATAGATTGTTGTAAATGTTTGAGGTTTAGAGCTGCTTTTTAGATCACTATAATTATTGTTTAGTGAACCATTATGTTTGCATAATAACGCAAGTGCTTTGTTATGTGTATATAATATGAGCTATAAAACTTTTTATATGTTTATAAATTAAGTTGGCTAATTTATTGACTGGCGCTTCCGTTATTGTTTACCATCAGCATCCTTTTATGCCCAAGTTCCTCGCTGGCTAATTGATTAAATTGATGCGCTGAAAAAAAAATAAAATTTTGAAAAAGCTGGATGTGCCTTGAAGTAGTTTTGGCGATCGCTAGATGGACGTACTCGCTTTGCGTATCTTAGATTATGCTTTTCAAAACGCACCTATCGCTTTCAGCGCTAGGAGGTTCCCGAAGGGATCGAGGGAATCCATAAACATTTGTAATTTTTAACTTTTAAGACAGCCCATACAAAGTCCATCATGATATTACTTTCACTTTAGAAGTGGGACTGCTCGGCGCTCATCTGTCTTGGCGAGTGCTCTTTTCGCTGACATCACCGCAATGAGCGAATTTGCGCTTATTCTGCGCTCATTTTTTTATTGCATTAGAATGATCATTTGAACTTATAAAATATAGTAAATTAAGGGAATTCTTCGATAAGCTGTTTGTTGAATGAAACAAATAGGATGAATTACGTGTAAATAACTTTGCTAAAAATTAATATGGAAAAATGTTTACTCACGCGTTACTTACGTTATACTTATCAACTCAATTGGCTATGCCATTCTGACCAAATGGTTTTGGCCAATTCCAAACAAATATTTGCTAACAAACTGATTACACCTCTATTATACCGTAATTAATAGCAATACGCTTAACGTTACATTTAAAAAACCACCATCATAGTTCTTTCATAAAATAAAAACATCAACATCGCATACAAAAATTCAGTCACACTTAACGCCGAGTATACATAATTTTAAAAAAGCGAAATTAGTGAAAGAATTACGACAGTACATTAGAGAGTATATATCTTTAATATAGTGTGGAATTACAAATAAGAAGCTCCGCTCTCATCCTCCGTATATTTGTTATAGGCTGTACGCTGTACAAGGCTACCCCCAGTTCATCGCCAGGAAAATGCGTATTAGTGTTCGGTACATCATACATCATATACATCATATGTGATGTTACATCAACGTCAACATCAAAATAGTTTCCGTGATGTTTGATGTAGAATTTTTGATGTAGCGTTTTCGGCATTAATGTGAAAAAATACATAAATTCAACCTTTCTTTTAACCAGTTCGGTCATCAAGGCAAAATTTTTAATTTTTGACAAAATAAAATGAAAAAAGTTGGAAAACCCCAAAAAAAAAATTATGTTTGATGTGATGTTTGATGTGATGTTTGATGTGATGTTTGATGTTATGTTTGATGTTGATGTAAACATCGTCTCGAAAAATGTGATGTGTACATAAACATCAAACATCAAAATCGTTTTGATGTAAGTTTGATGTTGATGTGAACATCATACATCACGAAAAAAAATGGATGTACCGAACACTAATACGTATTCAGTGATTCAGTTAATCAAACATAGACTGCTAGACGTTAACGTCCATGCAACGAAATACTATAAAAACTTCTCTTTCCCATTTAAAAAAATTATGAACTGTTTCAAATACGGTTTCTTTTACGACTTAATATCACATCAAGTATAATTGTAGGCCCTTTTATGATTTCTTGTAAGCAGCCGAGGGGAAAAAATTGTGGGTAATAATTGAAGTGATGTTGATAATTGAATTGATGTTGATTGAATTGATGTTGATGAAGTGATTGGAACACTGGGACTAATAACGTAAAATTTGATGTGAATGTCAACATCATACATTAAAAAGAATTTGCGTAAACTTGATGTTGATGAATACTATAATACTAAGATGTTGATGAACCTAAATTAATTAGGTACCCAACGCTATATATACAATTAATTAAATACGTGGGAAGATGAAATGTTTCAAAAATAACGCGCTAAATTGTTTTCGTCGGTAATGCACATTTGTATTGTGGCTGCGCTACAACAGTACGATCTGCCATCTGTCGGCAAGTGGTACTCGGTCGACGACGAGCGCCTAGAATCCCTTCGGGAAACTTAGGCCCACATACTTGAATATAATTCATACATTAAGTAATTATAGGAATAAGAATTTAGTTAAATGTTTTATTTTAATAAATTAAGGATTGAATCGTCTGATTTAATTTTAAGTTGATGGAAGAGTCTATTAGATTTCGTTTAGATCAGAAATCGATTGAAGCGAAAGAAATTTCCCCAGAGAATCGAGTGAACTATCTTTTAAGCTTTCAATTACATTCGGTGCTGTTTAAAAGAGGCGAGCTTGTTCAAATATAAACAGACAAAGAAATAATTTAATTGCTTAGAATATAAATTTAAAAAGAAAAATTTTCCATATCTTAAAAACTTAAAAACAATGTTAGTCTGAATTTGCGACACAAGATCTACAATTTGAGATTTAAAATTTAACAATTAAGATTTTTTAGATCTAACATACGAGATTTAAAATTTAAGAAAATAATATTTCAATATTTGTCCGTGACGTAGTAAAATGTATTTTACTACTTAAAAAAATAAAACAAAGTTAATAATTTTTTTCCTTTTACTTCATTAGTTGTTACAGAAGGAAATATTTGCAATGAAAACATATAAACGTTGTTATTGCCATCCGACAATATTTCCGTAAAATTATGAATTGAATACTACTACCTAAGCTAATTAAGTAGAGGCTAACTTTTTTTCCAACGTTGAAATGAACAAAATATAATTGTAGGCTATATCTATTTTTTTCGATTGGAGACTGGAGGATATCAATTAGAATATTCACCTATATCGCTTGCCTCATGAAATGAAGAAGTTTACAAGAAAAGTCCAAAATTTAAAAAAAAATCTAAATAAGATCCAGATATCTTGGGGAAAAAAAATTCGAAAATTGTTCCTATCATTTCCGGATTTAAATCTTCGTACACTCAACAGTAGAATGACCAATCCCTCGTTTGGTATGTAAAAACCCAAGTCAGCGGCGTTTTAAATTTAGATGATTTTTTACTGTATTTCAGAATTCAATATTAATTATGTTCTTTGAAATCTTTCATCGTTTTTTTAACTTAATTATTTTAAAAAATAGTTTGAGAAATTTGAACGAAAAAAATTCAAAAATTCATGAAGAAAGGGAAACATAAAAAAAATCCAAATAGAATCCAAAAATCTAACATAATACCAGAGTGTAGTACAGTACAAACAATGATGTTTCCTTATTTTTAAATAAAAAAATGTTTTGTAAAAAACCCTTAAAAATAAATAAAATAAGTAAAGGAAACCTAATGAAATAGCAAAAAGAATTTTAAAAAATGATAAATACGAAAGATATCTGGCTTAGCTGTGTATCCCGCCACTGTGCTACGCATGATAGGTGCGCATATATTACTAACATTCCAATAACATCATCTACGAAAGACAGAACCCAACTACAGTTCCTATAATATTTCGCAAAGGTATCTAAAAAAATTATTTTGATTTTTTTTGGTAGTGGGCAACCCTTCAAAATATTGATATTATGCTACAATAATCTTTCAGGAAATGGCTGATGTAGAATCGTCTGATGCAGCAGCAATTGGTATAGACCTGGGTACCACCTATTCCTGTGTGGCTGTATTCCAGCATGGAAGAGTGGAGATAATAGCCAATGAGGCTGGTAACCGAACCACGCCATCTTGTGTGGTCTTCACTGAGAGTGGAAGACTCATCGGAGAAGCTGCCAAGAATGTGATGTCAGTGAACCCAACAAACACTGTCTATGATGCAAAACGACTCATTGGCCGTCGTTTTGACGATCCTGTGGTCCAGGAAGACCTGAAGCACTGGCCATTTAAAGTAATCAACGATGCAGGTTAAACATATAAATGTTTTTTTTTTACAAGTCGAAAAAATCTAGGAATATATATAGTGGATATAGGAAGTATTTGAACATCCTGACCCTCCACCATGTTAGCTTATGGAGAAACGCGTTTGTTTTAGGGCTTTCTCACTAAAAAACAGATTTTTCATTATTTTTTGTAAGGTACTAGAACGAAGCTAGGCATTCCTCAATCAAATCAAACAGGACTAGTGCTTTCGAAATACAAATATATCATGTATTTAATACATTATCATCTTCATTTTAAAGGCAAGCCCAAGATTGAGGTGGAATACAAAGGAGAGACCAAGACTTTCCTCCCGGAGGAAATCTCTGCCATGGTTCTGGTGAAAATGAAGGAAACCGCCGAGGCCTATTTAGGCAAAACTGTGAAGAACGCAGTGGTGACGGTACCTGCATATTTCAATGACGCCCAGCGTCGGGCAACCAGGGATGCAGGGACCATTGCCGGCTTGAATGTTATCCGCATACTCAACGAACCAACGGCTGCCGCAATTGCTTACGGATTCCGTAAAAAGGTGATTTAGTCAATTCCTTTTAAAAAACGACTTAAGATTTTAATTAAAGTATTCAAGGGCGGAATGGAGAGGAATGTTTTAATTTTCGATATGGGCGGAGGCACACTGGATGTGACGATTATAAATATAAAGGAAGGGATCTTCAAAGTCAAATCTACTGCTGGAAACACTCATCTCGGTGGAGAGGACTTCAACAGTCGAATGGTGAACCATTTCACAGAAGAATTCAAGCGCAAGAACAACAAAGACTTGAGTGAGAACAAGCGCTCTTTGAGCCGGCTTCACTCTGCATGCGACCGAGCCAAGCGGTTCCTCTCTACATTAGCCCAGACGTCTATAGCCGTTGATTGTCTTATCGAAGGTATTGATTTCTACTCTTCTATTACCCGGACCCAATTTGAAGAGATCAATGCCGACTACTTCTACCAGGCCATGGATGTAGTAGAGCAAGCTGTAAAGGAAGCTGGAATGGACAGGTCCCAAATAAACGAGATCGTCCTAGTTGGAGGATCCAGTCGCATTCCAAAGATGCAGAAGATGCTCGAACTCTTTTTTGATGGCAAAGATCTTGTCAAGTCTATCAATTCGGATGAAGCAATCGCTTACGGTGCCGCAATCCAAGCTGCAATCCTTCAGGGTGACAAGTCGGAGACTATCAGAGATCTTGTTCTCCATGACGTTCTTCCTCTTTCTTTAGGAATTGAGACCGAGCCCCAGTCAGATGACAAAACAGCTAGATTAATGAAAATCATTATTAAACGTAACACGCCCATCCCAACAAAAGTTTGCAATGATCGCTTCTACAATTCATCAGACAATCAAACTTGTGCCAGGATAAGTATATACGAAGGGGAGCACCATTTGGTCGAGCACAACAATCTGTTGGGTCAGTTCGTCTTGAATGATCTGCCACCTGGTCCTAGAGGCACAGTCAGATACGCAGTTACGTTTGAAATCGAGGCGGTATGTGTTATTACTGGATTAGCTGGTCAAAAGTAAATTTTTCTAATTTAATCTTATCTGAACCAAGGATGGAGTGTTAAACGTATCGGCTAAAGAGAAGTCAACCAGTTTGGAGCGCAGCATCACTATAGCCAACGATAGAAATCAATTGACCAAAGAGGAAATTTGTAGAATAGTGGCACATGCGGAGAGCTACCGCTTCGAAGAACAGAAACGTCCGGGACTCACTCTGGCAAAAAGTGATCTGGAAACATTATGTCTCGATACGAATAAAAATGTCGATAAGGAGGAAGAAACCTCTGTTCCACTCAGTGAGTGTACAAAGATCATCGAGTGGCTCAAGGAAGATGAACCAGTCGACATAACAGAGTTAGACAAGTTAAAGAATGAAGTCGAAGATCTCATAGTATTTCCAGCACCTAATAACACGAGAAAGAGCAAGACAGCCCCTGAACTGTTGCAGAATCCCAAGGGCGAAAAGAGGGTCAAGAAAGATAATTGATTGATGACGTGTCTAGTTGTAAATACTTTTTTTAAACTTTAAAATTGGATTACAGAAAGCTTAACACAAATTTTCGTGTATGATGATTATGATCTTAGATAGAAATTTAAAGCTACGTTGCTTATGACTTTCAATTGTAATTATAAAAAGACAACCGAAGGATTATTTTATGCTACTAATCGAAAACACACCAGTTTCCTTAAACTTTGTGCAAGAACTGCGATTTATTGAGAGGAAAAAGTTATTGAGAGAGAAGTTCTTTGGGAAAAGTGGGCTAATAACCACCCGTCTAGATGACAAAAAGAAGGAGGTTTGTGGGTAATATTTATTAAAGTCAGCCAGGAAAAAATGGACGGATAAAGAAATTGATGAAGCGTATAGCAAGATGTTTTCACGTTTAGACAATAAAGAAAAATTTATGAGCCTCGAGCGATAATTGCGTATTATTATTCTTGGAACAATGCCGGTGTAATCTCTAGAGATTACTTAACTGTAGTGTTAACATGGTTAAACTTTGAATTCGGAGGGATGAGGACAAACTGATTCTATATTTCCATAAAAATGGAAGATTCTCCGGAGTGGCTTGGAACTGGATAAACTTTGATAGTCCTGGTGACCTACAAATTCTATTCTTGATAGTGGGAAACTCGTAAAAAATGTGCAATGAATTTTCTTGCCAGAGGTCATTGAAAGGTTTGGATAAAACTAGCCAATCCCGTTCATTCATGACGGTAATGTAGTTAAGGATTAAGTGGCAGATCATTCAGAAGTGGAAATGATCAAATAACCATGGAAAGCAGCTGACGTAAACCGGATCGACAACGCATGGTCGTGGCTAAAAACGCGGTCGGAGCAACTACTCTGTAAGAGTAAGGGTGAACTCTATGAATAGGTGGAAGCAGTTTGGCGTATTACCACAGCTTCCGCGAAGTACGTACTGAAAACAAGATTTGGCGAAATTTTGCGCCAATGGGGTTTTAAACAACATTTTAAAATAAGCATTGTAGAATGACAATTAATATTCTATATCTTGGTGGTTAAAATATAATTCGTCAAACGTAAATCAAAATTTTCTACTTTTCCTTTTCAACCTGCTTCCTCCCCTAAAGGAATTTTCATTTTTTCCATTTCTCTTGACAAGACAAAAATTCTCGTCTTACCTTGTACCGGTAAACCTCTCACATAACCTCATTTTTCTTTCATCAAACTTTTCAAAATCAAAAGCTATTCAAAATCATAACTCTAATGAATGTATTTGTTTTATAATCTTAATTATGTGAATAATGAATGAACACTTCTACCTTGTCGCCATGTTAATAGTTTAGTTGAGTATCTCTCCTTTTTTTAAATCTATATTTTAAAAAGAATCAAGTAATATTTAATTAATTCCAATTTTGATGTGTTTATTAAATATTTTAAAAATTCCAATCAATTCCAAAATTATTTATCCAAAACTGGACCCCTCTGCTCCTCGTGGTAGATGATTGCTTCCATAGCAAACTCACAATCCCATAGGTTCATCTCAGTCATGCTTTTGTGATTTGAGGAGCCCACATAATCTGAAGAGTAAGGCAACGAGTTATCACCAAAAGATCGGCCCTCGCCGGAGAAAAGAAGGTATGGTTATATCTGCCCTACCGTTAACAGCCGATGGGAAACCACTCGTCTTCACCGATGTTGTCTTTTCCATGCCATCATCGTGTCCCTCATCAGGTGAGCTTTCGATGGTGCTTTCGTCGATCGTCACGTTTTTTACCTCTTGTTGAAGCCAAGGATGTAAAAGAATTAGTTCTAAACCTGGGCGATCCATTGGGCAGTATTCGAGTAATGAGCGAATCAGCTCTTGACAAAGAAACGAAACATGTGATGGAAAGCTTAAACTGGCACTAACAATCTGATCATCCTTTTGGAAGGGAATGTCACCACAAACCATGTCGTATAAAAGAATTCCCAGTGACCAAACGGTTGCTGGAATGCCTTGATACTTTCGGTGATTGATCCATTCTGGTGGAGAATAGACTCTCGTACCTAAAAGAAAAATTGGTTCCAATTTTATAGAAAAAGGTACGATTCAGTAAAAAAAAATCGAGAGCTGTTGCTATACGATACACGCGATATCGACAACCGAATGAATGGAGTTATGGAGGGTGATAACGAAAATATTATTTCAACGATGGGTCTCTACGATTGATTTTGGCCATTCGTTAAGTCCATGCTATCTACAGAAAGGGAGAGGGGAACTAGTAAAGGAGAGTGGAGCTATTGTATCTAACAGAATATTAAGTACGCAACGCGTAATTCCATAAACACACGGGTAAAAGTTGTCTCCGCATTTGTGCTCAGAAAATTTTATTTTTTAAAACTGGAATTTGTAGTGACTTCTGCTTTCTGAAAGTTCTAGATAGCTAATACGATGCTAAACTACATGCTTATTTAAATTGATGTGTCAGGATGCGAAACCCAGACCGTTTCCGTATTAAGTAAAACCTTGTTTATTGCCGTTTTTCATGTATTAGTTGACTTATCATGACTAACTTGACCATACGATTAGTGACAAGGGTTATTGATAAAAAGAGTTGATTGAAAAATTAAAATACAATCTTTACTTGTGAAAATAAATGATTTTCTTACTTTTTCCTCTGATAATAAACTTATTTTCCAACCAATTCATGCCTTACTTGTTTTCTTAACCGAATTTAGTTTTTAAGTCATCGTCACAAAAGCTGTAAAAATTTCGACCGGTTTTTCACGGATATACTTTTAATACTCACCCCCGTAATCGGAGAAGAAGGTACCTTTGACATAGGCACCTGATCCAAAGTCGATCAATTTCAGGGTTAACGTTTTCAGGTCGACCAAAATGTTTTCATCCTAAAAATGATGCAACAATTTCACAGAAAAGGAATTGAGTTTTTACCATATTTCTTATTGCAATGTCAACAACAACAAACCTTTATGTCGAGGTGGAAGACTCCTGCCAGATAACACTGTAAAACAGCCTCAACCACCTGGCGAAAAAAATTGCGAGCCATATACTCAGGCAACGCCCCACGTTCTGAAATGAAATCAAATAGGTCCTTACAAGAAGCCATCCTCTCAGTGACGAGGACGAAAACGTCGCCGGTATCGGAAGCGTCCAAGAGACGGACAACTCCATTGCAGAGTGAAACCTGGCGAAGGAGCAAAAATTCAAGTGGAACTTTCTTGCCGTCCACCTATTAATTGATTTAAAACTTGAAATTTCTTATGTCCCGCATTGTCATTCTCCCTCTAATGCAGTAATGAAAAAGTAAGAAAATAAAAATTTACTTGGCCCCAAGCGGTGACGGAACTCTTAGGAATGTGCTTAAGAGCGACGGGCAGGCTATCTTGGAGGCGGATGCCGGCATAGACGGTACCGAAACCGCCTTGGCCTATAACCTGATCAACGCGGTATGAGAGAGTATACGAATTTAGGTCACTAAGGAGCGGTCTCGTCGTCGAAGTCGATAATGAAGAATTTATCACTAAACTGGCTGGATTTCGGCTCATGGCAACTATTTCTGGATTGGCAAAGAAAAAACAAAAACCTCAGAATGTAATACAAAGGTAAAAATGCAGGGTTTCATTAAATAAAACCACATTTTGTTTTATTTAAAAAAAAATACTTTAATTTGTTTAATTAATTGATTTTATTTGAATAAATTCTATTAATACCAAAACGTTAGCTTGTTTAACAGCTGTATTATCGACTAACTCTTTTCTTTACATTATATAACACTCACCGTTTGAATCATCATCTCTATCCGTATGTTTGGCTGGTGTAAAAGCGCTACCCAATACCCACGAAAACATTTTGTAACACTATAGACAGCACCGATGAATTAAATGATCACACTTTCACAGATTCAACACTGAAAGTCTGGAATACTGTTAACAGTGTTTTTATTGGGTGTGGTAGTGGAATGGTTCACCAGGTGCTGAGTAAAAAATAAAAATAATATTGTTACAAGTTTCAGGTGAACCAAGAAACAGTTTAGGTGACCACTGCATACGTCGAAACGTGGACCGTTATGTACTCAATAACCCAGGAAATATTTCTATTTATGTGACAATTATGATAACTATAATGGCATAATAATTTTTTTATCGGTAAATTGTTTATATGGTACTGTGCTTGTTTGTTTGGCGTTGATATGTTTTACTACATCAGTTATATCACAATTTTATTCATAACTTTAGTTAACCTTTCAACTTTTTTCTGGGAACCATTGAAAAAGGTCCCTAGTCTCTCTAGGTTTTCATTTTCTGCTGATTGATTTGTTTATTGGTATGGTTTCACGATTAAGCCGATTTACAACTTCACACAACAATTTGTAGCACATTGAAGAGGTGAACGGCGTGAAAGAGGCTATGGCATGGATCCTCCTCTCAACCCATTCAAAGATGGTTTTTATGTGATCAATGCGTTCATCATAGTCTTGGATTGCTTGAATAATTCTATACGGAAAAAAATCTTAGATGATGTATAATCATATAAGTAAACATTACGTTGTATTATTTTTCCAAAGTCGAATAAATTGAACCATGCACCACCAAAACATCTGTATTTTTTTTACTCCAATGTTATGGAACACCACAGATGCCAACGAAGATATCAATTCAATTTGATATTATTTTTTTCTGTATTTATTTTTTCGATTTTCATTCTTACTTATTTTATTATTTATCGCCGTGTTGTATTGTTATCATATTTTTCAAATATATATATTTTTTTATTTTGTCATTTTGTATTTTACTAATATTTTATTTCAAAACTTAAATATGGGACAGTATTTTTAAATTTATGTCACGAATTTCATATTCAACAATGAAACTATGTTGAGCCTCTAGATTGTAGTTTAATAGAAAAAAATCGATAAGACCAAATCGAGTGTATAAAAAAAGATAAAAGAATAAATAAAAGAATAAATTATATCCTGTTAATTAATGAAATAAAATTAAAATAATAGATTTTCTAATGCATTTTTTTTTCTTTTCAAAAGAATAAATTTAACACTAAAAAAATATTTGCTGAATGCAAATTTTTTTAGTTAATAACCACAAATATTCCATCATATCGAGGACACAGACTTATCTTACAGTCGTTATTTTTTTTAGTTATTTTTCAATTGAATATTTTGGAGAACTTCCAGCACAAGAAAAAAAAAGACTTATGTTGATCTCCATAAGAGGTTCAAATCTATATTGTATGTACTGCTGTATCCATCTGCTTATCACGTGTATGTTGTTTTACAGAGCAAATTTGGGATTAAAAGCATAGTTTAATGCAGTTTGGTTAAATTATTTACGATCGATATTGCAAAAAATTACCAAAAATGAATGGCATTAAGATGGGCAGAACAGTAAAAGAAAGAAGAATAAATACTTTCGACTAATATAAAACTTAAAATTAGATTAAATACATATTTTGATCAATGTATGGGACAATCTAGACGCTGTACGCTATAATCAAGAATTTCAAAGCCTGATGAAGATGAAGATAGATTTTAGGAAGGCGAACATCTTGATAGTTCTGGCATATAGTTCGTGTTCTTTTAGATATGCCGGTTGACTGTTTTTAAAGTCTAATAGAAATGGAGTGAATAAACGATTAGTCAAAATATATGTACTGCACCTATTTTTATTTATACCTGAAATAGCCGACAATCCAGGCAGGCATTCGGCCTGTTGAACTCGAGGTTCGATTGGTCGGAGCCGCTCTGAGGTGCAGGTCCTGAGAAAATCAGTAACATAATTCTTGACTACTGTATCTAAACATTACTCTTGACTATAACTATTTAATTTTAAAAAAAGCCATGGATTTTTTTCAAGTTAGTATCGCTGTGAGAAAACAACGTAAGATAGGACAGGTACGTCCATCTAGAGGTGGCCAAAACTACTTCAAAACGCGTTTAGCTTTCGGAATTTTTTTTCTTCTCAATCTCAATTTAATGAACTAGCCAACAAAGAACTTGAAAAGTTGAAGAAGATGCTGATGGCAAACCACAAAATTCAATCAATAAATTAGTCAACTTCATTTATAAATATATGGACCATTTTTTACTTAATCTATACGTATAAAGCAGAAAGAAAATATGTCGGTCGGTACGTCTGTGGCAAGAAATTCCTTGATTCCCCGGGACTGTTTACATGTGTTTATACAGAGAAAATATTTAGATGTACTTATAGGTTACCTACTAATTAACTCGGCGGGGAATAAAGATAAAAATTTTAAATAATTTAGAGTGATTAACACAAATGTTATCATTAGGGGGAAATAAAAAAAAAACTGTCGCTAAAACTATAAAGTATCGCTAAACTAAAATTTAAACTAAAGCTGCTTTTTGCAAGAAAACTGACGACAGTTTAATCCGTCCTCTTACTGGGAATTCAAGGTGCAATTATACGTCCGGCGGGTACTGTATGTTCAAAAGTAGACTCACGAATAGTGACAAAGCACCTAAACGAATATACTAGTAGTGTAAAAAACTTGCTGTGGGATGCACTTGAATAATAATGTAGTTGTATATAATTTACATTTATGTCTATGAAACTTGAAATGTTTAGACGATTTTTATTTACCACTTATGGTCATTTTCCCACGAGAAAAATAAAACATGAAGTAGCTGATTCAACTCGCCTTAAGCTAAATAAGTTGTAAGTCCCATCATATAACTGGAACAATATCGTCAGTTTCAAGATGGTGTGTTCTACTTTATAGGTTAGATAATCGCTCTAGAATCTCGTTTAAAACGAAACTTAACTTAAAAGTATAGTTCCCTTTCGTACACTCATGAATAATTATGTTAACTTTAAAGGTTATACAGTACTTTATCAGTATACATATACAAATATGATTCATAAAAAATGAGTCCTTGCGTATAAAGTACCTCTATAGCTATTTATTAGATTCTACATTCAATAGTATTGATATTTTGTATGGGCGTTTGTTTAATAGGCTATACATGTATTGGTAAATCTTTGCTTACTCTTTGAATCCAAAATTGGTAGTCTTCCCGGAAGCAAACGGTCGTCTGCAGATTGAGTTGGAGAAGATTGTAATTAAAAGCTCTGCCCTCAAACGATTGGTTACTGTTTCCGCTTATCAAGTGGACAACGTCGACTTCTTGGTGATAAGTAGCCTACGATTGAACGGATGCCTTTATTATCTCAGCGTCCGCTATGGCTGAGTTGGAATTTTCTAACGCTGCACGGTAGGGGTTGTCCAGTAAAGCAAATATTTTTACAACCCTAAAAATCTATGCAAAAAAAAAATCCGAAAAATCTGAAAGAATCTGAAAAAATCAACCGAAAAACTAGAAAAAAATTATTCAAGTTCTGCTTAAAACAATAATATCCAAAGCCAATTTACATTGTTATTTAGAATTGTTATTTTGCTAAAGTTTTCATTTAGCATTAAAAAGTTTCATTCATTTTCAAATTTTAAACTGCACCTAAAAATGATTGGTATTTTTTCCAAACTTTTTTAAAAACTGCTGATGACATTTCAACCCTATACGTTAAAAACATAGAGATATACTAGTCAAAAGTGATATTATGTTGTAATGAATTTAAACAATAAATATTGGTACATATTTATTATTTTAGCGCACATGCATATTACGCTGTCCAATCGACTTCAATATATTAGGATAAACCTGTGCAAATCTAAAATATAGTTTGTCGAATGTTTTAGAACATTTAGCATGAGAACAGAAATTTAATACTGATGATTCAGTTTTGCTTCAATGATTTTTGTTTAAAAATTTGGTTACTTCCGAACGCAATAATCACCAATTGTTGCTTACGTATTCGTATCAGCTAAACGAAAAAAACCTTTTTCCTGGCATAATGCGGATTTTTTTGGGAAAAAATTAGGAAAACAATAAATAAAATCCAAATAAAACCCAAAAAACCCAAAAAATCCAAAAATAGTCTAAACTGTCCAAAAAATCTAAACAAAACCAAAAAATCCAAAAAAATCCGAAATAAATATCCTGTAATAGTTTAGCTTTATAAACCCAAACTATGAGTGGACAACCCCTCGGTTGCATGTCTATTCACAATAGCAAGGGATGCGGAGAAGGAGCCTTTGGCCCAATGGAAAACCCAGCAGTAACCTGCAAAATATACACAATATAGAAATTTAAAATATGTATAGGTACATTTAAAAGAAAAAATGACAGTCAAAACGGACAAATAATTTCTTTTTGTAATCATCTAATTTAAATTTAGTATAATTCTCGCAAAAACATTGCCTCGACAAGGATAGGAAAATTTGTCTAAATAATTTATTGAACTCACCTGATGATAAGAATTAAATAGCATGTTTATACTCTTTATTAAAACTATATTATTATTATATTTTTTGGGCCATCATAACCTGTCCAAAACTAGAAAAATCTGGACCTATTTTATTCGAAAAAAAACGGTAGTAATAAGACATATAATTATCGCAATAAAAAGACAATTTTTGTTTTGTACATTTTGCGGACAGTTTGTCTTGGATGAGATACTTGGACAGTGTTGTCCTCTAATTACAAAGCATCTGTCTAGAATTAAATCTCTGGGCACTGCTTTTGAGCGAGTAGCACTTTATTAAGAACGAACTATGCGTGTATATAACTGCTTACTCATCTGAAATTAAAAATAGATTACGAACCTGCTGCATAATGTTTAATCCATATTTTACATGCTTACATGCAGCATAGTATACTTTGCTTAAAGTGAATTGTCATTTAGTATGCGAACTTAAGCTGGAATTATACATGGGATATTAGCCTACTATCACATATCATTTCTTGAAATTCTTTATGTTGCGCAAATACCCATTGATTTACATAATGCACCATAAACTAAATACGATTCGAAAGAAATCGAATAAAGAACTTGTGTCAAAAATAAGGAGCTATATTAATATTAGGTTGCCTGTATTATACTATTAGAATACTTAATACAAGAAGAAGAAGAAGAGATAAATCAATAATAATTAACAGGAAATTGCTTAAATCGTGATTCAAATAAAAGTTGATTCATCCCAACACTGTTCGTATGTATAAACTATATATTATATAATTCTTCAATGAATGAATATGTTTCAAAGGAATAAGGCAATCATGAGGATGCCAAGACACACAAATAAATGCTAATTGGGGCTTAGTGTATTTATGTAGAATGAATATCAAAACTTTTTCTCCATCCTTTTGAAAGCAGCAAGGTAATGCGGTATATTAATTACGATTATATGCACATCAAATCTTACCCTATAAAAGACGAATTGCTGCAAGACGATTACAGGAAAATTAAATAAGATTCACTATTTATCATTCCAAATTTAAGAGACAAAGAAAAAAAAGAGTTGAAACGTAGCGATGGGTTTCGTACCTTCTTTCTTTCCCGTCTGCTGGAAGCCGTCTAAAGAATTTACACTCGTTTTCCTTGAGACAGTGACACTGGACTTAACCTTTTTTTTTATTCGCCTGCGCGGCTGTGATGCTACTGGTGGTTCCGCTCCATATTTAATTGCTAATCTCTTCTAAAGGATCCAACGCAGAGCCACGCACGTTATGGGTAACCACGGCTTTAAAAGCATTACAGTGATGATGGACAGTGCGGTAATTATCTTACACTGACTAGTAGCTATATTCGTAGTTTTTTAAAAAGATTATTGGGATGTGGATGTGTTCCTATGTCCTCTATAAGTATCTGACTCAATTCTCAAATCTATTTATTGATTTTTGTTGATTTGATGATGAATTTGCATGAATTTTAAAAATTTATTCAAATCAATTTTTAAATATATTTATTTATTCATATTCATTTCTCAGATATTTGTATGGAATATTTAGACTAAATATTTTAAAATAATAAAATCATTCTAAGGGCATATTTCGAACTATACTGAATACATAAAATGTATATATAATAGATTACATGGTTCTCTTCGATGACTCGCGGTTTGTCGTTTGTAATGCAGTTGGAGACAGCTGCATAAAACATTAACAGAAAGTTTGAATAAAAGTGCAGAGGTACTTGCCATTGAGGACGCAGTAGAGAAAGACATTTACTGACCGCGTTAAGGGCGACTATATAAAATTGAAGATGTTGCCCAGCCCTGCCAAAAGAATAAGCTCTTTGTACGAGTGCACGGTTCTGGCTCGTGGGAGAGGTTGTAAAGGAGTTGTACGAAGGTTATTGTGTTGAATTTTATTGTATGTAAAAAAATACAAAGGAAAGCGAGAGAGAGAGAGAAATAAAAAAAAAAACTGGAAGAAAAGTATCTTGATCATTAGCGATATAAACTTAACAAAAATATCATGATAAAAAATGGGATTATTCATCTCGGCTATAACTAAAATATGTATAATTTTTTTCTAAATTTTAATTATTGTTGGTTGAGGGCTTATTGGTTATAATTTGTTGGTGATAATAAAACAGCCCAAGTTTTGTAAGAGCTAGGTAGTGCGATATATTAACTATACGGAGAAGAGAAGTTTACAATAATGCTAGCTAATATGGTTGGCAGAAGAGGAACATGATGGCTTCAGCGATAAGTGTCGCGGTGATGTAATACTCGCTAGTATAGCAGCTCTCTCTTATCCAGGTTCGCTTAATTGCCTTGACGGGTCGTCATTTAACCCGGCATGATTTGTTGCTCGCATCATCTGTCGCACAGAGTATTAACGAGGAACGAGTTTAAGAGAATTTAAAGTGTCTATATAGCAGAACCTCATGTGGTAACTGATAAGTAAATATTGATTTTTCCAATGAATCGTGACATTAAAATTTAATACCATAATTTTACAATCAGAAGAGATTATTTCATATTAAAAAAAAAATTATTCCCCATAGTGCTGGAAAAGTAAAAATAAAAAATAAAACCCACTTTTTCTTAAAAATTTGGATTTAATATCACCTGATGATTAAAAATGTATTGTTAACTGATTTTATTTTTATATCACGACTTTCAACAAAGACGTATTAATGAGGCATATCCCATATTTTGTTGAGCCTCTAGGTGGCAGTTTTACAAAAGAAAATTTTAAATGATAAGACAAATAATCGAGTATATAACAATGTGAAATACACACTAAAAGAGAATTGTTATAAATTAGGGAATTTTTAAAGTTACCTGATATAAATATACAATTTAAGTTACACATAATAATGATGGAATATATTAGGAATTGTGATGCTTTATAGTGTGAAGAAAAGTGGCGATAATATATATATTTTAATAATCACGAATAATAATATCACATTAGTTTGTCAGGATGTGGCGTTCCATAGTTTAAACGTCATTTTCCTAAGTACGCTTTATTTATCTATATATTAAAGGTTAACATATTCGTATTCCAAACACTTTTTCATATTCCATTAAACTTTTTCAATATTTTCTTTCACTTCTTTTCATTATTCGCCTATGTTGGAATTCCATTATTACTCGTTCCATTATTGCAAAAAAGGTTTACGATATACTCGGGATATACGGGAGACGCTTGTCTTTACTTTAAAGACAATTGTCTTAGAAATGCACTCGAGACATGCAGTATGTCTTACATTTTTAAGTAAACACTTTTTAGTGAGTAAATATTCTTGTAAATATTCTTGCAATATAAGTTTTTTTTGGGCGCTTCTTGCATCCAAAATTGCTGAACCAATAATTTTGTATAAATGAAGGATATAGCAATATCAAAGGTTTTTAACGTTTTTGAGTGGCCCGGTGTGCATTGTAGCATTGGATTTATATTCGTTTCGTTTATTTTAACATTGGAATTGTATATAGAACCAATATTTCTACCACTACTGGTCATTTGACCACGAAAAACAAAGCATGAAGTAGCTCATTCAACTGGCGTTAGGCTAAATACATTTCATTTGACACAAGTCTCCTCATATAACTGGATTAAGCTCTGGACCCTGATATAAATGCCTGCAATTTTGCTGTGCTGCCCGGATATGTTCAATTTGCTACTTTTCTTCCCTCTAGCTCATTGTTACACATATATTTCATTGTTACATATCATATTTCTGTGTATTTGATTATATTAGACTTCAACAATAAAATAAAACAAAATCCATTAATACATTGAAGAACTTTTCTCGGCAAAAATGGCTTATTGACATTTTCAAAATTCTTTCCACATTTTCAAAGGACTTTTAAGCATCAAGCTGCAAAAAAAATATTTTAAAAACTCATCCTTAAAACCATATTCACACAACTTTTCTGAGTTATTGAGAGACAGTTTAGTGGGAACCCATATTTGAATTGTAGACATACCACTTTTAATCGTGTAAAAAAATTTATTGTGCATTTTGCGATATCTTATTCCCGTTGATCCATCAAATCACAAGATTTTACGCAAAGATAGAAACACAATATACCCATTTTATATATTGTGGTACAAGCCTTTAGTAATTAAGGACTAGAAATTTCCAGAAACATCAGCTGAATAAACACTGACTATATTAATTTTAAGGCACGAACAGGGATACAAAAAGTTCATTTAGTAAGTTTAGGGTAAATAAAGGTTTTGTTTATCTAGCGAAAACTCAATCCTTGCTATTCTACTGGTCTATACATAACAAAACTATCTCTTAAATGATTATTGTTTAAATGATTGTCTATAATTACCTTTAATGTAATGAAGATTTTGTGGGGAAAATAGTGAGTATAGGGAATGTAATTGGGGGAAATGAGCATGCAGTCTTTGTTTCGAGGATATATGGTACTTTTCAAGTTTGGATTGAAAACATAGCTCACATGTTTAAGTTCTTACAAACGAGGATAAAGGAAGCAATATAATTAACCAAAAAACGGTCGTCTAAGTTTTTTTCAAATGAGAGAATTGAAGGAAACTTAATCCCCCCTTTGGGTTAAAACTCTAAGGCTCATATTTCTTATATCTTACCACCATAGCCATTAACGCAAAGGAAAATTATCCAGGCGACACTGGCACACCAGAGAGTCCGGTGAAATACGCCGTAAAGTAATTCGAAGAGGGGGTTTATGGTTGGAACAGATATTTCATCTATGTAAGGAAACAGACTGTCGATAATTGCGGATAAAATTAGTCCTGCTAGAACCCAACTAATAGCCAAATGGCTCTTTATAAAAAGAAATTAAATGAGTAAAAATTAAATTGTCAGTTTTATCAGATGGAAACTTTACTTTTTTCATCGTGAATTGCTTGTTTATTTTCCGGTGTAAAATCCAACCGAGCAAGATTCCAACTAGATAAGCAGGGAGTCGAGTTGATATTTGAATGTAATACGATTGGACGAAATTGGAATTGGATAATAAAATTTTTAGTATAACAAAAAATAAAAAATTCCCATCGAAAAGGACCCATCCTTTCTGTTTCATGTTTAGTCTGTTAATCCACAAATGATTGGTGTTAGGTTTCGTAGTTAAAATGCTGAGTAAACCTTAGTCCAGATAAAAACTTGATTTATAAGTAGATTATTTTTACTTACATACTTATATTAATGTAACTGATGAGAGAAGAAAATTCACTTGGTTGGTGGTGAGTTGATGGTTGTCAGCATTGGATTGACAGGATAAAAACTCTCAAGGTATAACCTAATCTAGCTGCCTTCAGTATTTTTCGGAGGGAATTATTATATTTACATAGTAAGACTTTTTTCTCGTTCCGTTGAAGTGCTTGTCTTATACCATGATACGGTATTTATGAAATAAAAAAAAGTAAAACGTTTTGTGTATAAATGGGATATGCCAATTAAAAATGTATTTCCAATTGACGATCAAAAGATCCAGACCATATTTTATATATAACACAATAACATGATGTATTGATTCTAGATAGAGATGGAATTTCTTTCTTTAAAAAGTCAAAAGATTTTTCGATTTTAAAATTTACTTTTTCTATCTATGTAGACATTTTTTAAATTATATTTATTACAATATACTATTATTTGACCCTCTAAAGTTCTTAAACGGTGGCCGACGGTGGCTATAGCTAATAGATAATATAGGTATTCTATAGTTTTCAAAACTTAACGTCCATTCGTCCATTCGGGACGACGATCGATTCCATTCATTGATTTCATAAATTAGTTTAACTGTGTTTGATATACATTTTATTCAGAGGCATTCGTACCGAATGCAAGGTTTTTCTCTCTATTGTATTTTAAATTTTAAATTATTTAAATTCTTTTATTACATAACGATTGTTACATCTTAACATTTCCTAAACCTTCCTTGTGGACTGAAATAATATTTAGTATAAAGCCAGAGTAATTACCAATCCTTAAAGAAAACTATCAACATTATGTTATAATGATGCTCTTAGATTACAAAAAAATTAATTTGTTATTAAATCTGTAGAACTATAAAAGTCGGTTTTATTTTGCGCCATTGAAAGAGTCTGGTTTGCCCCCTTGCGGGGTCAAACCCGACCTTTGAACGTCGCCAGGGTCTTCTGTTTCATTCCTTATTTTCGTTAAATATTTAAGTTTTATTCCCCATTCAAAGAGTTTGCTTTGCCCCCTTACGGGGTCAAAGCCGACCTTTGAACGCCGCCAAGGGCCCTCGGTTTCATTACTCATTTTCGGTCGTTGTCTAATAAGCTTATAGTCACTTTCGATTCCAAAGGTGAAATAAATATTCTTCAACATTTACTATTTTCCTGTTATTCGCTAATATCTCCGATTATCTAATCGGGTTTAAATTAGTTGTACCGCTTAAAGCCAATAAATAATAAAATAATTTCATTTTAATTCAATTTAATTTATCGAAGTTATAATATTTGATATTCTAACTAGAACTCAAACCAGCATAAAACATAAGGCATGCGCCACTTATCTCTTTTATCTTAGTTAATGATCTGAAAATTTCAAGGTAAGTCAGAAGAAGTGGAGAACCCATAAATTTGGAATCCATTCAATTTTTTTTGAAAAGTTCTTTTTCAATTAAGATACAGAAGTATTTAGAACGATCCATGGCAATGTTTAAATATGCCGCCAAAATTATAATACAAGATGGCGCTGCCCACGAGACATTGGAGTTAAATAGCGTGAAAAAGAGCCCCGGGGAATAATTACGCAAAAAAAATCTAAGCAGGTAATACCGGAGAACTCTTTCTCCTCTTTCGAATGACGCAACTCCCGCATTCACCGGAAGCACACAGCGGCCGTGCATAACGCTCAAAGTTTGATCAACGCCATCTATTAGGAATCCGGCGTTCTAAAGGGTCTCGACTTTTTTGGTACATACCCCTAACTGGCCGATAGTATTCCCAACGGGAAAATTAAGATTGATTTCATTGATGTTGATTTTTTGCAAAGCGAAATAGAAATATCTATCGGAGAATGGTCGTTTGGTTTCACTATAATAGCGAATATGACGTATAGTAGGCTATCCTATGTAATCCCATACAGTTCATTACATGAAAAATCGCTTTAAGCAAAGGATCTTTTGCTACATGTAAGCATGTAGAAATGGGGGATTTAGCATTATGCAGTAGGGCCGAAATCTCTTTGTAATTTCAGGTGAGTTAGCAGTTATGCACCGCATAGTTAAAAATGGTACGCAGCTTGGTTACATTTACTGATCACCTTCATAATGTGCTACTTGCTAAAAATTAGTATCCGCAAAGATTTAATTCTAGACAAATGTTCTGTAAGTAGAGGGCAATATTGCCCAAGTATCTCATCTACACAGCGGCGAAAAATTGCTTTTTAGTCCAGAAAGTACTTAAATTCGGCATCAAGCTGTTACTGAAAGTTGATGATACCAAAACGATTCAAAAAGGTCTATCACGCAACCCCATTGGCTGTTCAATGTCTTGAATAATTCTGGAAAAGGCACCAATTGCTGCTGTCCGGAAGAGACGAGATTCTCTGTCTGCAATTTTATTTAGGGATCCACGTAAACAACTTGCCTTGATGGATAGACACCTATCCTCGCACCATGACGTAATTAAACGGGATATCTCGGTCAAGCTCCTGGATCTTTTGCTCCGCATTTTTTCACGTAGGAAACTGCAGTTTGAATGTCGAGTTGGAGGCAAACAGTGATATTATTGGAAGAGGCAGTGAAAGACTTAAGTACATAAAAAGCCGCCAAGAGCTCGAGCTAGCTCATTAATGTGCCTACGTCTCTGCTCCAAGGGCCATGGGCAGAAACACCATTGGAGGAGCAGCCCCCAGATTGTTTTCTCACTCGACGCGATGCCATTACAAATAAAGAACAATCACTATATGAACTATATTGACCACTATTAATGGGCTCAAGATGGTCAATCACCTCATGTACCTGTCGGCGATTCTCTATTCTTATTCCCACTGGATCGTCGATTCAGGTACTTCTGACCCAAATTGAGAGGCAATCGGCAGGAAAAGAGCGAAGAGTAACACGGCAAATAACGTATATTTTTACAGTTTTCTCTCGCAAGAATCTTTTATATTGAAACCTTCCTCTAAAACCAGCGGTAACAGTCCGTTTATTTTTAAATGTCGGATGATAATGATGAACAAGAATAGCATCCGGCAGATTGTCTTGGGTTCTATTGTTCTATAGGCCTATGGCCTATGGAACCAATGTCCAAATATTGAAAACCACTGTCTAGCCCCTGAGAACTATTTTCAGGAGAACCATAGTCCTCGGAACTACTGTCTAGGAGGGGTAAAATCAGTGTCTATGGGAACCACTGTCCCTATGCCGTCTAAATTTCTCTGGGTTCTGATTAGGGGAAAGTATCTCGTTCAGATAAATAATTGCTCTCACTCCTCTTGATATAAAAAATCCATCACTGACTTCAACAACTTTGTAAAGGCCCGCAGAGCTCCATCTTTAAATGCTCGTAGCGAATACAAGAATTCACTGGCTTCAGATTAATAATAGGTCTTAAGAGAACTGTGTGTGGCTTTAACAGCGAAGACACGACTATAAAAACCATGAGAAGAATACTTTATGGGAACTACTGCTCCCTTTGACAGGAGATCTGTGACCTCCTTGTCACATATATCTGACATTGTTGCCATCATCCCTCCTACTATAGGTTTAGAAAATTGGACAGAAACAGTCTCAAATTCAAACCGTAGATCATGAAAAAAGTTTTAAGTATCAAAGGACCGCCCGTGATTGAACGCCAAGCAGCAGAAAAACGTTGTATTCTGCCGCCCATAAAAGATGACCCCTCGACGGGTGCCAAATAAGATAGTAAAGTAGAGCTTTTCAGCTCGTCTTATAGATATAGTAATCCATCATAGCTGTATTAAACTTTAAAAAAACAGTTCATTTCAAGCTGCAAACAAAGTTTTACGTCCTTCAAAATTTATATGCAACTCTCATCGTCTAAAACTATGCTACCATTTAGTTGATATTGACAGACTGACATATACTTGCGCAAAAACGGAAACCATCCCCCCCAAAAAAAGTCCCTAGGCATAAATGGTGTGTGACTGATAAATACAACTGCACAGAAAGAAACCGTCCCAAAAAAGGTCCCTAGGTGAAAATTTGTCTGACTGACAAATACTTGTGCACAGAAGGAAACCATTCCCAAAAATATAGTCATAAGACAAACAGTGGCTGACAAATACTTGCGTGACTGATAAATACCTGCGCACAGAAAGAAACCATCCCAAAAAATATTGTCCCTAGGCAAACGTATATTTTGGGTAACTGACAAATACATGCGCACAGAAAGACGCCATCCCGAAAAAAATAGTTCCTAGGCAAACGTATATTTTGTGTAACTGATAAATACATGCGCACAGAAAGACGCCATCCCCCCAAAATAGTCCCTAGGCCTAATTTTTATTCACGCTCTCACAGGACTTATCAGCTCCGTCTACGCTTCTTTTTTTCGCTTCGCTTAAAAAACTCCGCTGGCTCGCAATAATGGAGTAGGAACTGGTTGAATAAAATCAGAGATATCATACCTCCTGATTAGTTGAAGATTCAAAAGTTCTTTTGGCAGAAGGGGATGATCGATCATCCGCAACAGAGAGGAGAGGTTGCAGATTACGGGACGCTAATCACTGACTGATTCGCCTGTCCGTCGTCTGACTGTTCGCCTTCTTAGCGGCGAGCTTCATCTTGGCAGCATTGTCGATCGACTGAAGAAGGGACGACATAAAAGATGAACCGAACAGGAAAAAAATTTGGAAGTTGCAACTTTAACCAGTGAAGCAAACTGAGGGAAAACGCCACTCATGATGTTAGTTTTGCAATTCTTTTTCAAGCTGTAATGAGCTGCCAAGAAGACGAGGCAGTTTCCTGACGCAAAGATGGACGGTCTTCTTCGATGGTGTTGAACGAGAGAGAGAGAGAAAGTGCCCTCTTCGGGAAGAAAGACGGAAGTTAGCATCGTCATGACGCTCATCCCAATACCTATCTTGAACATTCTCCCGGCTGCGGCTTCTACTGCGTCTACTTTGACAGTCCCGGCGATAATGGTCTTGGGAACGGTCGTAAAACGACCGACGCCTATCTGCAGAACGAGATCGAGAACGCTAACGTCAGCACATCTTGGCTCGCTTCTTGCTTTTCTTAGAGACCTCCCTTGTTGGGGAACGCGGACGCATCGGGGAAGGACGTCTAGACGGAGAATTCTCTCTATCGCTTGGCATACTACCAGAAACTTCTGAACGAGTGAAACACGCTTGATGCACTCGAGAATCAATAGAAAAAATCAAATCAAGGCCTAAGTTTAAAATTTCTGAAATGTCATCAGCTTTGGCTGACCACCTTGAAGAGATGAAAAAGTCTGATGGTATACTTGTAGCCAAGGACATAAATAAAATTTTGAAAGGCTGGTAAATACATCGTCAACACTGTTAAAGTCGAAGCTTATACAGCACAATTTAGTTTGTCGATGAATTTTAGCCTTGTATAGTAAAATCTCTTATCCCGATCAATTTACCAGTTGCCAGTTATGAGTCGTGTTATTTCAATAGGTTATTAGTTTCTAAATAAAATCACACCTACAATACTTATTATAATTGTTTTCCATTTTAAATAAATTATTGTCGCTATAAGCCCTCTGAAAAAGGATATGGTTACATTCAAAAGTAGCAAATACTCCTTATATATCTATATTTTCAAGTGAAAATTTCCACAATCAATTTAATGAAACAGCATAAGCGATCATATTAAAACACCATACTTTATAGATATACCTACAAATCTGAACAACTGCCTTTTATTTGCACTATTCTTTTCTCCTCGGTCGATTAAAGAAAAACATGATAAGAATTTCCCTTCATTCTATTCATATTATTTGATGATAGATGTAACTTGTATTTTTTTACTGGTTAATCAAAGAACCGTAATATATGACATAAATTTCCAACCACCATCATTATAAATGTATAAATCTAATTACATTTATCCCAATAAAAAAATATGTTGCCCTTTGTAAGGAAGTCAACATGAAGGATACTATATGTTGGTAGTGTTTTAAAAGAAGACCTGGAATACTACGAAAGCCAAAAGCATTAGAAAGAGGCCCTTAGTCATTCCCTGCATCAAATAGAATTTGACCAAAGAGATACGGGCGGCAGGAATCGTGTCATCTTCCTCTCTAAAGATGAAACGACGAATTCCCAAACCGTAATTTGTTATGTAACTCTGCCATTCAATCTCTCGGACATCGAAATAGAAGATTCGTCGGTCCTCGGCTGACAGTTTATCCAGCAAAGAAATATAATTTTCGCTGACGAATTGCCATCCTTGTAATACGAAAAAACAAGTGGCCGAACTGACCTTGTCTATTTTCACGTACGACCGTACCTAAATTATGATAATCTTTTATTTTAATATACAACTTTCGTAATGGTTATTAAACGAATGCGTAGATAAAATAAATTAATACCAATCTGGCCCTTCTGCCTAGAAGAATAGCTATACAATCGAGAATGTAAGCTGGTAGGTAATGGTATAGAAATGCAGCTATTTGGTACGCATATTTCCCGTAGAAAAAGGTCAAGCTATTCGGGTACCAAATCATATTACTGACAGGCTTCTTGATCCAAAGGACACTCATATAATCTCGAAGATTAATCCATGTCTTGGGATTATGCTGGCCAGTGGAGCAAGTGAACACCCTTATATTTTTACATCTTCGAAAAATATGAATAGAAAAAATTACTGAGTGATGAAAAGTTATCATTGTTTACTTGTGTTGGGTTGCTGTATACCACGCGACAGCAATCATCAAGTTGATTGCAAAATCAACAGGTATAATTTCGGCCACCATTTCCGCATTACACCTAACCACTCGAAGAAGACCCTTTGCTCCACCGGCATAGATCCCAGTGGGCGCGTTAATTTTATCAATCCATCCGGGCATAGGCTCTTTCAAGGCAGCTGTTACGATGGATGGCCGTATTATAGTCGTCGGTACGTCTCCGTGTTCGTCTTCTAACAGCTTTTCAGCGATTGCTTTCGTGAAAGTGTAGGTATTAGGATACTTTCCCAATATTCTATGCATAAAAAAGATGAATGCATGATGAATTAAATGAAAATAATTTGTTAGCTTGTTTTACTGGTTTGTTATTTTCTGTAGACTTTCTTCGTCTAAGCTATCAACGATTTGCAATAGTTTGGTGGGTGAAATTGTGGTTGGGTATACGACCTCTTCAATTCTCTTTTTTTCCAAGTTACTAAACGCAGTTGATACGTGAATTAGAGCCTATTATCACATTCCATCACCCCTATATTAATGCATTCAAACAGAAAATATTTCTATTTTGAAGTAAATAGTATACTTCTAGATGTTTTATTTGGCGGCATGTTTGAAGGAGCTGTTGGGGACCCTTTACATTAAGTTGAACGGCGGTCCTCAGCTCTTCGTTGAAACGTACGGTGGCCGCCAAATTAAACACAAGAGAGACGTTGCACATCAGAAGCTCTTGATTGGATTCTGAGAGCCCCAAATTGGGAAGAGAGATGTCACCATCCAAAGCTATGATTTTGGACATCACTCCGGGTTGTTCCCGGCTCAGATAAACCTTTACTTTTAAGGATTTACTAAACATCTAAAATATGGAATTTTATTTAAATTAATAAATATGTGAAGAAGACATCAGCACTAACGATATGCTCGTAGAATGCTTGAGTAAGACGATCTTGGACATCTTGATCATTTTTCGGTCTTATGAGAAGGTAAATGTATTTTAAATGTGTGCAAGATCGCAAAAGTTTCTCTACTAGAACTTTACCCAAAAACCCCGTACCTCCCGTAACAAAAACACATCGATCCCGATAAAACTCGTTAATATTACTAATAATTGGATCCATCAAAGGAAACTGCTGCTGATGATCCTTCATTTTAGTAGAGAAAACAGCACTTCATTATAGCTCAACGATAGAAAAACGAGTAGATCACAGAAATTTAAACATACTTCGTTTGGAAAAGAAATGCTCTACTATACATATCTTATTGTTACTGAGCCACGTCAAAGCAAACGAAGTTTACCACAACAAAAAGTAATTCTACAAACACATCTTCTTTCCCGTTTCCCCTTTCATTTCTTTGAGGTAAGAAATTTTTGAAAGAAAGAAAGAAAGTCTTTGTTTATATTGGAATCTGTGTATTTGAAACATTTTTTCTTGCATTTTTGTATATCTTTCAGTTGCCTTTTGTTGATGCTGGTTCAAATAGTAGTTTACTGATAAAATAGTCTCTGTATCGAAATGAGGTTTTCACATAATGTAACTGTCGCTGAAATGCTGATGGAGCCTATCAGCCGACTATTATTGTGTTTTTCAATAGTCTGTACGCATGTTGTAGTCTGTCACGTGTTGTGGCGCTGATAACCGTCTCGAGCTAGCAACTCTGCATACTCTCTCAGCTCTTTTTCTCTTCAAATCGTATCTTTGTCTCTCAATATGAGGATTTTGGATTTAAAATCCCCAAAAGTGTAAAATTTTGAATTTTTTACATTAATGAAAATAAACTTAATCCCCTTCCCAAAGTACGTCTCCAAAAATTCATCGTCATCAGGAACAGTAATATTTAAGACATTAAGCTGAATCGTATGCAAGTACCAATATTTGAAATTAAGCAGGTGGAAATAAAATATTTAAAAAGTTAAATTTAATCTTTCAACTGATTTAATGAGATGGTAAGAGACAAGGGTGGTATACGAATTCATGGAAGGTTGTATATCATACGTTTTTGCTACGTATTTAGCTAGAGATAAAAGGTCATCACATTCTAGTTAATGTTCCAGCTGAAAATTTTGTGTAGTGTTCTGTACTATTTTTTATACCTGTATTTTAATGAATTCGATTCATTTTATTTAATTTGAATCGATTCAGGATTCAAACAAAATGGTTTTGAATTAATTTGTGAATTATTTCAATTTTGAATTAATTCGGGAATTATTTCAATTTTGAATTAATTCAACTTTGAATTGTGAAACACTCCTTTGTGGGTACACATAAATGGGTGTAATAAATTGAAAGTAAGAATGTTTTTAAAATGAGACATTTTTTAGTCGAGACCAAGCAGTGTAATCTTATTACCTTAAAAGAGAAAAGGTAATCTTAATTATCTTAAAAGATGCGTCACACTGAGACCAATTCATTGTAATATCTTTTCATTGTACAGTCGCTCAATTTGATATAATTAGGATTTCTTTTCTAGATGAAATGTTGTTAAATGTTAATACAAAAAATTATGTTAAAAACTATATTTAATTTTTTTTCTGCGAGATATTTCAACGAGATATATGTATTCTTATTTTCTTAATGTTTAACAATAGCAAAGCTTGAAGAAAATATTCATTTGAGAAGATTTGTTTAACTTTACTTTCTTAAAAATACATAAAGAAAATGTTGAATTGTTTTCCAGATGAAAAAAGACGGCAGAAAATATTTTCTTGTGCAAATGTGTGAAAATTTTTTAAAAAATAAATTCCTTTTTTGTTCATAACATAACAACAAAGATGTTGACAAATATTTTCTGGCATGAAGCAAAGAGAGACGGGTTAGATTTGTGATCGGAAACGGTATATAAAATGCTGCATCTCTTCATATTAGACCAACTACAAAACTTCCCAGTTCCAGGATTGATAGGATTTGCAAGTAATTTTTTTTGTTCTTCGTAATTTTAGTAGTTTTCTAAATGTAGTGGCTTAAAAAGACGACATCAATAGCTAACCCATTTATTTTGTTTATTAACATCTATAGATTTTACTCCGTTCATCAATTTTTCTACAAAAATGCAATTTGTTTTGACGCTCTTTATATTACTTCTCTGCTATTCATGCTGCTATGGATGCGGTAAAACGATTTTAAAGGTTTGTTAATTGTTGTTTTATTAGTGTCATGTGTATTAATAAAACTTAACAATATTAGGCCAATATTACACAAATGGCAGTTTGTAGTGATGCGAATTCTGTTGTGACTGTCAATAGTTGGAAAGTTACACCAGCCAACTTCACCTTTCCAGGAAATATCTCGGTGTCGTTTGATGTGAAAGTGAACCAAGAAATTGCATCACCGGTCCAAGTAAATAATAATAACTTTGTGTGTGTGGTGTAGAAACTCGTCATTTAAAAAAATCGATACTTATTCATATATTAAAAATGTAATAGGCTCAAACATCCCAATTTTATGAAATTCTTTTTTTCGTAAGTATCTCTTTTTGGTTGTTTTAATGTTTCTTCACTCATTTATATCACGATTTCTTTAATTAAGGGCTTGTCAACTGGACTTTGGCTTCCTCAACTTTTGAGCGAACGAAACCACCGGTACTTGTAACTTGTTCCATTACTGACGTTTGCACTATTCTCGCTAAATACAACGAACCGTCGAAGCCCTGCCCAGAACCTTTCAAATCTTCTAGACTTCCCTGCAACTGCTCAAAACCGCCTGTAATTTATGACTATTATTGAAGCATTAATTAGGTAATTAAAACCAAAACAAAAATTTTCAAATAGGGTACCTACAAGACGACTGACGCGATTGTTGTCGATTGACACTGGCATATTCCCGGCATTTTTGCTTAATGGAAACTATTTTAGTAAAGGTGTGGCCACAATGGGGTAAAAAAAAAACCAGTGGCTTGTGATAATATGACTATGCCCATGTCTAGCTAGTCCCACATGCAAATCCCACAGCAATTTCAAATAGAACCAATACGCATTTCCTTGAATTGAATAATATTTTACCCATTCTTTTAATCTTTAGTTTTCTAATAATATGTTTAGTGAGTGAAATACACTAGAATTAGCAGCATTCAAAATGGTAGTCTTACTTTTTATTTAAAAACATGAAAAGTGTACGAGAGTATATCAGCAAATGTATGGCAATATACATTTTCTTTGTTTCTTTTCAAACTGTTTCCTTGAAAGTTGATGATTTCTAGATTGCGTTTACTGTGAATGGTTGACTAATTTATATATGGTTTATAATTTCTTCAAATGCGGCATTCTTTATAACAATAGATTGAAATTTGACACCGTTGGATTGGACACCGTGGGCTCTAGAGTCTAGGCGCCCACCTAGGTCGCTGTAGGTTAACCCAGCCCTGCGATTTTTTTTTATTTCTGTATCCTTATTCAAATTTTTATTTAGAATATGTTGTGGATGAATAAACAAAGGAAAATGGAAGGAAGTTAATTTTTTTAACTTGACTGCTTTGCATATGTTTGACAAAAAAATTATTGTAGAAAATAAAATGTGTACTTTTAATTTTTAATTTAATTTAAATAAAATGAAAGAAACAAGCGCTCTCTTTACAGTAGCAATACTTCAATAAAAACATATAATTTTTCAATTTTTATTATTACTATGTTTCTAGAAAATATATGATTTAAATGGTTTATATATTGGTTTCCAGGTGGTGATTGCAAAAGAAATCTACAAGTAAATATTTGAGAAACGTGACTTTTTTCAAATTGATGAAACTGTTAGAAACATTAATGTTCATTTGGAAGAGATCATCACAAAAATGTCAAGATTTAAGTTTGAGAGATCCACTAACCCCTGGTAGCAAAATTACGTCCAATGGACGTCCGGTGGACTTTGGAATATTGGACGTGGATGTCCTAAATTTAAATCCGGCGGACGTCTCAGGGACATCCGAATGTCCGGCATGAGGGAGTCCGTTCATGGACGTGCTATGGACGTGTGCTTTTTTTAAATTAAAATTAATTTAAATAGGATACCCATACCCCTATTCATCACTTTTTTTTATTTCTACATTTAATACCTGATGACTTTTAAATCCTTGTATCTTCTTACTTATATAAGTTCCGTTGCCTTTGGTGAGATTCGAACGTCCGATCTCTAGAAATAGAGTCACACGCCTTAACAATTGGACTAGATGATATATTCTCAAAGTGACACAAAACAGATATAGTACCTTGGCGTGAGTTGAATTTTTTTTCGCCGCATTCTTCGCGCAGTGTTATTCCATTTTCTACCCATTTTCGAATTAAACTAAAAATATTTTTACAAGACTATGATGGACAAATATGTTTAAAATTTCATTTTTAGTTGGAAAAAATTACTTTCATATTTTTAAAAATCAATATACACTTTCCGTTCGATTTCTTTCCCCTCCCCTCGTCTGTCCCGTTTCCTCTTTAAAAAGCAAAAAACCATAGCGGAATTTTTAGCCTTCGTCCTGCATTCTGCAACGGTATTTCATTAAAATTTGAAAACACAGACTTACAGCATCAAACCTTCGATTAAAATTGACTGGGTCGTTAAGTTGGTGGAAAAAAATTAATACCACGGATTTTTTTTTCAAACACTTCAATGTCCTGTATGCGTCCATAAATGGACGTCCTATACAGGATTCCTATGGACGTCCATAAAAGGATATCCTATACAGGTCCCAGCTAGAATTTATATGAGTGGACATGATTTGAACGACCGTACGTCCCCTGGACGTCCACCGTTATTTTGTTTATCATTATTTTGCCGTTACCTTGTTGTACTTTTTGGATTTAAAAAATTGGCCTAAACAGGGAAATTTTCTTTATCTGTTTTTTTACGAGTATTGACATTCATTTTAATGGATTGCCATAGAAAAAAATCAAAGGCTAAACTATAGAAGGTGGCGTTTTTCGTCATTTACTTTAATCATATCACTGAAATGGGGTTGTGTGTAGGAGATACTTAATTACCTTTTATTCACTGAAATTAATTAATTTCTGTCAAACAGTTAATCTAATTTAATTGAGTAAATTAATGGAATCGATTGTCGCATCCCTTAAGAAAAAGTCTCACGTGATCTCATGTGATCTCAATGAGATGAGATCATATGAGATGAGCTTTTGGAACATAAAATCTCATATGGCTGATCATCTCATAAATCAAGTAATTCTCACGTGATCTCATCTGATTGATCCCCTGATTGTCATTTGAGACATTTGATGATTCTCAATAAAATAATTAAATGATTCTCATTAAAATATTTAGATGATTCTCACTTGGTTTCTTTTATTATCTCGCCAATTTTTTTCAGATTTCGAGATGAGATAAGACTGATGGGGAAATAAAAGTAAGCCACACTAAACTCAATCAATATTGCATTTTACTTCAAAATTAACGTAATATCAAATGCACAACATGGAACAAAATAAAATAATGTAGATTTAAAGATATTAAATAGTTGTAGAGACTGATGAAATCTTGCTACAGCTTGTACCCCTCTCTCTCCCTTCGCGACAATCGGCGTATTATTGTTTTATTGTCGTCCGCAATTATTTTAGTCATCAGTCTACTAATAGTGCCAAATAAACTTGAATATACTATCAGTTCTCTTGTAAAATGTGGCACCATAGTAAGAGCTCAAAGAAGTCGGACGATGGCAAGATAAATTAGTTGACAGTTGAACAGAAATTTAAAGTGATTGATAGGTTTAACAATAAATTTTCTCTTAGTGAAATAGCGCGTGAATTCAATGTCGGTAAAACTCAGATCTTTCATGTTAAAGTTGGAAAAGAGAATATCTTAAAGGGTGTCTCAGACGGTAAGCTTCCAAAAACGACTAAAAAAACACTGTCCAGTCGATCAAAATATCGTGACCTGGACGATACAGTTTGAAATAGTTTAAAGAGATGCGACAACCTAGTTTTAGGTGCAAACCCCTAGCTATTGCCCGCTCACACACCCAAGCTCGGGCGATTGTGGAAGCAGAAAAAGTGGAATTAATGGTTTTAAAGCATCGGACGGATGGTTTAGAAACTGGCGGAAACTAAATGGAATTGGGTCCAGTCTTAGACTGTATGGTGAAGCCGGCGATGTTACTTATCTCCAGTTCGAAGCTGAAATGGCTGAATTCCGAGAGCAGTTAGAAGACCAAAACTTTGAGGTGGACAACATCTTCAACATGGACGAAACGGGGTTGTTTTATAGGGCGATTCCCGCTAGAACATATTTAGCACCAGGCGAAATACGAAAAACAGTCCGCGGAACCAAATCTCTGAAAGCAAAAGACAGAATTATCGGCCTCTGCTGTATGAATGCTACTGGTAATTTTTCTTACGTACACACACACACATATATATATATATACATTATTTTTATCCTCATTTTTCCTCTCTTAGGCACCTGCAAAATCTCTCTATTAATTGTGGGCACGTCGAAGAATCCTCATTGTTTTAGGGACAAAAGCAGACCGTGTCCCCTTCTCTTTAATGAGGCCCGGGTGGCGTCTGTGAGATGAAAATAGTAAGATTCTGGAATTTATGTTTCCAGCGGCTCTGGGATTGGTCGAGAGGTCCGAAACCCCGTCACGTGACTGGCGGCATGTTTAAAATTTGCCGGTTTTCCAATATTTCACGGACCAACATATATTTACGACACATACTACTGCAGGTGAAAAGATGCGCATTTACGAGGGATACAATATACCCCGTCCGAAAACAAGTCGCGTGAAAATCCCGAAATAAACGTGAAAAACGTGAAAATCCACGGGGAACGCTTCCCATTGGCAGAGAGGGTCGGCGCTAAATTAAAACTGCTTTTACGGCTCTCTTTTTTGAATTTATTCTCCCTCGACCGGATGTGAGTGTGTACGCTATCGGGACCGTGATTTGAACGTTTCGGGCTTGGAAACTGTCGTAAACTTTTATAAATCAAGTGATTTGTGAAATTTATAAATGTGGACTATGTGTTAACCAATCATGGAAATCTTTTTCATTGATTAAAACGTTGAAATGTGCTGTTATGTAAGAGATAAACATTAACTAGCGGATTAAGGTACGCACCTCCTCCTTTCGCTATGAAATGTTTCAAGTAGATAGCGATATCGGAATTTCAGTTAATTCGACCTGAACTACAATTTTTAGAACCTGTAGTGGTACACTCATGCCATTGTATCTGCTTCTCGGCATCGGTAATTACACATTGTCAAAAAATAGTCCCACTAACATGCGCAGAATACATATTAAGTGGAAATGGAACTATAAATATTTAAGCACTTTTTGGGGGAAGCAAGTAACGGAAACTGTAGTACCGTAGATTGTATAGAAACAAAAAAACGCACTCTAACATGCGCGGAATATATATTTGGCGGAAACGGAAATATAAATAATTAAGCAAATTTTTTTCGGGGAAGCAAGTAACGGCAACTATACATTGCATAAAAAAAAGATAGACCCCGCTCTAACATGTGCGGAACTCATATAGCTCTGCTTCAAGTTCCACAAATTCTTAAAAAATAATAAAAAAAAATTACATGCATATTAACAAAATATAATTTAAAAAAAATACCATTATAGTCATAATCATCTATCGTGCGCATAAACCATTTTTGGTCATCGTCAAGATCTTCGTCTCCCGGGCTGTTGTACGATTTCTTAACTGTTAAATTTTTGAATAAAAAAATCAAATGATGCAAAATAAATAAAATATTACTCTAATTAAAACTAAAATTCTTATAAGACTTACCTTGCTGACGGCTCATCTTTCTGAATGGGATTTTTCTGGGAAGTAATATAGGGCACTGTGAAGGTCGAGGTGAGACTGATTACTGCCCTCATGCTTTATGATTTGTCTATATCTAAATGTTGCGTCCCCCTAGCGGAGAACATTTGATCCCCCCACCGGAAGTTTGAAAAAAGAGCTACAACAACTTTTAAAGGAACAATTTAATTTACAATTACTTTTTAAATCCGTTTTTTACCCAAACATTATTTTTTAAACGTGGTTAATTAATTTTAGAAATTTCAATTCAGAGAATCTTTGATGTTGGAAAAAATGTATTGTTACAAATGGCGTAACAATTTATTTTTTGACGATTTATTTAAAAAAATAAAAGTGATCAGCTGGGTTGACCTTTTTGACATTCAGATGACAGAAAAAAGGCGCCTCCCTTCCAAAGGCGCCTTTATATATACTACTGAGGTGAGTCCTCCAGTGGTAATTTAAAAACACATGTCCAATTTCATTTATTCTTTATTGCTGTGGCAGGGAAAACAGCCAATATTTTCCAAATAGCCGCAAGCCCCCTTGCTGAAGCTGCAGATTTTGATTTATTCTTTTAAGTAATCAAATGTAATAAATAACCTGCTAGTTATATTCTTCTGCCCTGCTAAGCTGTAAACAATTTCCGAAAAAGAGAACAATTCCTAAAAAATGTTCAAATATTGGCCTACCACAATACAGTAAATATGCAATGCACGTTGCATCGCTTTTACTACTACCAAAAGTCAAAATCTTTTATCAGGCGTTTTCCAGAAAGATTTGACAAATCTTTCCTACGATGTGTTCCAATATCACTGAAGAAATTTGTTAACTAAAAACTAATAGTATAGAAAAAGCTAATGATGTTGAACGAGTCACGAAATCTCAATAAAAATTGTTTTAATCAATAATGCATCGACCGAATCACTGCTTCCATAGTCACTCGTCAAGAGTATTTGTATTACTCTACTGGATGATCCATAGCTTAAGCAATTTCTTATGGATATGTGTGTCAGCTGTTGAGTTTCATTCAAGACCAACTAAATAAATATAACGTAATTTCAAAGTAAACTGTAATTATAAATTTATTTATCGTTTCAATACAGTTGGGGAAAACAAAGGAGCCGAACTGCTAAGTGCTAAGCCATCTGAATCTCCGCACATTTGGTTTGAAAACATGGTCCGGCGACAAAAGAATATTATAAAGAATTAAAATGTTAGTTTTTATTCGAAACTATTAAAGTAAAATTGCGTTAATAGTTACTAGTAAGGAAATAAATTTAGCGTCAATTAAATTTTAAACTTGTTGATTTACGCTTCTATTCTCTTTTCTTTTTACTTTTTTGTCTAATACCATACTTTGAAAAAAGAAGTTCTCATAGTCATTTTACTCATACTCATTTTACATTTTCATATTTGATACTTTAAAACATCATAATTTAAAAATATATGTATAGTATGTGGATCAAATTTAATTATAACCTAGTTTTGATGTTTTATTTATTTTAGGATATATTGTTATTTTCACACATAAGCTTAAAATTATTGAAGTAACGAATGTCTCCTTGGGAGTTAACTCTGGGCTTTAAATTCATATATATTTGAAAAAACCATAAAATGTTATATTGTATTGCTTAAATTACATTTTTTTAAATCTGGTCGTAAAATCTTAAAGTTGGTTGTCGCTAGTCGGCCTAAGACCAAGACGGCACTGCGCTGCCCACTGCTCATTGTCCGCTAATTATCCACACCCTCTGATTTCTAAACGTAATTCTTGCGAATAAGCAATATGGACAATACAGAGAAGCAAGTGATCCAGCAAAACGAGCTGAGTACTCCGTAGAGGACATCAGGATGATCCAATCCCCATCCACGAGAGAATACATTTCTGAGACCCAAAACAGCATATGTTTGTGGCAGAAAGTAGACGAAATTACGCCAATACATGGGCATGCCTTCCAATGGCCACATACCTCCACCGTATTGCAACATGCTCAAACTGGTGGCTACTGTCACGCCCAAAACTTGTTTCAAGTTTGAACATAAACTTGCCACCAAAATTCCTAAATAAAATATACGTGTATACAAAAAAAAATATTTTATTCTTCTAATTTTCATGTCATTTATGATTACGAAATAAGTACTTGAATCCAAGTAGTAAATTTAAGATTAGAGAAACCAAGACATAAAAATGGGACTGCATAATTAACTAAGAACATTAAGAATATAATTTATTTACCATAGCATGTGCCGGAAATTCCCTCCAATAAGGTAATGAAGAGAGCGAGAGCTAAATTGCCCTTGCAGTAGACTTTGAAAATTGGTATAATGAAAATGTAGAAAATCCCCATTTGTCCAATCATAAAGCTGAACTGTATTGCGAAGTGGGCCATAATCATTTCTTTGATTTTGGCTCCTGTTTAAAAATTAATTTCTAGTGTGAATAAATAACGTCACATTAGACTTAAACGACTTAGACTTATTACCAGCAACAAGGCTACGATGAAAAAGGCCTTGATTTCTTTCTATAACAATAAAAGTTGACATCTGGGCTAAGCTATGGAAGAATATTAGACTTCCACAGAGAAAAGATGCATATATGAATGTGGACGAAGAATGATATAATAAGAATTTATAACCTACATTAGGACGGCGGCCGGGGCCAAAAATTCAATAAAAGTGAGCTTTTCCTCCCCATCAATTGGATCACGAAACTGCAATTTTAAAAAATGTAAGTTTCATCCGAAATAACGTTTTTTTTTCTTTTATACCTTAATTGGATTTCCAGTTGCATCAGGCTCGTAGCCCCAAACTTTTTGCATTTCCTCAAATAATTTAAAAAATGCTTCCACAGTGGTCTCTTGAATAATCGATTTTATCAAGTGATCTGAAATTGTTTTTATCTATTGAGCTAAATTGTACAATAATAACAACAATATAAACCAATTCATGTACTAGATTCGTCGAGTTTGATTCCGATTTGACTAGCAGTAATAGTTTCCAGATTTGCGTCGTTTACACCACGAATGATTCGATCAACGAGATTTTCAGAAAAATTACTACTAAATTGAATAACCCCCCAAATCTCTCCATTCATTACTGCTTTGTTTGCTTCTTCGATACTTTCAAAATGAACCTTTTTTTAACAAAAAAAATATAGTACAAAAGATATGAAACCATTTTATTATTCTGAGAAAGCATAATTTACCTGAGAAACTGTAGAGTTGTTCAAATAGTAAAGATAGCGACAGCTCAACATGGAAAAAGAAGGATAATGAGATAAGTTTTCACAGTCCTTCAAACAGTTGTATTTCAATTCACTGTTAATAATAGCCATTTTAAGAGAAAATGGATCTCGGCCGATGTATCCAAAAAGAGCGATTATCGAAAAACATGGAAACAAGATAACAATGAATATCAGCCTGTCCAAATTACGATACATAAAATTAAAGGCCTGAAGTCTGTTAATGTGTAATCTATTCTCACCAAAAATTTCGGTAAACTAGAGTTAAGTCTTTAAAGAGAAGAGCTTTAAGACAATTGATGGAAGGTAAAGGCATGATAGATCCGTCATTCTGAATGTTACACGTCCACATCTTTGAAAAGCCATTTCTATTTTTTCTATTTTTAACATTCTCTAAGGGAAGATTTAACTCCTGAATGGGATAATAAAATGACTAAGTTAAACAAAAACAAAAAAACTTTTGAAATATGAATTGGTATATCTATTTACTGATCCCATTCGATTGGTTTTATTATTTTCATCCTCAATGCAGAGTTGGAGAAAAACTGCTTCCAAATTTGGCATGTTATGGATGGACATTAAGCGACGAGGGCAATCTTCAACGAGTATTTTTCCAGATCTCATAATTCCAACCTTTCCAATAAAAAATCATTAAAAACTAAAAAATAACAATGATAATCAATGTAAAGAAAATGTAAGAAATTATTACCAAATTTGTTTGCGATGCTTCTTCAAGATAGTGTGTTGTCACTATCACCGTACAACCAGTATCTTTGTTAAGCTGAATCAAGTAATTCAATATTCTACATAAATAAACATTTTAAAAACTTGGTTAAAAATTAAACCAATCAACGTAAATGAGATATTTAGTGACAAAAATTTCAATTAAACCCTAGTAAGAATAGGCAACCCCAAATCTATAAACATTACACACCTCTGTCGGAGAATGGGATCGACACCGACAGTTGGTTCATCAAGAATTGACAGTTCTGGCTTGTGAAACATTGCAACGGCAAAAGAAACTCGGCGCTGCTGTCCACCACTCAGATCCCTTATTAGCCGGCTTCCAGACGGCAGATCCAGCAGTTTTAGAAGATACTCTGTCTGAGATTTCACATATTCAGATGGTAAATCGTACATCATACCGAAATACGCAATTGATTCGTTGATGGAAAATTCACCACACAGAGCCAATTCTTGGGGCATGTGACCAACCCTACGTCCGGGGATACCAGATTGTGGGGTTCCTGGTTCTTCCCCAAAGACAAGCAGTTCCCCGGCATCTAAACTACATTGTCCTAGGTACAACATTGCTGGTTATTTGTAAGTGTTTTCATCATTTAATTGATAAGACAAATTTGTAATATTCAATGCGTTCACCACATTTTAAAATATGCCCATATTCTCTTAAATAAATTATGCAAAAATTATTGCTTTGTATTAATGGCTAGCAAAGCACTATCATAATTAGGTATTTGAGCTAGATGCACCTACCTACAACACAGCTCAGAAGAGTGGTTTTTCCGCAACCGCTCGCTCCCAGAAGACCGTATCTGTATAAACGTTTTAGGAATGAAGATTTGTTTTAGAATGAACCAAACACCGACTATATGCTCCTTGTAAGTTTACTTCTACTATCTTACATACCCCCCTTAGGAACCGTCAAGTTGAGATCGCAAAGAACGGGGCAAGTCCATTTACCGACTCCGTAGCTCTTACAAGCTTTGCGGATGTGCACCGCAGCCGGGATGGAAGTCGGCGTTTGGAAAAGGGATTTAGTCACGCTATGATTAAATGACAATGTTGTAATACTCTCATTTTCAGAATAGTGGAATACTTCCTTCGGCATTTAAAAAAATATAAATAAATTCCCGTTGCTATATCAAGTGCTTTTTTCCGGAGAGTGGATACGTTGTGACTTAACAGTTTGCCTGATGAAAAATAACTGTAAAGTTCTACAAAAAGAATATCAGAAAGAACAAAAATACCACTAATAATTGCGAGCCGGAGGGGAGAAAGATGATTTTTTTACAACTATGGAACGCCACAGCTGCCAACTACTTTTGATAATATCGAATTTTTTTACTCACATTATCTTATCATTTTTCCTTTTATATCTTCAATATTCTTTATCCGTCATCAATATTTCTGTTATATACAACGATTTTTTTTCTTTATATCATTTTTCTTTCATACCGTAAACGCGAAGTAAGACAGGAGCGCTAAATAACGCAAAACAGCTGGTTAACCACCATCCCTTCCGTTAGATGGCGTTGGCACCCGGCCGAACCCCAAAAATTTAAACAAACGATGTTTTATGTGGTTCTGCATGTATATCCAAGACTATATATAAATTTTCACACCTTCCCCCTTTTACACGTCCCCCCCCCCCATGGGTTGATTCCTGCACCCTCTCGGTGCAACTGCTGCCCCCCCTACTTACGCCGCCTGTACTGGTACCCCCCTCTACACGTAACGTCTCCCCCCCCCCCCCCCATATGGTGGTGTCTTTGATTATTACTATTTTTTTAAAAAGTTGGTCATGACACGCGAAAGTTCATCAATTAATTATAAACACTCAACAGCAACGTACGAATAAAAAAAATGGAAAACAAGGGATTTTTTGTCCTCTGTTAGAATCCGGCGTTTAAAGTACCCCTTATCACGACACGACTCGCGAATGTTCATCAATTAATTAAAGTTACTTAATATCGCCGTAAGAACTTAAGAATGGAAAAAAGGGATTTTTTTCGTCCTCTATTAGGATCCGGAGTTTAAATTACATCTTATCAGGACACGACTCCTTTATAAGAAATCGTGAACCTTTTCTCGTAAGTATTATGAATGGTGGCCCTGAATTTTAGATCTGAGTGCAGGGGGTACTCAGATCTAAAATTCAGGGCCACCATTCATTACAATCAATTTTTTTTTTAAACTTCACTTTACTTAAAAACAGTCACATACTATTAACTACAATATACCAGATACCTACTGAAAATTCCCCTCGATTAGGCCATATTAATTTAAAATAGCAGCAAATTCACAATACATCCAAATGAATCCCCTGTGTTTACTTGAAACTTGGGGTTCGGCGTAGCGCTAACGCCATCTACAATCATCTCCAGAACCGTCTAGCGGTCTGGACACGCAGCTGCAAGGTACCCCTGCTATAGGTATAGGAGATATCGCTCCTGTCTTACTTCGTGCCGTAAATTTTTTAACTTTTAAATCCCAATTTTTTTATTATTTTCCACTAAGATAAATTTCTCTGTATTTTATTTATATATAAATCTAACTTACTAAGGGAATAAGGGTTTGTGTCTGTGTACCCCTCAGGCGATTTGCCGTCAAGGCCGAAAATGTCGAACAAGCTCCGCCCACTCTCATCTACTTCTTGAAAAATCCTACTTCCGAAAACATTATGTACTTGGTCGGATTCGAACTTTTATTCTTAAGCTTTGAATACCACCGCCCTATTAACTGAGCTAAATTGCACCTTTAAAGCATGGCAAGTTTAAACAATATATTTTTGTGGTTTGCGCGATCAAATGTTTTTGTGTGTCTGCGTCTGTATGACATTCCGGCTGTGCAATTCAACAAGTAAACGAGCATGGAGTAGCAGGGAGGGAATGCTGCAAATAGCTGTCAAAGAGGCTGCGGCGGTGTCGCCGGTAGTCCTCATGGTGCCCGTTCATGAAACTATTTAAAGGATATATTCTTAAAAAAGTCTCTACCCGGACCGCGTATCGAACTCGGATCTCCCACGTGGGAATCCATTGCGATACCTTATTAGCCAAACCGTTGTTCTAATTTTCCCTAACTATTAGGTATGTATTTTTGTTAATGAAAATAGTACCAGGAGTGCATAAAAATCGTTAAAAAGTTCAGCGATTTCTCTTATATAGAGTTTCCCCTCCCTACTACTTCCTGTAAATGAGCGATAAGATTCGCAACATTTCAGGACTGTATTGTATCTTTTTTTTGTAAACAATACTATTAGAAGTTTTATCAATCGAGTTTGATAAAAAACATGTAGAACAATTAAGTAAAAATAAATTCCTTGATCTAATATTGTTTGAAAATAGTACTTAGACTCATAATTTGATTAAACAACCGTGTACAATATAGAGATTAATTTTCACGTTTGAAATTAATTTTTTTATACAATCATGCTGTCAACACCCTCGAGGCAAAGCCGCATTGAGCTAAAAGGAGGAGGGTAACCTGCTAAATACGGCGCTAATTTCTTAGACCATGACGGTCACGTAACGGTGACTCATTCTTCTTCGCTGACATTTGGTGGTATTGATTGTAAACATTTCATTAATCACATTTAGTTTCAAATTTGGAAATCAATGCCAATGATGATTTTAATTACTCTAAAATATTTATACAATCGAACGAGTTGCACAAAGCAATAATTGTTGACCAAAAAATATTTTAAAAATCTGCTGGTAAGGAGGGATCCCCCTTATTAAGGCCCATTTCATGTAGCATTTAAGGCAAGCAATTAAAAAATAGCAAGTAATGACATAACTTGACTATTTGCTACCTTAAAGCTTGATAGGTCAAAATATGAATTGTGATATGGGTACATAGGCGAAGGAACTCGAGCCCCACATTGGATGAAAAAGAAACTAACATCTTTTGGCCCCTCAAATCTTCAAATTTTTATTGAATCAGATATAATCATAGCTACAAAATTTCGTAACCTTATTATTATTATTATTTTATTTAAAAAGAAATTTAAAAATATTTAATGCAATAAATGAATCATTTGTGCATCTTCTTAAAAATATATTGATTTAACATGTTTTCTAACTGGCAGCCTGTCAGGATAAAAAACAAAACAATTTTATAACGTTGCATCTGAGACTTTTAAGCAACATAGTCTATTATTTGGGTTTTTTCTAAAATTCTTAGGATTTCTGGCCGCAAACTGAAAATATCCATGTGGGTTAGGTTAATGAAATTTAAGCTTATTAGTAGTGCTTTAGATCTATTTAAACAACGGCAGCTAGCCAAATTTAAAGATATGGTTACTGAATAAAAAAAAATATTCCATTCCTAAACGAGATTTCACAACATTTGAGGACTAATCAGACTAATATAGGTTTTCTGTTTTACCATACCTATTATCATCATCTATTTTTATTGTAAACAAAAGAATTAAGTTATATCAATTAATTTTGGTAATAAACATGGAGAACAATAAAGTAAAATAAATTTATAGATTTAATTTTGTTTGAAAAAAAAATTTTATGACAAAATTGAAATAAATAATGATGCACATTTTACCAGGATAAATATCCTTGTTTGAAATAAAGTAGAGTTAATACGTTGTTATAGAGCCGGTAGCTCAGTTGGTATCGCCCGAAGGTATTATTAACTATTTGATACTACTGTTCGGTTCTGAGATTTGATATTTGAATCTCGCTAAGATGGTGGCGAAAAGCTATACCGTCACCGCACCCTTGCGAGTGGAGGGCGGAAAAAAATTAACTGATGAGATTACTTGACTATTTGTTACCTGGCAGCCTGGCAGGGAAGATTTAGTATGTCACATGTATGCTTTATTGAAAGAACTTGAGTCCCGTTTTATTTAAAAGAGAGATCAAAATGTTTAAGCCTCTCAAATCTAATTTTTAAAAATCAATTAAACGTAAGCATAGCTAAAAATTGTTGTAAATTTATTATTTTCATTTTAAGAAACCGTTCAAATGAATTAATATTACATCTACTGGAAAATGTATCGACTTATCATGTTTTGTTAACTGACAGCCTGTCAAAATTTAAAATAAAATAATGTTATGCATTTTATTAGAGATATTTCAGCTATGTAGAATGATTGCATAAAATATGTAACTTAAGCTAAGCGCTTTTGATTTTTTAAGCTACTCTTCCAAAATTATACAGATATAAATTTATTTTAGGTCGACTGGCAGCCAGGTCTAGTTATTTTTCTATTATTTTTCCTTCTATTTTGTCACTATTCTTTATGAATAATCAATATCTCTGTTATATATAATAAATTTTTTTCTTTGTATTCAATTTTCTTTCATACCAAAAATTTTTTAACTTTAAAATCCGAATTTTTATATTATTTTCCATTAAAATAAATTTATCTATATTTTAAAATTAAATTCTGTTTGCATCATTTCATAGAAATTTACTCAAATAATGATTTGGCTTATTATACATCACGGGTTAAATACGTTTTATACCATAACCTTTTTTGTTTTATCGTTGGCAATTTTCTTTATTAATATAGTTCCCTATAGCGGCTCAGCCTCCTCCCCGGCCTTCCGTAACGTCCCAGATGGAAAAAAGTAAAAATTGCGCGGTTAACGCACATCACCATACCTTACAGGTCAGAGTCTTAGGGAATTATAGCGTAACATACATACTTAATTACACATAACTTAATTTTAAAGTTACACTGTGTAATATCTAACGCGCGAGTTAAATCTCTTGCACAGTCTTCGCAAGGAAATGTTGGCATGAAGCAATATACACATTTTAATCAAAAGTTAATTATAAAATAATTACTTCAAATATTTCGTTATTGTAATCGATTTAAGTAATTTGAAAATCAATTAGTGCCTTTGCTTTTTAAGTAGTTTTGATATTTTTAAGTGGCCATTGGCTAATAAGTATTCTTAAAAATAAATATGTCAGTGCTTTAGAACCACTAATATAACTTTTTTTCTAAACTAAGTACTATTGACTTATTAAATACATTTAAAAAATAAGTACATGTCCAATAAGTATCCAACGCACTATTAAGCTTGATTTTTGAAACTGAAACCACTTAAATTAAGTAGTTTTCCGCTGCTGTGTAATATGGGAATTATTCGTTTAAATTCATATAAATTAAATTATCCATTATTTTAATAGGTATCCAAATGACCTAATTCAAATAAGTCCATAATAATCGATACAATATTAATTCCAACATTTAAAATATTATGGATGTTAATGATGTGAATAAAAATTTTGACATGACATTAATAGTATAGTTTACTTAAAACTTAGAATGTGTTAAGACTAAATGGTCGACTTGACCTTGAAAAGGGTGGTCTAAATTTGATGAAGACTTTGCTATGAAAAAATAAATGTTCAAACTTTATCGTTGAGCAAGGGGTTAGACTGGATATTGGAAAAGAGTCGTGTGTGTAAGCAAATTGTGTAAACAGTCGCGGTGGTCCAAAGGGGAAAATATGAACCAAAAATTTCGATCGACAGTTTCCGATGAAAATAAGGCAGAAAAATATGGTATGCCTTGAATTTATGTAAAATTTATGAAAAAGAAATAACATTACAACTTTACCGAGAAATAAATTACAAGATTACAGAAAGGACGATAATAAAACATTTTCTTAATCTAAGATAATTTTAAAATAACATTTGAAATGAAATTATTATAAGATTGCATTTCTCAATATGATGCCCTTTTTGGTGTGGACCTGCTGATTCCTTCAGTTACGACGTTGCGCAGTTAGGCGGGGGTGAACTCAATGTGACGGAATATACGAAATGGGCGGGGCACATAAATTTCCATTTCAAACTGTTTTATATCTTAAAAGTATCAGGAGGTTAAATACCAAAATGTAATGTAAAAATACCACTTTTTTGCAATTAGACGCAAACTGGCAACAGTAAAGCTTGCTTAATATTTTTTTTTGCTTAACATTGCAATGTGAAGATATTTAATAATGATAAATACGCATTTCAAAAGTTCTTCGTATCTCAAGGTCTTTGTTGCTTATGTTAGAAAAAAACAGCACATGGCAAAAGGTCCCTTAGCCGCTTAGCGGATTGTGTTTTTTATGATAAATTTGAAATGTGAAGATTTAAAACAGAAAAAGAAAATTCCACAATATTTATTACATTACACATAACTCTGCACAAATATTCCCAACCTCATATATATAAATGAATAATTAAATTATTTTAAATAACACGAGTACTAAAAAATATTGACCTCTATAGCATAAAGCGAAGAGAAAATTCAGATTTAGGACAAATAAAAAAAAATTGATAGAAAGAAAAAAATCAACAGATTTATTTACAACAAACGCATTGGTTCGCTAATATGGATATAATTTATAAATAGTTGCTAGACCCTTCCTTAGCACTTAGAGTATTCTCTCTTTAACGTCAAAATTAGCTAATAAACCAACATGAATGTCGTTAATTTATTAACAAAGACCATTGGCGAATGCAATGGCGAATGGTGGTAGAACTAGACCCTAAAACAGCTATCGATATTTTGATTGCTGTTATTAGCCTTAGTTAATAAGAGGTAACTTGTGAAGAGACTTTTATCGAAGCCGAGGCTTGGTTAAGAATGACTGTCATACATGAATATAGGTCACACGAAAGGTGGGGGGGGGGGGGGGGGGGAGGGGAGAAAATCAGATACACATACGAGGATGATGGAATTAGGGATTAAAATTGTAAAAACGAAAACACTTGCCTTTTGTGAACAATTTCCTTATAAAATGAGGTAGGATGTGTTGCCAATGATATGGCTTAACTATACCATTGCAGACCCCATAGAACAAGGTTCAAGTATTTATTTTCATTTAGATACAGCAAGTTGGAGCAAATATGATTTGCTATCCCTTCATATAAATGAAATTCCTAGCTATCCCAGCTGTAAGGCTTGCGCAGTGTTCGGTAATCAATCTTGATTATAATCAAAAATGATTATAATCTGATCAAAAGGGTGAAAATGATTATGGTTATTGGATTATTTAGCATTTTTCGTCAATCATAATCATATTGATGATATGGCAACGATATATGCTTTTCCACAGTTGAGAAATCTCCCAGGGCTTTTTTGACAACACTCTTCATAAAATTTCAGCTCTATCTTACAACCCACAATGTAAATTTATTCGATTTCTAGTGAATCAGAGCGTAAAAATTGGTAAGCAGTTTTTTTTTCAAAGTAAACTTAGTTCTAGCTTAAAAGCCAGTAGCTACTCTCTGCTTATGCTAAGTTGCTAACAGGACTTCGACGGCAAGTCTGCAACTTCTCATCCTACATAATACTTATTACATTTTTTCCAATTTAGTTCATTAGAATTAGACAATTAATTTATTGATAAACGTAAAGGTCTGATAAACCTAAGGGCGAGATGTTTTTTACTACCTGTACATTCTCCCTATTTTTGTCGAAACTAACAGAACGCTACCTTTAAGCGCACACGATTCCAACTAGTTGAATGCTTATTTAGGTTATGCAGCACAAGCTTCTATTGTTATCCCTGAGGGTGTTACTTTAGCAAATAAACCCGACAGGTAACTAATAGATGTAAAAACCCTAAGGACCTGGCTGGGGACTCTGAGGTGTTTATTGCGAAAAAATGTTAGCCACAGTTCCGGGATGCATTTCTAGATCACATGAAAGAAATGCTTAAAATAATTCATATTATACCAAAATGATGCTGAGATAGGGTTACATGCCGTAAGGGGGGGGGGGGGGGTTAAAATGATTACAAATAAGAAATACAAGCAATTAGTTTGTCAATAGCGGGACTCCGTACAAATAAAGAAGCTGCTTGAGGAATGTTACAAGATCAATTAAAACTATTACTGAATTTAATTTGTGGGACCCTGGTTCGATCCCACTAGCAGCGTAGACTTTTTTTCTGCAATAAGCCTACCATATCATATTTTTTATTTGAACAGTTATGCATAGGATTCATCGTCTACACATGGATAAATTTAAAGTTTATAAAAATGATCAGAGCATTAGATAATAATTTGTTTAGGTTCAGGCGATATTCTTCGATAGCGTGAATGGTATATACTCATGCAAGTATCACTTGCAAATATGAGAATATGGTCTGTATGGTTAAGGCAGTAGAAATGTGAACGAAATTTTTGGGTTCGATTCCCGATATATCTTTTTCCCCTCAAACATATAAACCTTTTTTATTTTTTATTTTAAGCCAGCTTTTAACGGAAGGCTACATAGGTCAACTAATCTTACTCAATTATTTTCTTGATTACTGGGTAAGTTAATAAAAAATACTATTCCGTCAAGCGACTTCGACCTTGCCGAGGGGGGTACCCGCGAAGCGGGTCCCTCGGGAAGCGGAGCAGGAGTTTGCCGGGAACACCTCCATCCTCTACTTTAATACAACGTAGTAGGCTATTTAAAAATATGGCCCAAAGTTCTGATAATCATGCAGTTACGTTGAGTCAATGCCACTTTAAGTAACGTAAGATTGCTAACTTAATTTACTAAATTCATTTTCAAAACAAATAAATAGATTTTAAAAATATTATTTATGATAATGGTTTTTTAAAAATTCATTTTTATACCTATCCCTTAAAATTAAGACTAATTTAAGAATTATCCTGTTACGAGTTACTTATACTAATATTGTATTATCAGTTGATAGTTCATCCATTTTTCAACGATTTATGCAAAATGTGTCGATATAAAAATCAAGACACTAATAATTAAAAAGATATTAAGTAAGAGTTAATGACTGCTTTAAAAATCACTATCAAACTAATACTCGAAGGCTGATAATTCATGATCTTGTTGCGTTTCAACGCAATAAACTGAAAGGTGTTTGTCTTGAAAGATGTTTTCTTTGAGTGTCTAACATTATTGAGAGTAACATCTATGTAAAAATATAATGGTATTAAATATCGATTTGCGTAAAAGAACAATACCATGACCTGGCAACTACGCAATTTGGTTATGATTAATGACATGGATAAGGATGGGTTGATTTGCCTGCACAATAGGATAGCCCCTACTAAGCAGATCCGAGGATTTCAGGTGAGTAGAATTCTGCCAGAGGGCAAATCATGAGTCAGAGAGTGGCGCCATCTATGAGTCAAACTTATAACTCGGATAAGGATTGTAGTGCACATGTTTGAAAAAACGAAAAGTGGTGGCGGTTGGAGTCGGCCAAGAACAGCAATGGCTTCCTCGGATTCTGCTGCAAAGAAGAAAAAGTTCAAATGTCAGAAGTGTTATCTTTGTGGAAATATCTACGAAAAAGAAAATATAGTTCCTACTTTTTGAGTGCCCAAAGACAAGCTAGAAGAATGGGGGAAAATTATCAAAGACATCCAGTCTAGATCTAGACTCTGCTCTCGACCCTTTCAAGAGAAGAACCCAATGACCAATGAAGAAACCAATGACACACAAATGATGAGACAATGACACGCATGGAGACTTCTATTATGTACACGGAATGGATACATATTTTTATTTTATTTTAGTATAGTATTATTTCACAATCACAAAGCTATAGTTACCAATTACGGTTGTCATCTTCGGGGTCTCCGGAAATACCACTAGCGACAAGTGCAAAACCATCTCCTTCATTCATCCCATGGATCCCAAAATTGCCATTTATTGGATGATTGATGTTCCTCATTTATTGAAGTGCACCAGAAATCAACTGTTTCGACACCTTCGCGTCCAAGTAAATTTTAAAAAAATGTTTCTTTCAGAAACAACGTAACTGACACAATTTATTTTAATTTAGTTTGGAGAACAGATTGCTGATTACGACTACATCAAACGACTCTACAATATTGAAAAGGGTCACGATTTAAGGCGATCATTCCGCCTCAAAGAAAGGCACATCCATCCCACCAATTGGGAAAAGATGAGTGTGAGTCTGTGCGCCCAAGTTTTTTCAGAGAAGGTTTTTCTGGCCATGCGTGACTACCGTAATAATTCAACATTTGGACATCTTTTTGAGAGTAAATAACAATTAATTTCAAAGCACTGTGTAAATTAAATTTTTTTTTAAATTATTAACTAGAATCTAAAGTCCATGATTCCGTACCAACTGAAAACCTGATCAAATTGATGAATGATGTGTTCGACATTTGCAACGGTCGCTTCATTGCTGCGGGAATCAATGAAAGAAATTCTGGAGTGAAGCACGCAAAACTAATGAAGTTTCTGGAAATCCTTGACATCGCGGAAGATTTTTATAAAAAAAGAAGTAGCTGACATGAAGAAAAAAATAAAAAGAAGAAAAAGAATAAGAAAGTAGCTGCCCAGGAAAAGGATTCAGACTGTCCGTATGATGAACAACTGGCTGAGCACTACACTGTCACCTGCGACGAGGGTGGAATGATCGTGGACGAAGGAGAGCTCCACTACGACGAAGCAGCAGATCCGCTCAAAGAAACGAGGACGATGGCTACATAGATGTTTATGGCAACCACTACGCTACGCTGCTGGAGAGTTACTGTTTTAAGTACCATTTCTCTTACGGAACAGATGCTTAATGCAGGCTACCTTACTGTTTTAACGGGAAAATTAAATCAAGACCCCATCGAGGTAATCAAACATTAGCTAATTGTTGGCTTAACGTTCTTTGACTTTATTTTTTTATTTCCAGCGCTTCTTCGGAATAGTACGCAGCATCGACGACAAGCCTATTGCCCATTCGTGGCTCCATATCTTTCGCATTTTGTCACTCTACACCCCAACCAAGCTCGTAGTGAAGCATGGCAAAACGGACTGTTGCGAAGAACTAAGAACTCTAGTCGCTTATCAAAAATGTTAGTAAATAAGTTCAAGGCGTGTGAGAAGGGAGCAGCCGCAATCAAACAGTCGTTGAAAGATAAGTGACTGGAAGAGTTGAGTATCCGGTACGTTGAAGAAATTCCGAAATTACCTGTTGATGTTGCGAAAGAGGAGTTGCTCTACGACCTTTGCGGCTACCTGTTGCACACTCACAAATCTGTGATGGAATGTGAAGCATGTAAGAACGGAATGATAACCAATTTGGAGGATCTTCCGGAATCTTTTTTGGCGCCGGAATATACGGCAACTCGTACCAGAGGAGGTCTCAAATTCACAACTGAATCTTTTTTCAATCTTGTGGAACAGGTTGTTTCTAAGCAATTTAAAGATAAAAGCCATGTTTACATCAAAGATTCGTGTGATAGACTAATTGACACAATATAATGACAGTTGTATCTCATTTTTTATTTTTGGGATACATGGGCGACACAAATTATTTATCCAGTCTCAAATAATTAGCATGTTTTTTTGGGGTACATTAAATTAATCTCTTGCTGTTTCGTGAATGTGAAGAATGGAGCACAAATCTTCAAAATGTCAACAGCAAATTTAATGTATTTACATGCAATAGAAACAGTTTTTCGTTTCAAAATACCAATTTGGAAGAGGCGACTATGCACCCCGGCTCTCTCTACCCAAGACAAATTTAAAAAGGAGTGGATTTGTAATAATTTATCCCCAATTTCAAGAGCTTGTTCTGTACAGCCTTTTCGAACTATATCAACAATGAACTCGTCGAGTTTTCATTTTCAGCGCATTAGTAGACGGTTGTTGGCAAAAGCAGACGTTTAATAGAATACGCCGATAAGAATACAGCTCATTTTGACTGGTCATTCCAGCAAAAGGCCTGCTGCTGTCAAGGAACGCGAAATTCAGATATTGACGACTGATTTATTCTACTTCTTGAATATCTTGTAAGGCGATCAATATCTCAACTTTAGCAGTGGAATCATAAAAGCTAGCTGAGTTAGGTCGGCAACTGTGATTCACTCTTGAGATTTAAGATCCTACACAAGCTTTTCCGGATTCACGGTCGAGATTTTTTCCCAATGAATTCATGGAAAACTTATCCCATCTAGCACAACTTTTTCCCAAGCACGACCCGGTCATACTTTGGCCAAAACAGGCTCCCGCTTTTTTTTATTTTTTTTATAATGGCTGTTAACTGGTCACATGTTGGTCACATACCTTTGACAGGTAAACTGCCATAGGTGACTGATTGATACCAGTGTGAAACTCTTTCCCAACGACTATCATCTTGATTTAAATTTGAATAAAATATTCTTTACTTCAACTTGCTCTAAGTTATATGACGTCTTTCTAAAGAAATAAACAATCAATGCATTTTTGTGGTGAAATGAGCTCTTTTATTCGGATTCACTTCTACATATATTTGTCCTCCATTTGAAGGGGATATTGCATGAAAGAAGAATCAATATCAAGTGGGTTTTCGCACTCATCAGGATTAGGGAAAAATTCCATCAAGAACGATTTCGTTTTGATGTCTTCAATTTGAAACGTGAATGAATCGGCAGACGGAGTACCTACACAGTTTATACATAACAGATTAGACAGTTCAGGTTCATTTGGCAAAGAGAAAAAAGGATCTTGTCTATGAAAGGGATACCCAATTATGTGAACAAATCCCTCAGCATCAACAATGATATTTTCGATCGTAACTACTGTTTGAGATTCATTTTTGAGCAGTACATAACAGTTGGGAGGGCGTATAGACAATTTTCAGTGTTTGAACTGAACATTCTGAAATTGTTGGTAATCTGATTCATGAAAATCATCTACTAATGGGCCCAAACAGTGGGGACGTGACAATTTAGGAAAGGGGGAAAGTGACGGCACCTTTCGTTGATATGATGGAATACCACAGCCGTTTGCTATCTCCATGAGGCGCTTTACCAGCTGAACGAGAGGATTTTTACAGTTGCGAGTGAGTTTCTTAATCTGAAATAGAAAATTCTCAAAGGGAGAACAACTAAAACAGTCAATAGGGCCAAATCTGAGAACATCTTCCGGTAGATGTATAAGACAATGTACGCTGGAAGTAATAAAATGGCCGCCGTAGTAGCCAGGAAACTCACGAATAAATTGATCCAATAAGCTGGGACATGAATCATTATACTTAATACAGGTTTCGGAAGAGGAGAACATCTTAACCGCCAAATGGAATAACATGAAGTGGGCGTAGAGTTGAGGTGGAAGGACATCTTTCAGCACAACTGGACCTGTGTAAAGTAGAAATTGACGTTACTCCGTTGCCTTCCAACGGGCCAAGTCGTTCAATGATCGTGGATGTCTGGAGAACTCAGAAGGGATTTTTAGTTGAGTGAGCCTTCTTGAAAGTTCAGCGACGTCGTCATGGGTGATTAGAAGTTCCCGTCTCTCTGTTCTTCCAGTGGCTAAGCAATTTTTTCATCACACCCAAGCAACATAAGCGCATGTAGTCGAATGGAAAATCTAGCACCATGTCTAGATTAAGCTCTTGTATCACCGGATTTGGTAAGTTGTGATAATCACGACACGTTCGGCCGATAAACTATTCATGGGTTCGATGTCAGGATCTGCGTCAATGTCAGGAAACGTTTTACGACCACCAACTTTTCCCGGTTTACGGTAGTACATGCCAGCAGTATTGCATCTGGAGCATGCGTTCCGTGCAGCATGGCCTTTGGTACCCGTCGCAGACGCAGCCCCAAACTTTCACCGTGTAGAGTCGCTCATCAAAGAAGATGCCTCCGGTCATAAGCTGTTTGGTTTCGTCGACGAAAGCCCGCAGGTATGTGTTGGCACAATCCGGGTTTCCTTCGCCACACCAAACCCCGATAGAAAACGGAGTAATCTGGCCTTTGATGAGTCCAAGAATCGGCCAAAAAGAGGTTCCACTACTAGCAAAGAGGGGGAGTCCGTCCATATTGATCATAACGTTGATGAAGCGGTGATTAGTTCGCTGCGGAATACGGATGGAAAATAGGGCCTAAATAAAATACAATAACTGAGAATCTACCCGGTTTTTCTTCCTTAAGAATGTTATCCGCTTAATACCTGAGAAACGAGAGCAAACGCGTGTAGCTGATAATTAATGGATGGAAACTGAACGAGAACTTGACTGAAGAATCCATTTGCTTTTCTTACTCAACGAGAAGTATAAAATGTCTCAATTGCCTGTAACAAATACAAAATTCATCTAAAATTGAAATAATAAAAATGTAAATGAGGTTAGTAGTACCTTTCTTAAATAAATTTATACCACAGTATTTTTAGTCAGATCAAGCGATAGACATATCCCACTTTAATTAGGAGCTTCTCGGATTAAGCAGAGAAAGACAGCTTTGCCACTGAAATTGGAATAATTTTAATTGATTTGAAAATAAACTATCTACGTGTTTATGATATTCACCTGTTTGGTAAAGATGAACAGTAATTTTTACGTTTAAGGCTTGAGAGTAGATGAACAGAAGATTTAGAGAATTGATTACTTTTCACTGAAAGAATGTGTGACCAGGCCACAACATCATTTGTAAACCCGTATGGACCACAGTATTGTTATACATCAAACTGGAGCCTGTGTGAATGCAAATATTGTTAGTTCCAGTCACATAATTATGAGAAATTATCACACAAAATACCCATTATTATGTGTTAGTAGCCTTTACAGGGTTCGTGAATCTATATGGACCACAGACACAGTGTTGTTATACATCGGGCTGGAACCTGTGTGAATGCAAATAATAATATTGCTAGACATGCTAGTTCCAGTCATATAACCAAGAGAAGTTATCACACAAAATACCTTATGATGTTGTTCGCGTAAGTTAATCATGCGTAAGGTAATGATGCAAGGTGGAAAATGATGCTCACGCTTCCCCGATCCACCGCATAGAGGTGTTTATTGGGCCCAGGAATGGGAATCCCTTGAATACAATTGGAGCAGCTAAACATAAATCCAATGAATCAGTTAATAATAGAGAAAATGAATGATAGATTATTATTGGGCATTACTTCTTTAATACTTATTTTTAAAAAGTTTTTTTTTGCAGTGGAAAAGTTGGTGTCGAGCAAAGATCTCTTTTTATTCCTTTATTTGAAGCTATAAATATTGTCGAGTAATCAAATACACCTCGCACAGTAATCCAGTTAACGAAATTAGCAAATTTCGAAGAAATAAATTGAAAAATATCCACGGATCTTTCAATATGCAGGCGACATGTCCACCATGCTTGATTTGACAGTACATGAAAGTATCGATTACTAAAGACGAGAGCCAGGCTGAGGAACCCTTTACAGTTAAACAGTCCACGTTGAAATTGGCAAGCCCTGGTGAATTCTTTTTTTTATAACAACCTATTCTATTCCATTATTTAATAATGTGACATACCACTCTTTGTTATAGATCGTTCCTGTCTGAGCCCAGTCTTTGCAAAACGACGTGGACAAACTGGTTCTAATTCTGTATCAAAGAACGGTGCTGCTTCAGCGAAGGAATCTGAGCCTGCCTAAGCTTTTTTTAGAACCAATTAAGAAGTCATCAGTTTCTACTCCGTCAAAGCAAGCGAGTGCTGGTCCCTCTAAGAAAAAGGCTGATAACCACGTTACGAAGCCGAAATCCAAAGCGAAATCGACGAATCAGGTTTTTATTTTAAAAAATTTGGTCTGAAATACGTTTCGTAACTTTAAAAAATATTTCCATTATTTTATTTTTTTTAGTTTTAGTTATTATTTTATATTTTTTTAGTTTTAGTTTATTACAGAGTCTATCAGTGACGTCTTTCGGTTTCCTACTCATACGAAGAAGACTTTGCCGCCCAACCCATCAAAGGGTAAAGCCTTGGTTATATCCACGGACACAGCCACTAAACTGGGGGAGAAGGCTGTCCAGAGCACCTCTCGCACCATCTCTAAACCAGCCAAAAAGAAGGATGACGCTGCAGCGGCCTTTTCCACGACACCGTGAATTGCCGCCGTTGAAGGATATGCCTGGTGGTGCCAAGGTCCTCGCAATCAAGTACAAGGATATTCAGCTACCTAAGGTGGCATCCGTCGCTCCAATTAGGCGCGCTTCAGTCGCCGCCGTGGAAACCAGCCGACTGATATTGCCGATCCCGTCCATTGCTTGTAATTTCTTTTTATGTTTAATACTAAATTTTATGTTTATACTTACTTATAACCTTTATTTTTAGATAAAACGAATGTCTCCAAGGATGAAAAAATCATCCGGCTCAATCTTAGAAAAGCAGCAAGAAACTGCGAACAACGTAGCTGAAATTCTGGAGAACCCGCGGGTCATCACCAACTACATCCAGCAGCAACATTCTCAGAAGGTAGTCGGTGACATCTTCCCCCTTCCACTGGACGATGACGGGAGCTATCGCCTGTTTCTTGAATTCCTGCGTATAGATATTGATGGTCGCTCCAAACTGGTAATTAAATTATTAATCAATTAAGAAAAAAAAAATTTACAACTTCTTTTCCGTAATTAGATCATCAATAAGCTGAGAAATGTGGGAGGAGACAACCTCGAAGAAAGAGTTCAAAACACTCTAAAGGCAATCATTACTGATTCCTTCGGGCGCTTCTTTTCGTGGGCCAGCCAGAACGGCAAAACTGCCGTTAAGAACACCGTCTTATTCAATCTCATTTACGGTACGAGCCTAATAATTTTATTTTTATAATTTATGTTGATTGCTTATATTTTTATATTTTTTATAAATAGATTCAGTTTGCTGTGGCGTTGAGTATGGAAATGCAAACCGGAAGAAGGTGGAGGAGGACACTTCTAGGTGGATTCACAAATCCCGTTGCCGCTACTTGAGAAAACTGGCTAAACAGCTCTAAGAGGCCGAGTCAACACAAGAAGCGGAAGCCGAAGCCGAAGAGTCCGCAGAAGAAGCGGAATCTGGTGCCTTGATGGCTGATGTTGGTGATGACGAAGCCCGCGCTACGGAAGATACCAGCGGTAATGCGGTATTACCTTGATTGACGCGGTCTCAACCGACTCTGATGATGATTAGGCTATTGTACCAAACCTTTTCCCTTTTTCTTATTTTAGAAATCCATTCTTTTTTAAGGGAAAGGACTGACCATTTATTTTTTGTCACCACCATTTTTATATTGTCATTTCACAATTCACGCTTACGTTTGAAATTACTTAGCTGGATAAATATTGTGACACTAGTAACTATTTTTCCCCGGGATTTAATTCAGTCCTCCCTCCGCTGTATTACTCACGCAGATTATCGTTTATTTGATTACGTTTCAATCCAGGCAGTCAACGTTCAAGTGTCCTATTTTTATGTTAAAGACTCACGATCTTCTTTCTCTAAGTGCAATTTTCTTGTGTAAGTGGATAATCGTTTTCATACGGGATTTGATGTCAAAGCTTCGATTCTCCAAACCATTTTTTCTATTATACTTTTCATCCTTAATTAGTATTATCTTTCACTTGCAATCAGCTCAAACTGATGTAATGCTATTGATCAAATAACATTTTCATTTGAAGTATAATTGTCAACATTCTGTGCTAATTACTTTGGGTCTTATTCATGTTGTGTCTCTATTATTTTGCTGGATGTATCCAGGCAGTCAAACCATTGTTTATTATCGAAATAAAAGTCTCTTTTCCCCAGAAAACATTTTTGACATTTTTTATTTATTTTATATCTATTTTATGAACAGGCTGAAATCAACAAATTTAGAACCTAAGTTCGACCAAATGGTGCCGTGTTATTGGCCCCAGTGTCCCCAAAGACGTTTCTCTTGTTACCCTTGATGGCAGTGACCTGGGAACTATATTATGGAAGAGAAACAACGTGCCTTGGTCACAACCAATGGTTCTGACCCGGTCAATTTTGGTCACGTCCAGGTAGTTACCCCGTATTAGGTGGGATGCTCTGCGAGAAAGATGATCCCGTCTGGTGCAAGATCCAATAAACCTAGTTAAATAAAATAGTCAAACAACAACAGTTATGTAATTAAAAAAATTATTAGTACCAGGATGCGCATAAGGATTGGTGAAAACTTTCTCCACAATAATTCGGCTACCAGCTGTAATGGCTTTCTTTGCACGGATTCCAAAACCTTTGTTCGGAATGTTGACTATATGCCAATCAATATCTTCTTCGCAGGATTGGTGTTTCGAACACCAACTATAGTGTTGCTGTCCGGGACCAAAAAGCGACCAGTCACTTTCAAGACAGTTGACTGAGCAGTAGGCTCTTCTCTTGCATCCATTGCACAGATGTACAGATGTTAGATTTACGGCAACCAGACAGAACGCACAGTACCTATAATAAGAAATTTTAAATAACGTTACAGTAATTTTCATTGAATGTTGGTTAATATAAATCACCTGTTTGTCTCCTGAAGAGTTTCTGTCGATTGCGCGGCAGAAGCATCACTACTTTCTGCGTACGCTTCTCTTTCCAATCTAGTAAAGTAGAAATGTATTGTGATTAAAGGATAAATATTCAAACTTTAATCAGGCATAATTTCTCACTTGATCTCATGGGAATCAGGATCTCCAAGTGTATCTGAATAATCAAGGATTGCTGATGGTGATTCACAATTTCTAAACTGCGAAGTTGAAGGAGCCTCTTTTGATTGATCGAGGATTTGTGATAATGATTCTGATTCTGATTTTTTAAATGAAACCTTTTGGTCAGACTGTGATTCACACTGAAGCCTGTTAAATCACTGTTAAAAAAGTCGGTCGATTTTCGAAAACGTAATTGTCGAAAAGCGAACACCTGGGTCGCTTTTTAAATTTCGACCTTTTAAAGGGTCGTTATCAGAACACCGTCCTTTTTCAGACTTTCTTAATCCCCTTTCACAACAATAGTCGATTTCCGGTCGCCGAAAAAGAGCATGGCCGAAATTAAAATTTGATAAATTTTGACATAAAATGTACTTTAGTTATCTTATTTTAGTTTTTAAAAAATATTCCATCAATGAACTTTATTCTAGAAGATTTTTCTTTCAGTTTTTGAATAAAAAATTGCTATGCACTTATTATTTACATAATAAATTAATTAAAATTGTAACAAGAAAACACCAACTCAGTTCAAAACAATTTTCAACTGGGTATATAAAGCGAGTGACAACCAATCAATCCGTAGAAGAAGTAATCACGCATTAATCAACTCTTCTCAAGATTAAATAAGATTGCGCCATTAAGATAGTCAATTTACTGAAAACAAGGTATGAAGTTATATGAAACATCAAAAAATAATTTCCAACTTTTATTTCCGCACTTTAAAAAGGTCGTTTTTCGCCCTTTTTAAAGGTCGGTTTTCGTCCAATAAAAAAAGTCGGAATTCGAACTGATCACAGTCCGGTCGCTTTTCGACTTTAAAAAAGGTCGAAAAAACGCACGAATTCCGACCTTTTTTTTGGTCGGAAATCGACTTTTTTAACAGTGAATAAAAGTTAAATAAATAATGTTGTAGGGGACTGAGGAGTAAAAAAGAAAAATGTAATCACCTGTTTGGGTCATGTTGATCAAGTTCCATTTCGTTCAAAGGCTTCTTCAAACTATGTTTCTTGAGCCGCGAACGCTTATTCCTACCTCCCGCCATTAAACTTACTTTAACAAGAAAGCTATATAAATTAATAACTTCGTGGTCTTAATAGTTTAGTTATTCTCGTTTATATGAAAAAAATTATATCGACGCTACTTCGTAGTTCATACAAAAACAATAACAGTCGGTTTTTAAAAATGCGTCTGCTGTTCCAGCACGTAGTTCCTATATTTTACCACTTGGAGCGCTCGCGCGCTTAAAGATTTTTAGGAAAAGCTTAGTAGGGACTATCCTACGGTGTAGGCAAACCAACCCATCTTCTTATCTATGTTAATGATTAGTAATCATTGACTCCCATAATCACTTGATTAATGACAAGCGCATCTTCGAGGTAAACCTTGAAAATACATTGAGTAGCAGGGATATTTTTAAGCCAAGTTTAACAAGATTAATTTTTTGTCCAAACAGACAAAAAGATTTAGCTTGGTATTGCCAGTTATGGTAACACGTAAATTTCTTCGAGCCAATTTTTTTTTGTCCCGTGCTCTGCTCTTAACATGGAACAACGGATCGCATTAGGATTTTTTCCATTAAATTACACTTTCCACTGTTAGGCTTTACTTTCTCTAACCGAGGGTAAAAACCCTCTAAAAACGGGTGGATAGGAAAGTAGGTTTTTAACCCTCGAAAATCGAGGGCCAAAATCAGTTTTACTAAAAGAGGGTTTTGATTCCCATAAAAAGAGAGTTCTATAATAAGAGAAAACGATAGTAGCTTATCCACATTCGGATTAATTATTTATTAAATAAAATTTTATTTTAGTATATTTTAACGCCTAATTTATCTTACTTAATTAACTAGTTGGTTTAAAATGAATGTGAGTGTAAAACATGTAAACATTTATTTTCTCCCATGCTTGGCAAACATAATATACACATATAAACCGAAATTAAACAGGAAAAACGATACAATAACAATCAACAATACACATTAATTATATTTTAAAGCACGATAATAAGAAAATATATATTAGAGACGGGTTCCACGGCGATTTCTGGGGTTCCAAGGTCCAGTATAGGCCGATAACTAAAATATAATTGAAAATTTTAATTAAAATGAATGATTAATCTTAAGAATGTTGATTGCAATTGTATTTTTATTACCTTCAATATAGTTGATATCTGAAAATCCGGATCTAAAAAAAAGAGAAAAGAACGGACTTCAATACTAGCAGTGCTATCGTCACTTAAGATGAGCACTGACTGAACTTAGACTTGGAAAGATGCATATCTACTACCCTAGTACGATGGAGTTTCACCAAGGTCGATAGCATTATTCACCAGGGGATTATGTTTCTCTTCTTTACAACTCGCGGGAATACTACTTCGATAAAAAAAAATGGGGGAGAAACTGCATTGACCCGGGTCAAAATTAATCCTCTAAAGAGGAATTCTATCTTTCCACCCCTCTAAACTGAATCAAGGCATTCAAATCGCGAAAAGAGTAAGATATTATAAATCTCAATAGATTTAACCCTTCTTTACCGAAAATGGTTTCTACTTTAGAAAGACCTTGCTCTTTTTGAGCCATGGTTTTACAAATCGAAGGATATGAACCCTCCTTTTAAGAAACCAAGATTAACAGTGTCTCCAATTAAGACGAATAAAATAATAATAGTAAAATAAATAAATACTACTGCCTTTATTGCGTGTATCTGAGGGAATCGAGTCAAGTCAATTAAACTATTTACCCACGAACCTATTCGTCTAAATATCTTCACATCTTAGCTCGAGGGTGTTTACGTGTAGCGAAACTTGTTTAGATCCTATGTATTTGTTTTATTTTTAGGAAATTCTTGTCAGATAATTTTAATGAGTCAGGATATTTTTATTCTTCTATTTTGAATAAAATGATTACTAACGTATCTTCATGTAATTTTCAATAGAAGACAAGTGTCAATTTCCTCATCTCAATCAAATTAAATATATACTTTAGTTTGATATTTTAGTTTGACAGAGGAAAATTGCCGGAATAGAATTTTACCAAAGCAAAATATCGTTTTATAAATTTAAAAACAAGATACATTTTACATAAGAGCCATCTTTAAGGTAAACCAAGTGCCACAGCAGTCAGATTTTGTAAATTCGGAATAAAGCTTATACAACGTAAATTTTTCAAAAAGTATTATTCCAGATGGAATGTGCTGTTGGTGATATTCTTTAAATGGTGAATATTTGATATTTTTAAAGACATTTTCATGTACCAAGTAAAGATTTATTGTCCTTGGAATAACACAAATATTACATATAAATAACAATAGTGCGAGAATTAAAAATTCATGAAAAATGGAACATTGCATCTTGTATACTTTGTGCTTTAAAACATTTTTTGGGCTCTCTTTTTAACTATTTCCACATTTTGAAGGAATATAAAAAACCTCTTCATTCTTTTTTAATGGTTTTGACTTTTGAGCAACAGTGTGTACTGCTCCTCATATTTTATAGATTTATTCGTAACTTCAAAGCGAACCGACGGCTAAATAACTACACAGCGGAAATAATAAGTGAAAAATATGGAAGAAGGACTTATTTGACTTGTTTTCTGTTTTATTGTTCTAGAAAATTAAATATGTAAAATAAAAGCAGGAAAACCTTGTTATTTGGCCGTTCTTCAGCACGATTTTAATCAGCCAAAAAATAGTAACAGAGAACAATCATCAAGATTCTGCCCCAGAACCCAAAAAACAAAAATAATCGTTATATCAGTGATAGTACTCTTACTTTTCGGTTTGGTCCTAACAACAGTGATATTCCTTTGCCAACTGTTGGTAATATCAAGAATATCTAAAAAAAAGTACACAGAAATGCAACATTGAATGCTAGTTATTATTATAATCGTAACCAATCATCAACAACAAATTATCCTCAACAATTAATATTGTTGTGATGTAATATAATCAAGGATAACAGTAAAAACTTGAACGAGCAAATTGAAAATATCGAGACGAGTCTTGCTGTTGTACCTGTTGTCGGAGAGAACTTATATCCACTTGAGGCATTTTCCGGCTGTTGGATACTTGAGAGCCAAGAAAATACCGACGAAATTCTTAAAGCATTTGGGTACTACATTACAAATACTATATAGCACTAATACGATATAATAATTTTCTCGCGTTGTTATCTACATTAAGTTGACACTATTTGAATAAATATATTTCATAATTTTTAGGCGCCAGTTTCATAACGAGGTAGGCAAAAGGAAATTATGTTATTCGTCTGCATGCTTTTTCTATAAACAGTACTTTGTCGATTACTAGGCTAATTGGCCCTACGATTCGATCGGAGTTGAAAATCACCATCAACGGACTGGCTCATGTGACAATTGTAACCAATGATCTTTCGACAACAACTGAAGACATTTACTTTGATCAAGAATTCGAAGATTGGTCTAGGGATGGGCGCAAAGTTAGGGTATTTTTAAGGGAGGTTTATTTTATTTTTATGATGTGATGATTAAACGATTTTATTATGCATGCTAGACTATCATACTCTGGAAGGAAAAGAATGGATTCAGATAGAGTACTGGGATGCTGGTGAAATGGAAAAATTTCACCACGATTGTCCGCAATATCGTTGATAACGAGTTGGTTGCGGTGCGTCAATTTTCTGTTCAAAACGTTCCCTATTAAAATTATTTTTTGAATTTATTATAGACCACCTACGTCGAAGATGTCATCGGTATTCGGATTTACAAAAAGGCGAATTAATGGAGACGAATCCAAAGACAAAACAAAATCAAAAGACAAGACAAATAAAAAGAGTGCACAGTTTCTAAAATAGGAACGATCCAGTTTCTACTCTTGATTTTATAAATATTACATTTTAACTAGTGTCTTGTGTTACGGCATCAACCGTAATTATCATACGTCAATTTTTGGTGATATAATTTCATCCTAAATCGTAAATATTGTTCATTTTAATTAAGTAAACCTAGCTGCTTTATTTTTTTAAAGATCCTATTTGAATTGTTGTTAAATGACCAGCTAATATGAAGCCTATACCGCAGTGATTCTGTTATTACTGTCAGCGTAAACATACCAACTATTAAACAATTATTGCAAAATCAAAATTCAAGTTGATATAGGGTCTTATTATTTTCATAAATCAAATGTATTTACGGTTTATTTATTAGAAGAGATTTAGTGCCGGTAATTTTTGGTCCACATTACTAGAATACGCGTGATTAAAGGTAGTTGCTGTGTTTTAAACATCTTATTGATCCCAATCGTAAAAAGATGGTAAATTCGTGCATTTATAAAAGAATTTAGTGCTCAAAGGGGTGTTGTAATGCGCCATTTAATGTTGTAAGCTAGCCACTAATGTACAGTATGCCACGAAGCCCTATACTTTTGAATATCCCGCCGTGTCTCATATTGTAGCTTGTAGTCGTGTATTATAGTGTGCCGTGTTTGTCTACTTTCTCGCCCCTTCCCTCTAGAGTATTTCGGCACCGGATGCAGCCCCCCTTTTCCCCTCTTTTCGCAAGTTATCCCCACTTCCGCTATCGCCTGGAGACAACAGCCAGAAGTCGAAGACCCACCAAGAAGAGGAAGAACGGGCCAGTCTAGCTTGGAACGGCGAACGGGAGAGGTCGAATCCCTCCTGTATTATGGAATTGATATTTTTGTAGAAGCATTTGAATTGTAAATTAGGAAATACAAGTGATTGTCTGAAGTACATCGTCTTTTTCTTTCGTCATCAGAACAGGGGGTAAAATCAAATAGTAACCCAAAACTAGGACCAGGAACCAAAACAAGTATCATGAAAAACATTATATTATGTGGGATGTTGAATTTTAAAAACCTCCGTCACTATGATGTTTTAGGTTCGCAAATGTTTCTTTGATCCTTTTGCACCACGCGCCACGAACTTTTGCCTTTAGAGAAAAAAAATCAATGAATGTCTACAAAAATTAGTGTTGCCATATTACTGAGAATCCCTTTTCAAAGAATCTTGCTTGGATGATGATGGGCTCAATCTGGACGATGGCAGAGACGAAGAAGGGAAAATGAGTTTTTGTAAATTTTGAAAAGGCAACTCAATAACAACAAACAAAAACACCGAGACAATAAGGGTTAACAAACTAGAGCCAAAAGATAAAGTGAAACAACTAAAGATACTTATGGATAAAGGGGAACGTAAGTCGGATATATATCTTAAAGAAATTATAAAGTTGGTCAAATATATCGCATATCCTAGTCGAGAAATGGGAACAAATTTTTTGATCGATAGAAAATCATTGACAATTCCTTGAAAGTAGTAAAGAATCAATATTATTTTCTATAAAAACTATTTTAAATGAAGGATAATAAATGTAATAACAGTTTAAAGCACAAGTATTTTTTTTACCTCCATATCCTTGATCGCAAAGGAAAATGATACAGGCAAGAGCAGTTGACCACACTGTCCGATGAAAGGTGCCATAAATTAGTTCAAAGAGAGGATTTATTACTGGGACGGAAAATTCATCAGCGTAGAGAAAAGGCCCATAGATAATCAATAAGAAGACAATTGCCGACAAAATCCAGCTAGGAAGTAAAACTATCTTAGAAAAAATACATGCCCATTAATTTTCTATTAGTTAACATTTTTATTTACCAATTTTTAAAAAAATTGCGAAGAATATTAATAATATTTTGACATGGAATGTTTTTGCTTTGTAAAAATAATATCAGTCAAATTTGATTGAAAACCTACTTTTTTAATCGTTAAATTTGTGCTCTTGGCCCGATTCAACATCCAGCCAAGTAAAATTCCTACAAGGTAAGGTGGACATCGAGTCAATGTGTTTATGTAATAATATGCCATGTATTTTGGATTTCGTTTCATCATTGACCTATATTTTTGAATCGTGAATTTGAAAATGAGTTTATTACACTTCTTATATGCATATGCTGTGTTCATTTGGAAATGTTTATACTGTCTTGAAAACATCATAAGTAGAGGTACATCCCATTTTATATGAATGGTTGCAGTGTAACAGAGAGCCACTGATATTCCAAAAATTGTCAAAGTAGGGCCAATCTTATGCGGCCAGCGCCACATTGGATAAATGAATAAGGGAGATAGAACAAATAGTTGCATGTCCACACTTGAAAACCATGTTTCCAGCATACACTGCAAGTTAAATTTTTTTTATATTACCAAACTCGACTATTTCAAAATCTTCCTAAATAATTATATTAGCTGATTTTCTTATTTTAAATTATAGTTGCAGAATAAACTAGGTAACATCGATTTTTTTACAAGTAAATTCGACAGATTAACAGACGAGGTTTCTAAGCTGAAACTATTTCAGTAATATATAACTTATTCCATCTGGGGCGTATACAAGCATACAGAAAGTCGCAGCATCTTTTGTCTTGTGTGTCGAGATCCCCCTATCATCCGCTTTTGCAGTAGCTTTGCCGTACCGGCCAGTTCCAAAGTGCACTGCAGTCTAGCCTACAGACGAGTCTGTACTAGCCGATCCGACAAAGATACACTAAAATCGGCCTGTAGGATGACTTTACACACAGCAGACGAATACTGCTCCAAATTTGGCTTGCGATGTACGATCCAAATGGAATAAATTCGACAATCGAAGACTATAAGCGGGGGTTTGATATTTTATATGTGAAAAACTATTTCATTTCCTTTGTTATAAGTTAGTGGGTGTCTTCATTCATCAAATATCTTATTCTAATTTTAAAATTCTAATAAAAATAATATCCCATAAAAATTAAATCATAATATAGTTACAGTTTTTAAAAGTATCTGATTATTTAATATAAGCTGATACTTTAAAAAAGTAAAACTAAAGCACTGATTATTTATCTGTTTTAATGAAGCAGAAAAACCTGGTTTGAATGCGAGATTTTGTCCCCAGTCCCCTATCCACCTCTATAATTCCGAGTTAATTCCCATATTTCACCACATACCAAAACTAGCTATCCCTTCTCTCATAAAAAGGAAAAAAGGCTTAAAGGCGGTAAAAACAGCAAACTAAGACATTTTAAATTAAATTTTGAAACACGCAATTTTAAACAGTACTGGTTGTTCATTGCTGCACGATGCGGGTCTCTATCCGCACTGTGGTTGCTCGGATATCATTAAAAATATGAATTACTAGAATAAATATCATCTTACGAAGGACAGCACTGCAGTTTTAGGGGAAAAGTTGTTGATGTATAATAAGTGGGACCACCAATATGATCGGCAGTCTTCACGTTGAAATTCAGAAATAAACCGATAGGGTCCTAAATCAGAACTTCTGGGTACAGCTGCTATGAAGAACAGGATTATTGAATATAAGGGGGTTAGCCTAAAACAAATACATAGTTTTTGAAATCCACGTATGAAACCCATGTATTTATGAATGTATTGATTATATCAAATGTAATTAAAAGAGAAGAAAAAAAACCTAAAAAATCGATGCCAGTAGAACTTAAAGATGTTGAAACCGCTGCTGTTTAACTGCTTAATAATTCCATTGTAAGTCAAAAGACCACGGATGACAAGAAAATTGTCTAATATAAAGAATGCATGAGACAATGGAAACATCTTCCAGGATAACGAATTCTGTATAAAAATGAGATGACATTATAGCCTTTATAGGAATGTCAAATTATCCAAACTAATAAAAAAAAGTGATAAAAATGTAAACAATGAAAACGCAATTTTGAAGAATCTTCTATTGTGATAATTAAGTGCTGAAGAGGTTTATGTTGCCTACTTTTATATAACTGCTGCGACTATGAAGAGGAGCCAGTTGAAAAATCGCATATTGCATGTGAAGACAAGTAACAGTAAAAAAAGTAAGGACTCGAATCCCATGTAGGCAGGGAACTTCGTCATTGGATGGAGAGGTTTTTGTGGAAAGCCATTCGCGTACATTTCTCATGGGCGAGAAGCAGTAAAGAATGTTTATTACGGTTGACTTTTGTCTTACATATCTTGACGGGTCTTCAATTAAAGAGGGAAATATAGATTTTCGATTCCAAATTTCAATGACAGCTGATGTCAGCACCAAACCAATTATAATGCTTATTATAATCCTTATAAATTGTTAAATAAGAATATCATGACATATACCAATTAACGCAAATAAACTTGATGTTACTCATTTCTTTATAGTTTTATCTTATAGGAACTTTTAATACGTGAAAGTAGTAGAGAGCCCATCATGAGAGGATGTGTCCAGGATTTTCGATCCAGTGTAACAGAGATGATCGTGAGTGGATGCAACAAGTGAGTAAATCAGCTTTTGGTGGTTACCCTCAGATCTATCTCCTTTCTTGACCAAATAGAAGGTATATTTACCAATAACTTGAGCAACAGCACTTCGAACGTCTTCCGCATGGCATGACGATGGTAAGCACAACCCAACGATTATATCTGCTGGATACCCTGGAGAACTCCAGCTAATTTTTCTATTAGCTACATACGTCCGGGGAATTTTTAAATTTAGTCCAGTTTCTGATTTCTTATTGATGTTGAAAATGCCAAAATTATAAGGTTGTTGCAAAGGCTCAGCTTCAATGAAGACTAAACAGTATTGTCCTTTGATCTGTTCTGTTTCAGACCCAGATGATATACATTGATCATAATGACCAAGCTCGTAGTGAATTTCGTTGGTCCTAATGAATAGATTGTTCTTCGACTCAAGAAATGGTAAATTTCCTGAGGCATGGAACACTGAAAAACAATTACATAGTAAACCCTCTTAAAATCAGTTAGTTGGCAACATAATTCAATTCAATTAATAATGACAAGCGGGGATTTTCAGCTTTTTTATTGATATAGTATTTAAACGCAGCTATATATTATACGAATATATTCTAAAAATTTAATTATAATTTTAAAAATAATACTAGTTCAGTGAACTGGAACTATTTTTTTTTAATTTCACAAACTATATAAAATAAACAACTTGTTCTCTTATTTTGAAAATTATTTGTCTAGTAAGCAAAGGTATATGATTCAGTGATACATATCTATTTGCAATAAGATATCTATCTGTTGAAGTTACTTGGGGGACTATAACTAATTCGCCTTTTCAATAACTAATAATAATAAAAGACGAACACAATAAAAACACAGGACTTTTAATAAGACAATGTCTGCCTCAAACATTATAATTGTCATTATGTCATTATTTGTACAAATCGATTTTGTTGTTATTATTCTAGATTAATAAATTAACAATGAAAGCTGGAAATTTTTATTATTCTACATAACTAAAAAAATAAGAAAAGTGAACAATTTTAACTCTATCACTTACTGTAGTACATAAAATTTGATTTGAACTGAGATCAATGTGCTTACTTGATAAGGCCCATTCTTCCTGGTTCAAAACGGCATTTACGACAAATTGACTATCTTGGATGCACATTTTATCAAAAGATGTTTGATTTGTGGGGTATGTTGCAGTTGGCATAAATTTATCAAGTGTCTCTGAGGACTGTCTCTTAAATGCATAGTTATCCGTAGAACAAGTTTCGTTTACCATCCCAACATTTGCATTACTCTGTATTCCAAAAAATAAAAGTACTGTTGTTTTCAGTAAATTTGAACTGAAAACATGAATCCAATCATTTCGCACCATTTTAATCTGCACAAAAATTTAAAAGAAATAATATTTTATATGAATTCTTCCTTGAAAACATTTTAAACGTTATTAAGACAGCTAGGCGCGCTTTCAAGTTCGCCGAGCTGATAACAAAAACTCACTTCCACTTAATTAGCTTGAAGATAAATCCAGCCTAAAAAGGCACCGTAAAAATTTACTCGAATTTTTACGGTTCCTCCATAGGCGCCATTATTCGCCCTTGAGGCGGTATAGTTAAAATTTACTTGATTAATACCGTATACTTATTATTACACTCAAAATTTCCTTAGCCAATTTATTACATTACTAAATTTATTACGTTGCCAAATTAATTATATCCAATAAAAAAAGGAATTTCATTTTTTTCAACGTTTTAAAGATTTAACTTTGCTTCTAAAAAATAACTCAAGCGTTATTAGACTTCGAACGCACAACCTTCTTGTTTCGAACCCACTAGCCACTAGGCGATCGCAATCGTGTTTCCTACTGTAAAATGTTTAGGTAAAAAAGCCTGATGAAGGCCTTGCGTTGTCTTCTTTTTCAATAGTATATTATTTAAATAAATAAATATTTTGCATAGGGCAATATTATTTTATGAATCAAATAGCATTGAAATTGCATGTCAAATTTTTTTTTTATAAATGATTTATGCTATCTTGTTGCCTAATGACTCGTTTCTTCTTGTATTCATTTCTCCATACGGCATATGTATACTTTAGTAGTCCTTTCTTCTTTTCGGACCCCTGAGGTGAATGTGTATTCAAATTTTTCCATCTTTTCTGAGATTTTTCTTTTTATTAGATTATAGTTCATTCAAAAAAGAATTTTCTGGGTTTTTCTGTTTTTTTTTTAAATAAGCAACACTTCTGTTACTACCAGTTATCTTTCGTCCCATTTGTGCCTTAATAATTTTATTGCCTAACAACCAGATGTTTCAAAGGAAGGTTTTGGTCTGCTTGTTTGTTGACATTTTCTTGTTGACACTTTGCTGTTTGTTGGCTACAGACAATAACCAGCTACGTTATAATTCGGTTAAATGATCATATTAAAAATATGCTATATTAATTCGAGTAAATATTGATTCAACAAATTAAATAAAATATAATATTTTGCATTTGTTTTTCATTAATCATATAACACTACGTTAAGAGCAGCGTCACCACTTGAAAATATATCGGCCACTTAACAACTATGTTATTTTTTGTTAGGGAAAAATATGTCCGGATCTATGTCAGATCCCCAACTTCCAAGTATATTATAAACAAATGGATACTGTAAATCAGCAAAATAAGTTTAACTAAATCTTTCATTCAACATAATTACATAATTAATAGCAGATAATGAACTAGAGCAAAAATTTCAAGATATATAAGTCCCTTACATAAACCATGCCATTCAAGATGTTTGAAATATAAATCACACTTGCAATACTTCTCAATTTATTTAATCCTTTCGAAAAATTTCGAAAAAGACCGAAAAAATGATATATAATGTTGGCATGAATCCCAACCACATCAAAACAATGCCTTTCAATCCCACTCAATCGTAATCCACCACGTCTCATCAAGATTATTTCAGGCGAAGTCTGAAATATACTATTAACCGCGAGCAGAAATAAAGCACGGTTTACTCTATCTTTGAATTTGTTCGTAATCTTAGGGAAACATTGTCTAATAGCAATAAGAATGGCCACGTTTATATTTTTAAAATTGAAAATAGGGATAAATACAGTTAAAGTCGTAGATTCGAAGATCTGTGGTATCTTTTAAAAAATCAATAAATAAATAATTATTTTCAACGGAAAATTACTCTAGATTAACTGCTGTAATTGTATCATTCGGGTCATCTCATACAGCTATATTAGCTAACCAACCGACATTAATATAGTAGTATTAATGAGTAGTTCCCTTCCTCCTTCAAACAATTAGTAAAACTAGTACCGACTACTAAGTCGACTAGTAGATGACAGTTACATGCATGACTTTGGACTAAAGAAATATCTCAACGATTCGGGGACTTTGGTTGAGATTGATAACCAGATTTCCAGATGGTATCGCCAAATGGAATATGTATCTCATCTTACCATTGTAATGGATATTGTTCGTTTGATTTCAAAGAATCCGCAAACTTATCTTACCAATTGAAAACACACAAAGAGAGACATTTTTCGAGCGAAAGAGAAAATTAAAAACAAATCATACAAATTTACGGTGTGATAGGGGTATTTACTATTTTTTTTTTAAACTTACCATCAAGTTAAATTTTCAAACTGGTAATAGGTCTGATTTTGATACTTCAGTTAGAAAGTCCAAAGGTTGCTGTTTCTTAGCAAGCAGCGGATGCAAAACTGTGACAGTGGCTACTGGGGGAGCAGCAGGGTAAAAACATATGTTTTCATAAAATAAATATATAACTGTTCCAAAAAATATATTTTAAAAAAATGGAATTCGGAAATTAAATGTATTTTTATATTATTGAACAAGGAGTATTCTTCAGTCATAATTTTTTAAATATTGCTGATAATTCTAGCATTTAAGTTTTTCTAGTGTACCAGCTTGAACCGTTTAGAAATAGAGTTAGTATAAGAACTATAGATACACAAATCTTTTTCAAAATGTCTTTACTTTTGTCTTCGATTGTTCCGTGAAATATATTTTTTCAAACCACCACACAAGAAATAAATATATTTACCTTATCGGAGGATTTTTGTATGCATCAAATATAACCCTCTTGGCACCACTGCTGTCCCAATTCTCTTCCCCCCTCTACATGTAACGCCATGTCCAGGTAGCATGAGAAAAATAAAAATCATTGTGTAATTAAACTAGAACAAATTACAGTAAATGTCAAGAGTTTCTTAGCCGTAACCTAGCGTTGAATATTGAATATTTCTAGGCTAGAAATATAGGTCAGCGTAAAACGTAGAAAAAAGCTGGAACGTCAAAAGTCACTTTTACGTCAACACAACGTAAAAAAACGTAAAGATGTATTACACACATAACATAAAGAATCAGGCAATCAGCATCTCCAATTAGAGGTCAGATAATCGATTGCGACGTACTATCTTAAGTACTATTGCAGCCTGACTGAACAGGCGCTCCACATGAGCACTTGCAGGAATAGGGTGTTATATTTCAAAAATTTAATTGTAGACTTAAATTGTGAAAACTAGCATTACTGTATATGTTAGTATCAGGATCTCTTGTATAGTTATCAACCTTCACTTGCTTTAAATTAGAACTTCCGTCTTGAAATAATAAAAAAATCGTTTAAAGGGAAAGCAGGACTATTTTCGGATCAAATGTGATCTTCTTGATGTCGTCCTCATCTATATATTTAAAAACTTTTAGTCTTGACCAGCACTCGTCGTTTTCCGCCATTGTGAAAGAAACTATGTATGAACTAGACAAAAATAATAATAAAAGAATTTGTAGTCGGTGTCATTCTTTGAAGTAAAAAAGAGGGAAAAAGAATTATGTACTGATGAGTACAAAAGAACTTTTGAAAATGCGTCGACAAATTTTCCAAATTAAAAACTTGACTTTTTCATGTTAAGTCATTCAAAAAAAGCTAAGTCAAACGTTACCGTAAACGTAATGCTCGTTTTAAGGTCAATTTCGATGGAACGTCACTTCATGACGTTCCGTTCACTGTTGTCGATTCCTGTTACATAAGAACGATTCAACAAAGTTTTTTGACCCGGTTAATTTTAACCGGTCTGAGTTTCACTGAGGAAACAGTAGGTGGCGCAGCGGCCTTTTGCGCTAAAAGCGCGAGTTCAAATGAAAGAACTCTGTCGTGAAACCTTTTGGTGTTCAACGAGGGCATCCGTTGCCGCAACGAAGAGGCTTTAAAGCCCACGACTTTACACAAATATCGCAATGAATACAATACCCAAATAAGTAACAAAAAGCACCCTTTAAAGGATGTTGTATTGCTACTCGTGGTCAGGGGTGGAATGACAATGATAAGGACAATGCTCACGCTTTTTATACAGTTGCCGACCAATCCCTAAACACATTCGGAAAGGTCAAGGAGATGCGCAGTCGAACTGGTCGGACAGGTACGGATCCCACTTTTGGATGCTCATTTTGAGGGGAGAGCTGCTGTAGATGGGTTTTGACCCGCGGGTTGGATTGGGTTGTTGCGAGCGCCCCTGGCGGATGGTGCTGGATCTTCAATTATGCTGCGTAAAAACTATGAGAAGAAGATATTAATCTCTATCCCCACAAATGTTTACTATAACTTAAAAAGGCATGAAATAGTGCTGTGTGACGACTTAAAAGGGATTCTTATCTTGCTCAAAATTTACTAAAAGTCGTAGCTTTGAATTATGGTTGTTGTACTCTGTTTAGAGACGTAATTTGCGCACCAGCGTGCCCAATAAACCCGTGCTTTTTAAAAATTAATCGGATTAATTTAATTTGTGATTTGTGATTTTTTAAATTTAAAATCAGAGGCCTTTTGATTTAAATCATTTGATTTAAGTCACTCAGGGTAAGTGATTTGAAAATCGATTTATGATTTTGATTTCAAATCAATGGCAAGTGATTTTTCCCAGCACTGGTGACAATATTATGGAATGTTTTACCGAAATATTAAGACTAGAATTAAGTAATATGATTTCACTAAATTGACGAAAAAGCGTTTATTCACCTTCTATAGTTTAACCCGATGGAAAAAATTACGAATGTCGGCATTGAAGGCAGGGCAACCCAGCACCTCGTCGTAAGGGAACTAATGAAGCCCTGGTAAAGGATATTATTTCTTTCCGCTGTGTGTGGCTTTTAAAAAAAATATCTGTGGAATGTATAATTTTTATTATTATTAAGTCAGTTCGAGATTGATTCTCTGGCCATATTAATCACCTCGAGAATGACCAATTTTGTTATGAAGTTGAATCTAAACTTGACCAATATCAGCCCAGACGGGGTTCTTTAATTAAAATTTTAAAATAAGTCCACCTGACAAATTCTCACTTCGCTCGTCGACGCACCAATTCTTTTCCGATGGCCGGTATCATTTGTACCGGAATCTTAGTGTCTCACTGACTCATAATGATTGTTTGCATTCTGTAAAGTAAACGCGTGTTTCTAATCTCACTCAGATTTCTCATTTAACGAATCAAATGTAATTGAATAATACGGTTTACTGTTAATATTTAGGAAAAGTATACACCCGGTTTGCCAACAGGATAAACCTTAAAAGTATTGACTAAAACTTTTGATGGTACGAATATGCTGATTTCTAAAGACATAAAACGGTATATCCGGCATCCCTTTGCGAAATCACACTTGAAAGACCACTTTTACCATCTTTTATTTTCAAAGCGACTCAGGAAATTGAAAAAAAATGCTTTTGTAGATCAAATATCATCAAACTGAAATTATTATTTTGTTATATTTTTTATTATGCCACCCTTTTAGCTTTTCCCATTGTAACAAACAATAAATATATATATTTTTAAATTTGCTTCGAAACTTTATCAATTGAAAGGATTTTAAATAAGAATTCCACGTATTTTGAAATCTCTAAAGAATTATTTTTACATATTCCTAGACGCTGGTCAGTAGGCGACGAATGAGTAGGGAGAGTGGAAGTATCCTTTACTATATGTAGAATATTTATATCATATTAAGTCATAATATGTCTTTTAAAACGGATCCTTATATTGCCACTCTAAGTCCCGAAATCCTAAATATGGCCAAAGATGAGTTTGGTGAAGATGAACACTTACGACAAAATAGTTTAATTGCTATTAGAGACTGGATAAAGATGCAGCCTCATTTAATCTCATCAATAACTACAGGTAAATTATACTAATATGCTAACTATATTCTATAAATAAAAAAGGTTCTAAAAATGATTTCTATTATATAGACGCAATCTATTTAATAAAATTCCTTCGGATTAGCAAATTTAGTTTGGATGAAACCAAACATAAATTGGAATTGTATGCAACCCTAAGAAGTTAGTTTTTTATTTAAGAAAATCCCAAAAATATAAATAGTTTAATTGTTTCAGTTATTATTTTTAAAGACGCTTTGCCTGAGTTTTTTAGTCGATGGGATCCCATGGAATCTGTTAATCAGACAATTCTTAACTACGGGTATTTTTTTTTCTTTCTAGTTTGATTTTTAAAAATATTGAAAACATTAAAAAAATAATTAGATGTTTCCTGCCTTTAATGGGTTACGACCATCTAGGACGGCGTGTAAAATTTAAATCTATACAAAATGAAAAATAGTACATTTATTTTTAAAATATTAAATTGTAAGGTGCTTCTAGTACGACCTGGTGCTTTCAATCCAAATAAAATTAAACTCGAACAGTTTATCAAAGCATTGTAATTATATAGGAAAAAACAATAACTATGAAATTTTAACAATTTTATGTAACGCAGAACAATGGTTTACAAGATCTTTTGGGATGAAGACGAACAAATCTCTATCACTGGACAGATTATCATTTTTGACTTTAAAGGTAGTCTTTAAAATTTAAAATTTATTTTAGAAATAATCTCAAATTATATATGGATGAAATATTGTTTTTTAATTAATACAATCCGTAATTTAAAAAAAGGATTTGGCTTCGATCATTTAGCCCAAATATCTCTCTCGATGACCAACAAGTTAAAGGCGCTGAAGGTAAATGAGAAAGCAAACGAGATATATACCTTTTTTATCTAATTAAAATAATATTGAAAAATAGGACTCAACACCTATTCTACTGAAATGTTATCATTTTTTCAATACAACTAGCTTCAATGGTTTAAATGTATTAATCGACGCATTGTTTAATAAAGAAAAAATTATAAAAAGGGTATTTTTTAAGATATAAAAAACAATTAAAAAATAAGAATATAAATAATGATATTAGATTTGCATGCACGGAGATAATTTGGAATCCCTGAAAAAAGAGGTTCCGATGGATATCCTACCAAAAGACTATGGAGGAAACGGAATGTCTGTTAAAAAATTGACAAGTAACTAATTTGTCTTAAATGAAATAAAACTATTTTTAAAAAGATTAATTGTAAAGAATATTGGAAGAAGAAAACTGAAGAGAATCGACACTTTCTCATGAAATATGAAAATATGGATAGATCGGATGAATCTCAAAGAGTATTGGGGCAACCGAAAACATCTGCTGAACTCTTCGGAATCGAAGGATCCTTCCGAAAACTCAACGTCGATTGAATCTTTATTTTATAAATTAAATTTTTTCATTGAAAACAATTAAATTAGATTTTTTCATTGAAAACAATTAAATTAATCAATGAAATTGAGAAAAAAACATTTGAAAAAAAAACACATAAACAACAAAATGAGCTTTATTAAAACAAATTGTTTGTACAATTTAAATATATCCTTCATATTTATGTTCTTCATATTAATCGAGTAAAAAAATATATATTATATCACTAGAGGTTGTAAACTTATTAAATATACTCTTATATTTTTATTAGCATGACAAAAGAAGCCAAAGGGCTATTCTTGTAAAGTACGTCATATTACTTATTTTTTGAATCGCTGACAAAGTAGTGTCTTTTTATGGTATTTTAACATTGATTTCGTAAGTGACCTGTACACTTGCTCCATTCCTAAACATGTTTATTCAAAGACTCATCTTTTAAACGATTGATGTAAACTATTTTAATTTACAGCTTCACGGGAAATCAGAGGAGGTATAAAAATGGATAACATACTATTTGTAATAAACGGTATTTATCACATATATTTCATACACATTTAAAAAATGCTATTAATTGTTTAATTTTTATATTTTTTCCATTCGCCGCCAAGTTTAAAACACAATTCAAACCTGACAGATGACCAAACCTGACTGAAAATAATTTTAGAAAAGAGCCCCCCAGCGGTACAGTTATAGCCTATGCTGTAAAAACCACCCAATGATACCCGGAAGCGTTTTTCCTCTTTTTCTTCTGTTTTAGTATGGCTTTGTATTGAAGATAGATCTTAGTTTAATAATACACACGAGGTTGATGAGAGGGAAAGCCAGGTATATTCTTAAGTAGAGCACAGAAAAGGTCGTCGTAATCCAAGGAAGAACACGTGAAAAAGTAATAGCAGACGAGTGTCCTCCTTCAGTTCTAACTAGACAGCTGACTCCAGCGCCACCACCTCAATCGGGTTCAGCAACATACCGGTGTCTCTTCAATTCTTTGATTGAAACATTTTCGAAATTTCGTTAAAAAATCTATTTATTTTATAGATCAACTTACCTACAATCATCTGATAAATAATTAATAATCAACGGTAATAATGAAATAAGCCACGACAAAAAATTTCTAGATGTGTACACTGCTCAAGTGTTCAACCAAAACGCTGATTGTGACATTGTCTGACCTATATTGCTTTAGGTTTTTACGTTCCAAGAATCCAATACCTTGCAGTAGGCTAGTTTTTACCTTTAAACAAGCAAATGAGGGAGCATTCAAAGGAATATTAACAAGGGAAATTCGAAGTTTTGTATGCCGACCGTTGTGAGTTATTGTCAAAATTGAAATATTCCATACCGACTATCCATTGACTCATAATAGAATTTATCGAAAGGGTCTCATTGATGATAAATGATATAAGCCATGAAGTGAGCTTGCAAACAAAGTTACAAAAAACTTGATTCGATCTCAGTAATTATATATATTATTATTATTCGTTAAAATTCAATTTTTAATTCAATTTTAAAAAAATTAAATTGTATTTATGATTAGTTTTTAAAAGTCAAAGGTGGCGTAACTGTAACTCAATAGTTATTACTTTAGTTGTGTTTTTCGATCACAAATTCTAATATAAGCATTCCAGTAGAAGTTTTAAAAAAGAATGAAAAATGGCATACCTTCCTACCCAATATGCATAAAAAATCGGGTAATCACAGTCAATAAAAAAGAGCTGAAAAGCGTGTACCATAATTCCACAAAACTGGGCCTTAAAGAAAAAAAAAACACTATAAATATATAATTCAAATATAGAAAAAATTTTATTTCTTGGTTTTCTACCGGCTGCATAGTAGTAAGATATTTCTTCCAAGGTATCATAGCTTGGGAGTAACTAGGGCCCATGGCTGATATCATGTAATATCAATACATGAACACGTGTAATAAGGTATTCAAGAGGGGAATGATGGCCGAATGACCACCACCCAAGAAGCGAGCAGCCAACCAAGTATTCATAGGCATTATTTCATGATGCACAACATGGAGAAAGGAAATGTGTTCTTGGTTCTTTCACAGAACAAAGAAGGACTATTCCCAAATAAATGTCACGTTGCATTTTTGTTTTAGGTATTAATTCTAAAACAGGAGAAAATGCCGTGTCAAACAGTACAATGAACTTTGAAAAGTAGTACCACAAGCACGCTTTTGGCAACTAAAATATAATAGTGTGGTTATAACAAAAAATATTACACGAAAAAAAAATTTATTCAAACCCGAAGAGAATTGGCATTGCTGGTTAAATCGAGTGGCTGGCAGTGCAAAATGTGGCTACTCAGTGAAATACTTTACAAAACCTTTGAATATGCAAAAAATTATGTGATGGTCATTCGATATTTTGTTCAAATTATATTTTATGGTGCAGTATATTGAGATTAGTTGTTAAAGGACAGTTGCATATATTGATATGAGTGACTAAAAGACCAGTTGCATAGTATTCTGACAGGGAAACTTTATTAACCACTAGTTAAGAGATGAGATAAGATACACAGTTACTTCTCCTAGTATATCGCACTCACACAAGAAGTAGACTAAAGGAAAAGAGAGCGGCCTCATCGGCAGGTAAACTTTGGGGCGGAACACTTTGGGATCACACACGGCTCACATAAATCATTCCCAATTTCTCTCTGAGGTACTGAAACGTTGGGAGAGGAAGGGCTTTTGTAAAGGTATCTGCGACTTGATCTCGAGAGCGGACAAAGCGGGCATCGACAACTCCTTCTTCCTGCGCACGCTTGACAAACCGGAATCGAATGTCAATATGTTTCATCTTCCGGTGCAGCTCTGGATTGTGGACGCAACGAATCGCTCCTTGATTGTCACAATAAAGGGGGATCGGATCTCGTCCTCTTCTCTTGATCGCCTTGAGGAATAACCGGATTCAAGTTGCCTCATTGGCTGCTTCGCTTCCTGCCACAAACTTCGACTCAGTCGTTGAAAGTGAGTTGCACTCCTGTTTGCGGCTAAACCAGGAGATCTGGCTCCGGCTGGCTGCAGTCCTGGCTCAGCTGGTGTTCCGACGGGATTACACCCTTCCATCTTGAATTTTCTCAGCATGGAGTCGATGAAATCTGGCAGTGAGATGCTCAGTTCTCCTTTCACTCTGTCTCGCTGGATAGTCATGCCAAGGAATCGGCCTGCTGGTTAAGTGCGGATCTCAAACTTTCTCTTCAGGTGATCAGCAAACTCTTGGACAATTTCTTTGGAAGTGCCGCAGATGAAACCGTCCTCAACGAAGAAGAGAACCGCAATCCAGTCCTCCCCTTGAAGACGGTATTTTGGGCTGGCGCATTAGGATTACTTCCTTTAGCTTCCCATACAAGAATGCCGTCTTCACGTCAATTTGCAGGATCTCGAGGTTTCTTGCGGCTGCGATGGTGAGGTGTAACCAAAACTTTGCAAGTTTGACCACTGGAGCGAATGTCTCATTAAAGTCAAGTCCGGGTTTCTGCGAGCATCCTAGTACAACCAGGCGGGTTTTGTATCTTTCTTCTACTCCTTGGTAGCCTGGCTTTATCTCGAACACCCATTTGCACTTGTTGGCAGTGCGGTCTGAAGGCAGAGGGCAGAGCTCCCACGTTCCGTTCTTCATAAGAGATGAATATTCTTCTTTGATGGCTGCTTCCCACAATGTCGCTTCAGGAGAAGAGGGAGCTTGCTTGTAGGTGAGGTCTTGTTTGCCGTATACCTTTGAGGGGGGTTGAGTAATCCTGATAGCGACTTCTGGTCCACTTGCTTGGTATCGTTAGAGCCTTTTGGTTGGTAATGGTCTCCTTCCTGATCGACGGAGTTGAGGAGCGTGCGTAGTTAGTACAAAGCCGTAAAAGGGATCGACCTCTTCTTTAGCTGGAGCATCTACCTCCCCTTGAGTTGGAATGACTACTTCCCCTTGAGCTGGATCAGCAGGTAGTACTGGATCATCTTGGTGAGCAGGCGCTGCTACTACGGGCAGTACCTCTTCTGCATGAATCGTTGGGATTGAAATATTCTCCATGGGAGGTCGTTGTTTTTTTCAAATAAATAAAAATAAAAGTGAGTATCAGAGTCAACGAACTCATAATTAAAAAGATCAGTACCTCTTGGTCAATTAGGTTACAATCAAAGGTGCATTAGGCCTACCCTTATAAAGCTATTTTCTTTCCCATGCGTTCCGGTAGCAGAATAGTTCCGGTTGTGCGACGCTCATTTTGAAAAACAAACAAGAAAAAAGAAACAAAAAACCAGGAAAAAGTTGTATTTTTCAATAAGTGCAAAATAAGGTTTTAAAATCTTTTTTTTCGAAATTGCCAACCAATTTATTTTGGATGACGATGAGCAGGTTCTTGAACGGATTAAGTGCACTAAGATATTTTAAAAAACAAAACAAAAATTCAAGTTAGCACCGATATTTTTGTTAACAGAAGTTAAAAATAATTACTAGGTTTGTGAGTAAAGTATCGTTCAGCCGAGAGCTTGTTATAATCTTATCTTAACTATCGTCCATTAAAATTATTTAAAAAAATTTCAATGCCTGATAAGAATCCCCATAAACTGTCAAATAGTTAATTCATACTTATGTAATAAATATACTTATGTATAATTTATATAGTTAATTGTGACTCCACAACGCACTCGACGAGTACGTATTATTCGTCCAAACCGCAATTATTATAATGATGACTTTGTTGTTTAATTGCGCTATGTGATTCATGATTTATGCGTGTATGGCAACGTTGACTATGCGCAACTTGGCGAGAGAGGAGGAGAATACGACTTTAAAGTGCCTCTATCTCTCGACCAGGTAGGATCTCTCTTTTTTGTCATTTTTGTGTATTTCAGTGCTTTAACGTGCCTCTATCTCTCGACCAGGCGTATTCAATACAATCCAAATTAGCACAAGACCCAGAGTATCCATTTCGAAATATTCCAATAGTGAAACGAACCCTCTTCCCACCACCTTTTTCCTGAAAAACGTGGATAGCGAGGCAGGTAGATGTTAAGGCTGGTCCCAGCTGGGAAATATTGTGCTATTATATCATAATATCCCTGGAGATGTTTTTGGATCCCTATAACATATTTAAGGTATTATACCGCTTATTACCTCTTATAATGATAAACTTTGTTGCCGCTATATAAGCAGACTCTCGTCTGAACTCACCTTAAGTGTATAACAAAATAGCTTACACAAAAAAACATGAAAAGCTATCACAACGCAAATAATTAACAATTTAAAAATTAATAAATTCAAACACTATACAATCCGTGCGTCGGTTCAACACAAACAGGTAAGAAACTCTGCCATTGGTACGGATGTCAATTAAAGCCTCTGACTATTCACGCGTGGTTAGACGACTACAGGAGCGAACCAGATAGTGAGAGTAGTAAGACAAAAAATAAGATGACCTTGAGTCTTTATTTAAAAGAGAAAAATACTCTGCATGACTAAAATGAACTTTGAGTCTGGGCTCCCAATTCAAATCAAAGGTAATTTGACAAGATATAAAATCCAAAAACTCTAACGTAAATCTGGGCCAATAAACAGTTGAGACCATTCAGACGGAAAAGAGGGTAAACTCTACAGACAGTGAATTTGTGGTGAAGTAAGAAAGAATAGAGGGTGCTACAGACGAGCTTAGACAGCTACTGTGTACGCAGGTACACACCCGTAACACCCTAGGAATAGGCAACCGTCATTAAAAGTTTCTGAACCACACAGATGTAACATTCACCTCCTGCTGGGGGCAGGGACATAGAATTTAAAAGAATTAGTTTAAGACCAAGAAGATCCACCGGGCAGTATTCGAGTAATGAGAGAATAAGCTCTTAGCAAAAGTGCGAAACGTACGACGGAAAGCCTACAACTGCGCTCACAATCGGATCGTCCTATTGGAAGGAATATCACCACAACCCATGTGGTTAAAAAAGGATTCCAAGTGATCAAACGGTTGTTGGAATGCCTCGATACTTTCGGTGGTTAATCCATTCTAGTGGAGCATCCACTCTCGTTCCTATTAATTGAAAAGAACGCTCCCTCCTACCAAGAGAAAGGGGAGTTGGGAAAGAGATAAGTAATGAAAGAGAGTAAAGACATACAGGCAGATCACGTGTCAGAATTATTATGAGAGAGGAGAAATAAATTGAGTATCTGCGAATGCATGGACCACTTTTCGGTGGCCATTTTTCTCCGATTCCTTACAAAGACTAGTCTGAGGAATCCTACCTAGCGCTTTACGGAAAATCTTTAATTTCTAGTTTTCGAATACTTACACTACAGTGCCGGCTTGCAAAATGGAACGCTCTCGAAAAGGTAAAATTAGAAAAATGGAACGGAGGGGTGACTTTTCGCTTACACCCCCCGTGGATAGCAGCGTAAGATTCTACTTTAAGTATTCTGAAACTGGGGGTTCAAGAAACGAGAAATTTCACAAATAGGATCGAAAAGGGTTGTGCACACCTAGTTCGAATTTGCGAGCCGGTACTTAATACATTTTCCTTGGAAACATGTTTTGTTACAATCCAGATGCTTCAATCTTTACTCACATATCATGGAAGACAATCGTACCGTTAAAAGTGTGAGCTTCACTTACGAGACAAAAACAAAACCAATTTTAGAACTACAACGTAGCAACGTGTACAAACTAGCATAACCGGCCATTTTTCTAAATTTGAATTAATGCATATGAAACTCACCCTCAAACAGTGTTTATCAAATTCACACGTGAATCGATTCAAAATTGAATTAATTCAGTTTTAATTCAGAAAAATTGTGAATCTGAATCTGAATCAATTCACTTTAAAAATTGGTGAATCTGAATTTTTAATCGATTCAAATATGGTCATTTGAATCGATTCAGCATGTTTCCGGTTTATATCTGCAAAAAATCTTAAATGCAAACGAAGAGACCCATATTTTAATTAAATATGACATGTTTATTAAATTTTAGACCTAATAAAACCAAAAAGTTGAAAAATTATTATATACTATTCAAATTCTAATTAGTTTTCTCAATAACAATTGACAAACTGTACAGAACTTGAGAGACAATTTCTAAAAAAATGGCAATTGAATCTGAATCTAAGTTTTTTTTAATTAATTCAATAGATTCAGATTCAATGAATCTGAATCTCACAATTCAAAACCATTGAATAAGAATTGAATCTGAATCTGAATCGATTCAATAAAAATTTGAATTTGAAAAACACTGCCCTCAAAATATGAAAAAAAAGTTTCTGACTTAGTAATTTGATCCAGAATATCAATTTTTATCTAAGCGTCCCCGTCCATGCCATTAGGGCTTTTAAAATTTATTAGTTTCACTTTTCGGGTTTATTTTCTAAAGCCCTAAGAGTTTACTGATCATCTTACGTTGAAAAACATCTAGTCGCTAAAATCTTTTCCAGTGGTGTTCCCAGCAAATACAAAGTAGTTATAATTACCCATAAGAATTCCACCAATTCCTTCCAGTTTTTTTTATTTACATTTATTACAAGTTGAAACCGCTTTTAATCAAAACTATTACTTAAATATTTATTTAAAAGTAAATAAAAGAAAACGACGTCCTCATCGGCTTCCATCTTTCTACCGTGGAATGGGCTGCTTCTTGGCCTAATTCTCTTTAATAGTAGAAGCTCGGATCATCTGTTCTCAGAAATTTAGATTCATTGAAATGCTCTCTTATTTAGGAGCTTGACAACCACTGTTTCATATAAATATAAATAAATGCCAAATAGATTAGCGGGATGGCTTTTGTGTCACCAATTGTCGTCATGCCCTAAAATCTAGTCTGGATTGTTGATGTCTAGGACATCAGGACTTGAGTTACATCTAATCTGTCTTACGTGGGGCTATGCTCAGTTGAGCCCTAAAGTTTCGTGCCAAGTGGAAGATAATAATGTAGCCCCTCCTCCCTATCTCCGGCTACTCGCTCAAAAACAAAATTGAAAGTGAAAAAAAGTGTTGGAATTCTTGTGCCTTAATTCACAGAGGCAAAGGTGATTTTTATGTTACTTCATATTTAGAACTATTTGAGTCCGATCAAACATAAAATTGCCTTCTTTATTTTGGTATATACATAGTTGATCAAGGAAATTTTGAAGTGGAGTTAGGGGAATTTATTGGTAAAATATGGTTGTAAAGGATTATTATAAATTGTCTACAGAAGGATTCCCATTCTACCTCTTGTAGTTTTGGTAAGCAAACATTTCGCCTTTTTCACCGATTAAATAAAATTGTGGGGTATGCATAGATTTATGACGTTTTATGCAACCGATAAGGGTTACAGTAGACTTCATTAAAACGCGCTTTCATGACTTATTATTTGGGATTTCTTGGAAATCATGGAATTGTGAAATAAAATGTGATTAATATACGTCTTAACCATTTGCAGTAGCAATGAAATATATATATATATTTTTATATTTCATTGCTGAATTTATTTTTTAATTCAATATATATATATATATATGTATATGTCTATATGTCTTATATGTCTAAGATTCATAATTGGTAAGTTAATAAATTAACGAGTTGGCTCATTGGTATGGTGCTAGTCTAAAAGTTATTAGGTTTAGGTCTTTGATTCGAGTATACCTGCTTTATTTATTTTAATTACTTTATAGTTTGTGGACTTTAAATACTGGTTCACTATTAATAAATTAAAACTTGGGCCTAACTATAGTTTTTTTTTAAAGTCTAATCTAATTCACACTTGACTCCATTAGTTGACTCCATTTGGCTTTGTTTGGCAAGTTAACATAAATAAACTTAATTCAATAAATTAATTTTATGAAGTGTGTCCCCCACACACAATGCAAGGTTTGGCTTTTCGATTCCAATGATGATTATATGCTAAATCAACGCTCTACTTACAACTGTTTTATAATAAACGAGAAAATATTGCAATTCAATAAAAATGTTACGTACTAATTAGGACATTTTCATTTAGTGTTCATTTGGTACGATAATAAACGAAAAATAAATTAATAGTTAAACTGCTTACGCTAACTTATTTTAACTAACCTATTTAAACTAACTTAACTGTGAAACTGTCGATGGTATTTTAAAATATTTTTGACGCACTATTTTACGCGTTGAAGAAACACTTTCCTGAGGAAACAAATTAAAATTGTAATTTATCTCACAAACTACAAAAGATTTTAAGAGCAAAGAAATGCTTATTTAGAGAATGTCTTTTTGTACGAAACCGACTCTCCAAAGAACTCTTTACTCTTCATCTTCCTCCTCGGAAATGAAGTTTGTCAAGCCACATTCAAATTGAACGCTGTTCAAATGCACGCCCCCTCCCCCCTTCTATAGAAAAAAAATAAGGCGCATGTGTTTTTCCCCCCTTTCAAAAACAGAGCTACTCTTGTTCTTGTTGTCTCTTGTTGAGTCCTCCAGTGGCTATTTAAAAACAGATGTTCAATTTCATTTATTCTTTATTGCTGTAGTCTGCAGAAAAAAAACAACCATTATTTTCCAAAGAGCCGCAGCTGCAGAGTTCAATTTATTCTTTTAAGTTTATACAAAACCAGGAAGGAAAAATTTAAATTTTTTCCTGTTGATAATAAATACATTTTAAAAATGCATTTTCTTTTAACTTCTGAACTACAATTTTTAAAGTTGTTAAAATGATAATAATATTTGTGCTTGCTTCATAGTGTGTTGCACAAAAATATGCTCATATTAGGTTGTTAACCAGTTAGGAATTATGTATTACTTTTTATAAAATACATAAAAATATATACTACGTTGTGAAAAAGTCGTAAAAAAACGTCCACAACAAGAATATGGCCAATTACAAACAACATTTTTGCTGTGTAGGAAATTAAAGGAAAGCTTAACAAAGTGATTATCTTTCTCTACATTGTATAACTATAACTAGTAAATTCGGCACGTCCTTTAACAATTTAGAAAATGGTACACTTGCAATTGTTTGTTTATTAAACTCCTACACATTATTATTTCAATAGGAATTGTGCAGTGTAGGGTTTGGTTATGGGGTATTGTTGAATGGAATCATAAATTTGCATATTTAAAACAATCATTCTTTGAACATGAGAAATCAAGGAGGTGTTAATTGAAAAATCTCATTTTCCCCTTGAATCTGTTCCAAAGATTTTTAATATGAAGCACATTAACACAATTTTTCTTCCTTTCATATAAATTAGAAGGATTTACATAAGATCTTCTGCCTACCGTGCCCGTGCTGGTTGTTGTTTTTTTTTGCGCAACCTTTTAAATAAAACCTATAAAAGGGGGAAATCAACGTCAGCATGGAAGTGGAGAGAATTCTCACTATTGTTGGGATAAATCAAAGTTAATTTTAGTTGATTTTAATCACGATTCAAATAAATTCGTGTTGATTTATTGATTTTGAGTTTTTTTTTTAATTTCAATTAATTTTTTTTTAAATTTATTAATCATAAATCAGCCTAATAAATGTATCATCAATAGATCAAAAACGGAAAAAAAACAATTAAGGATTTTTTTTCAAATGGCAATAAAAAAGCGATAAAAATTAAATTAAATTAAAATAAAACTTTTAGCCCTACTTTTCTGAGTCAATGAGAGACGTTCTAGGGGACCCTACATCGGAATCTTTTTCGGAAAAGGGCTTAGAGCCTTCAAAGTACATGCACTCGAACCGGAAAATCCGGAAAATCGAATGACGCAGTGTGCACTTTACAACATCATAGCTCTTACGCATATTTAGATAAATCACTTTAAATTAAGTAAAATCTAGAAAAAAAATCAAATTTTGTATAATTTGACCGTGCTATGGTTTTAAACTAAATCTTACTAAAATGCAAAAAATCTTACTTCAAAACCTTACTTAAAATGAAAAATATTTATTCTGAATGATGTTATAATTAACTTTAACACATAAACAGATATAATTGTCAGTATTCATGAAAAACTTGTAAAAATGTCTTGGGAAATTTAAAAAGAGACGTCAGCTGACTTGTGGCCCGCTAACTCATTTCGAGGCGCGAAGATGGCTAAAAAGGGCCTTTTCGGGAATTTAAGATTTTTTACATCTAGTAAAGCTTATAATTTTGTTATTTTAGGGCCATATTGGAAAAATGGCCTTTCAATTGATACTAAAACTACATTTACAGTCTTATTTTTAGTTTAAGAAAATCGACAGCCAATAGTTTCGTCAAAATTTACCGATTAGCGGTTAGCTTAGTCGTATTCGCCAAAAAGATGTAAAAAATTATATATTATTTGTCTTATTTTTATTGTTTCCAGATAAAATAAAAAATTCCGAGGTCCCTTTAAACACCCCTTATTTTTCTCCTGGACAAAGAAAAGTAGTGTAAAAATAAGTAAAAAATGTCAAATGTTTTTTTTTTATTCCAGTTAATTTCTAAATGATTTACCCCAATACTGAATTCTACTGCTCCTCGTGGTAGATGATGGCTTCCATGGTCAATTCATATTCCCTTAAGTTCATATCATCAGTCATGCTGCTGTGATTTAAGGAACTCATAGAATCTGAAGAGTAAGGCAATGAGTTACCAAGAGTGATCGACGCCCGTTGAGGAAAAGACGCGGGAATGGTAATATCTGCCGTACTGTTAATAGCCGATAGAAAACCACTCGTCGTCACCGATGTTATCTTTTCCATATCATCGCCGTGTCCCTCATCAAGTGAGCCGCCAGTGCTGCTTTCGCCAATCGTCCAATTTGTTATCTCTAGTTGAAGCCAGGGATGTAAAAGAATTAGTTCTAAACCTGGATTATCCATCGGGCAGTATTCGAGTAATGAGCTAATCAGCTCTTGACAAAGGTGCGAAACGTGCGATGGAAAGTTTAAAACAGCTCTCACTATCTGATGGTCCTGTTGGAAAGGAATGTCACCACAGACCATGTCGTATAAAAGGATTCCAAGTGATCAAATGGTTGCTGGAATGCCTTGATACTTTCGATGGTTGATCCATTCTGGTGGATAGTACACTCTCCACCCTATTAAGTATAAAGAAAGAGAAATTGGTCCAAATTTAATTTTACTCCCCCCCCCCCAAGATATTCTGTTTGAGATTGACGTTTCTACAGTTGCTATCGGCCTGCCCATTTTATCCATAGAAAGGGAAGAGAGAAGTAGCTAAGGGAGCTATTGTACCTACCAAATTATTCAGTTCGCCACGCGTAGTCCAATAAGCGCACGGGTAAAAGTGGCCTCCGCATTTGTGCTCAGAAAAAAATAATTGAGCTGGAATTTTTTATGATTTTTCTGAAAGACTCAGAAAGCAAACTTACATGCTTATTTAACTTGATATGTCAGCATGCGAAACCCAGATCGTTTTTATGTCTTCTTATTAAGTAAAGCCCTGTTTTTTAGCCGTTTTTCCAGAGATAACCGAGATGGGCAAGAGCCGTTTGCAATCCCTCTCGGTGGCTAACCTGGCGCCACCAAACGTTGTGTCACGCAACTAGAAGTAGAAAACAGCCCCCAGGCGTAAGGGAGCACATAGCTACTGCTTTTTACGTATATATACTCCCATAAGTACGTCTTTAGTACAAGTCAGAATAGCCCGTTGGTAGAGTACTTGCCTACAGTGCCCTAGACCTCGAGTTCGTTTTCTTGGGAGGTCGCAACTTTTATACTTTCACATTTACAAATCCTGTCGGCTGATGACCTCCGGCAAAGTAGTTCCGTGGTACAACTCACCGTGGCGCTAGTGTGCCTCAGACGAAAATGCAAAAGTCCCGCATACTCCCTCTACCGGCCATGCCCATCTCGGTTATCTCTGCTTTTTTCATTTATTATTATGGTCCAACGTCTTACCCGAACAAAATTACAATTAATGACTTTTGAATGGGACTTTACTTGATCATCGACTAGTGACAACGGTTGTTTATGAAAATAGTTAATCGAATATATATTTGTGAAAATATTATTTTTTCGAATGAAGCTCATCAGGAGGGATAAGTGTACGGTTTACAGTCACTTAAATGTATACTACTCTCTTTTTCACAAACCAAGATCAGGTTTTTTAAATTGTTGCATTCATGCTTTTCGGGCAACAAATCTTATTTAATTTTAAAAGTGGTAATAATTTAGTTTAACTAATTGATCTAACGCTATTTTTTTCTCTATCGGATTCTTTTCAAATGCTAAATTAAATATCCCACCATATATTCATTCGCTCGGTATCTCTTGGATGCACTGTTAAAACTCACCCTCAAAATCGGAGAATAAAGTATCTTTGACGAAGGCGCCTGATCCAAAGTCAATCAGTTTTAGGGTTAACGTTTCCAGGTCCACCAGAATGTTTTCATCCTAAAAGGATACAATAGTTTTCCAGAAAATGAATTACTTTTTTGCCCTCTTTCTTCTTACGATTTCAACAAGAGCAAACCTTTATGTCGAGGTGGAAGACTCCTGCCTGATAACACTGTAAAACAGCCTCGACTACCTGGCGGAAAAAGTTGCGGGCCATATGCTCGGGCGAATTCAAGTGGAACTTTGATGTTGTCCACCTATTGATTGATTGAAAAATTAAAAGTTCCCATGTCCCGCCCTTCCCCCCCCCCCCCCATGCATTAATCAAGAAATAAAATAAGAAACTAAAAATTTACTTTGCCCCAAGTGGAGACGGAATTCTTAGGGATGTGCTTGATAGCAACGGGCATGCTATCTTGGAGGCGGATGCCGGCATAGACGGTACCGAAACCGCCTTTGCCTAAAATATGACCGACTTGATATGAGAGAGCAAACAAATTTTGATCACTGATTAGGAGCGGTGTCGACGAAGTCAATGATGAAGAATTAATCGTCATTAAACCGGCTAAATTCCCGCTCATGGCAACTGTTTGAGTGGGTGGGCAGAAAAAAATCAAGGACTTAACATTATATTATAGAATGTAATAACCTCCGTATACCACAATTGACATGATTGCTCATATACTTCCCTATTAGTAAATTTCATTTCCGTTCTTTTCGTGCACTCCAAAACAAGCCCGGCACATCCCCGTCGAGGTGCACACACAACCGATTTATTAAAATTCTTGCTTTATGTGTTAAATTAATTGATTTGATTAAATTGTATTTATCCCAAAAAGTAAACGTGTTTAACAGTTTTATTTCCCGAATGAATGGTACATGAGAGTGGTTTTTTAAATGATAAGTAGATAAAAATGTATTGTTTAAGTCGTTCTATCTAAGAAACAAAAAAATGTAAAAAGCTGAAAAAATACTGTGATTTTTATAAAATTTTTACGATGGGAACGTTCCAGTTCCCATCAAATAAAAATTTTATAAAAATGTCTGTTTGGTTAACCCCCAAGAGCGATAATAATAAACTATTCTGTATATGTAACTTACCTGTCATAAAACTCACACTTATAATCTAAATTTATTATCAGTTCAATCCAATGAAAGTTTTCATTTTATGTGAACGAGTTAAAATGTGATCGAGTAAATATAGTCGGAATTTATAGATAATCTAATGAGATGATTTAATAAAATTTTAAAAATCATTAAAATAATAATAAAGTTAGGAGTATAAATAAAAATCGCTCCAAAATAGTAGTAAAAGGAGAATATTTAGTAGGAAAGGTGATTTTATGAAAATTGTCCAGGAAAAAAATTATTTTCTCCCTTAATCTGCTATACTATTGCCAATAATATTTAGAATTCTTTTTTTCTGTTTCGATTACCCTTATCGCCCTACTTTTATATGAAATGCCAAGACCTTCATAGAAATTCAGATCACACTACGACTAAATCTATTATTTTTATTATATAATGCTCATCGTTTGAATCATCATCTCTATCCGTTTGTTTGGCTGTCGTAAAAACACCATTCAATTTCCACGAAAATATGTTTTGATTTTTTTCCACACTATAGCCGGCACAGATGAAATAAACGATCACACTTAACAGATTCAACACTGAAAGTCTGAAATACAGTTAACAGTGTTTTAGTTGGGTGTGGTAATTGTAGTTTCACCAGGTTCCAAAAAATAATAATAATAGGGTTACAAGTTTTATGAGAGCCACGAGCCAATTTAGGTGGCACAGCATATGTCGAAACGTGGGCCGCCCCCTGTTAGGCTGTTATGTACCCAATAACCCGGGAAATATTTCTTTTTGTGCGAAGGAACCTCCACCGTTTCTTAGTGATGTTCCAGTACTTTTACTCGTACTAATAAAGTCCAGTACTCGTACGATTTTTTTACTTAATTTTTACTTAATAGTTTACTAATACTGGATGTTTAAAAAAAAATTACTGATAAGATTACTAATAATAGGAAAATATTTTTTATACTTTTATCTTTACAAGCAAAATTTTAGAAAAAATAGTCGAAATTATAATTTAATTTAATGGGAAAATCAACAGCCAGTGTTTTTCTATGTTGAAAATTGATAATTCACAAGCTTTAAATGTAAATTTGGACATTTAACAGTAGAACCACGCATGTTTTATAATTTTTAGCGAGTTTAAATTAATTTTCTGCGATTACTAGTAATTTTATTTCTTCTTTTTACTTACTACTTACTTACTGGATAATATTTTAGAGAAAATACTTACTACTCACTTACTGGATAAAAATTTGGGAGCTATTACTTACTACTTACTTACTACACTTATTCAAAAAGCTCTACTGAAACATCACTACCGTTTCTACCTTGCCTTTAAAACATAAATTATGTGTGATGTACTAAAATATGCAGAATTTTACTGTGACGACGAAAAAAAAACATCTTAAATCGTTTTTGTTGATTATCTATTTTTAAAGGAGGGATCGAAACGCTGTGAGCACATATGTTAGAACAGGTCAAACAGGGGTTGGGTTATAGAGTTTTTGGTTTAATAAAAAAAAATGTAATCACACAGTCTCCTATTATCGTACAAAAAAGATTACAATTTAAAAACGTGATGAAAAAGGCTATAGCATTGCATAAACCCAAACTGGTTTACTTAGAATTGTATTGAGGTTGTTGTGCATAGAGTAAAGATATCTGTAAACAATAATGGAGAGTAAGTAATGTGTACATAAACCGAATCATAACTAAATAATATACCAGTGTGAGCGGGAGTGCATCGTGTACACACACTGACTATCATCAGCACAAAGACCTGAATAGTACTAAAGGAAGGATCTGTAAATAAAGATATACAAAATGAGTATCGGAAACAAAGTGGACTCGGTGTCTCACCTCGGGTAAAAATGTGAGATGAAGTGGACACACACACACACAGTGGACCACTGATTATGATAGCCTCATTAATCTAAAACAGGGATCATAGAATAAGAATAACGTACATAGTAACATAAATTGACAAGATGTTTCCGTAGAGCCAAAGAGCGGTGCTGTGACAGAGAGAGAGAGAGGGAGAGGGAGAGGGAGTTCGTCACAGATATATACACAAAGAGAGCATCTGAAACAAACATTTCAAGTAAGAAAGAGCTCAATCAATATGCATGTATAAATAAGGGAAATACCTGTGACAATAAAGATTCACTTGAAAAGGCACATAAAGAGAGGACTGTAAAACTCACGAGGCAGCGTGATCAACCGTTCTCGCTACGTAAGAATGTGACAGAACAGTAGCAGACGACAGTATAAAGAATAGAGCTAACAGACGTTGCCACACTTAATTAAATGTAAAATATATATCTTCAACTGGAGGCCTGAACAGCTATAATAATTAAATTTATTGTTTTATTATAGTCTGCATTATAATGATAGAAGAAAAACCTGTATCAATGCTTTCATACAATTATATATTTTAAAAAAGGGAATTACCTGAATATATCGTGGTGCGGGACGAGTTATTATTCGTTCATTTGATATTATATGCCTTTTTCAATGACAAGAAAAATCCTTTATTGGGTTCCATGATCCGTTTTTTTCTGAACCCACGCATCAGAATCTTTTCCTATATTTCCCCCATCTCGTCTCGAATTTCTACAACCACTTACTAACCTCCACGGCTCCACCCATTCAAAGATTGTTTTCTTCTAGGTGTGATCATGTTTCACTCTTCCCGCGTTCATCAGAGTCCCTGATTGCAAATGCTTGCATAGCTATGCAGGAAATTTTTTTTAGATGATGGTATAATCTCATAAATATTCACTACGTTCTATTTTTCGTTTCCAAAGACGAATGAATTGAACCATTCTTCACGAAACATCTGTATTTTTTCAAACTCCAATGTTAGGAACGCCACAGATGCCAACGAGGATACCAATTTATTTAATATTGTTTGGGTTTTTTCCAGTATTTACATTATCAATTTTCATTCTTATTTATTCTATTATTTTTCACCATTTTACTTTCTTATCATATTTTTCTAATATCTTATTTTAAATATTGTCATATTGTATTTTACTTCATCGTAATCGCTTTTTTAAATTTTATATCACGACTTTCATATTCAAAAATAACGTCATAATGAGACACCTCATGTTGAGCCTCTAGATGGCAGTTTTAAATAAAAGAAAATTTTCAATTATAAGACAAAAATCGAGTGTATATAACAATGTAAAAGGTATAAACTATGCTAAAATATACTAAAAGAGAATATTTATAAATTTGGCAATTTCAGCGCCATGATGCATATAAAAAATGTAAGTTAGACATATAATGAAACAATGTTTTTATTATATAATAACGATTAAACATATTAGGGTTTGTGATGCTATGTATAGGTAAGTAATTATAATTTCTTTTTGTTAAATTACGCATAATAACAAAATAATTTGGCAGATGTGGCGTCCTATAGTTTAAGTTTTTACGCTGAGTATGCTTTATTTATCTAAATTTCTTTGGTGACTGAAAATACTAGGTCACTCAAAAAATTAGTAGTTAATTACAAAATTTCATGATTTTTATTAAGTTTAAAGAAATATGTTCATGAGTAACAGTGTATTTATTCGAATTCAAATTATATTTAAAATATTGCTGTCACTAAAATAGCGCCATATGATACGTCGACGGCGTTACGTTTCTAAGGAAAAAGACAGTATAATATTCTATTATTTAATTAAATTGAAAAAAATAACGAATTTTCCAATGCATATTGGTTTTGACAAAATAATGAATTTAACAATGAAACATATTTGTGGAATAAATTTTTTTTATACAAATAACCAAAAATATTCAATCATATCGAGGACACAGACTTATCTTATCATCGTTATTTTCTTCCATTAAATATTTGGAGAATTACAAGTACAAGAAAAAAACGGATGTATGTTTATCTCCATAAGATGTTCAAGTTTATATCGCATCTACTGTTGTATTCTTCTTTTGTATCTATCTATATACGACATGTATGTTTTTTTACAGGGCAATTTTCGAATCAAAAGCATAATTTGGTGCCGTTTGATTAATTAATTTACGGCCGATTTAGCAAAAAAAAGTATACAAAAAGATTAGCATAATGATGGGCAGAAAAATCAGCGAGAAGAATAAATACTCACGATTTACTTAAAAGGCCAATAAAATGAAAATTAGATCATATACATAATTTGATCAATGTATTGGACAATTTAGAACTGTACGCAATAATCAAGAATTTTAAAGCGCGATAAACATGAATGTGGATTTAGGCGGAGGTCGCGTTCTTTTAGGTACGCCGGTTGACGGTTCCTAAAGTATAATAGAAATGGAGTGAATAAACGATTATTAAAAATATATCCACTACACACTTCTATTGTTAGTTTCCTGAAATAGCTATACGGCGCAAATGCAGGCAGGCGTTCGGTCTTTTGGACTCGGTTCGATTGACGGGCGGAGACAAGTAAAGTCGGTCAGTCTGTGGCAAGAAATTCCCTAATTAATTCAAATATTTTAGTGGGAGGGGGCTAAGCTAATTGGAAATAATGTAGTTTTGGTAATTTGAAAATTTTGGTAATATAAAAGAGCTTAGCAACGCAAAAGCTATTAAAACGTTCATTAACACTAAACACGTTGATTACTTGACAATCTATGTGTTAGAGAACACAACTTTACTGTGAACTATTTTCAAGAGTTACAAAAACAAACTTTGTTATATTAAGCCCTGGAGTGAAATACAGTACCCTCAAGAGAAATAGGGACACCTCTCTTTTTCCCCCTTGTTTAACGCGTGGATTATGGGGAAAAGTGTCGTATGAAATTCCTTTAGGAAAAATACAAGTCGGAATGAAAAAAATACGATTTTTGGTAATCGGTGAGATAAATGAATTGTCTTTCTCTTAGTATTTTTTATAACTTGTAGCCATCAACGGCTATTTGAGTTATTTATTGCGTTAACGAAATAACGACAACCCTATTTTTTGCCGGTTTTATCACGGGCCTTATGGACCAATGTCCTTAAAAAACAAAAACAATTAGAACTTTTTTCTGGAAATACTAATTACTGCCATAATTGTAATTTGAGCTAGCAACACAATAAACTTGAACATGATTTAAAATCAAGTCTTAATTTTGTTTAATGAATAAGTGCAGATTTTTCAGTGTTGCAGATCATGCAGTACTTAATTGGTATACATGTACAAACAAGATTCATAAAAATTGACTCATGGTGTATAAAGGCATCTTAGCTATATATTAGATTCCACATTCAATTGTATTAATATTTTATATAGAAGTTTGTTTTTAAAATAGGCTATATCTAATATTGGTGAATCTTTGCTTACTCTTTGAATCCAAAATCGGTAGTCATCCCGGAAATGAACGGTCGTCAGATTGGGCTGGGGAAGATTGTCATTAAAAGCTCTGCCGTCAAACGATTGATTACTGTTTCCGCTGATCAAGTCGACAACGTTGATATCTTGATGATAAGTAGCTTACGGCTGAATGGTTGCCTTTATCTTAGCGTCCGTCATAATATAGGTATAGTTACTAAATTTCGAAGATTTTCTAAACGTTACAGGTGATTAGACAGGCTGAGTTCCTTAGGCGAAACGGGTTAGAATTTTCCCGGACTGCATGGTAGGGGTTGTCCACAAAAAAAAAAAAAAAATTTACACCACTGAAAATCTATGGCAAAATATAAAAAAAAAATCCACTGAAAAATCAGATTAAAATTCTCCAAATCCTGCTCAAATCAATATCCAGAGTTTTATTATTAATAATATTTATATACTTGCACTTCATTTACTTGTTTACAGTAAAGGTTAAGTTAAAGTTTTCATTTAGAAGTTAAAGGTTTCATTCACTTTAAAATTTTAAACTGCACCAAACAATCATCGGTATTATTTAGTGTTTGTTTTTCTTTACTACTGTTGACATTTTAATTTTATTCGTTAAAAACATACAGATATACTTGTCAAGAACTGATTTTTGGTCATGCCCAAATTGACTCTAATATAGTCCATAAAACGAAATAATCATCAATTTTTACTTACGTATTCGTGTCAGCTAAACGAGAAGCCTTTTCCCTAGCCTAATGCAGATTTAAAAAAAAAATTAGGAAAACAATAAATAAAATCCAAATAAAGCCCAAAAAATCCAAAAAATCCAAAAATAGTCCAAACAGTCCAAAAAATCCAAAACACTCCACAAAATCCAAAAAAATCCGAAATAGAAATGATGTAGTATTTTAGCTTCGTACACCCAAACTATGAGTGGACAACCCCTCGGCTGCATGTCTATTCACAATAGCAAGGGATATGGAGAAGAAACCTTTGGCACAAAAGATAACCCAGCAGTAACCTGCAAAAAAAAATACATGGGCATATTTTATGGCGATATATTTATATATATGAATATGAATTGGAATATAGAATTTAAAAACATATATTAATTGTTTTTTTTTTTCAAAATAGATAAGGATGGTGTCGACAAAAAACGATAAAAATTTTTATGCGGGCGTAGCAGGTATTAATATTGCGACAAAAGCAGTACAAGCAGACGCTTTATAAGATTTTATTACCTTAACTTTTGACTTAAAATAAATGATTTTTATTAGAGGGTATTCATTTTAATTAGTTTTTATATTTATTAGCTTGATTTATTCATTTATTGTAATTTAGTGATTTAACCATTTTTTTGTTAAAGAATAATTACCGTCAAGAAGGGCAACTATAAAAAATTTTTATTCATTGAATTTTTTAAAATTTTGTATACTTATCTCAAAAACATTGCCTCAACAAGGATAGGACAATGTGTCTTAATTTTTAAGATTTCGCCATTTTTTAAATATAGTGAATATAATTCGAATGGATTCAACTCATCTGATGATATAAGAATTAAATACATGTGTATAATCTTTATTAAAAGTATATTATTAGTATATTATTTGGGCCATCATAGTCTGTCCAAAATTAGAAAAATATGGACCTATTTTAATCGAAAAAAAGATCGTAATAAGACGAAATTGTCCCAATAAAAAAGCAGGCAATTTTTGTTCTGTGCATTTTGCGGACAGTTTGTCTTGGATGAGATACTTGGACAGTGTTGTCCTCTAATTATATGCTGCGTATAACTGCTAACTCATCTGAAATTACAAATAGATTACGGACCTACTGCATAATGTTTAATCCATATTTTACATGCTTACGTGCAGCATAGTTTACTTTGCTTAAAGTGAATGTTCATTTAATATGAACTTGATGGAATTATACATAGGATATTAGCCTACTATCACATCATTTCTTGAAATTCTTTATGTTGCGCAAATATACCCAATGATTTACAAGTTAGTTTGAATAAATAAGTTATAATGCAACATATCATATTAAATACGATTCGAAAGAAATCGGATAAAGAAATTTATCAACAATAAGGAGCTATCAATATTAGGTTGCCCATTTGATACTATTATACTTGTATCGGAATACTTATAATATAAATTAGGATTTTAAGTGAGTTACCGATTTAGCTATACCCAGAGTTTTAAAAGTGGACATTTTGATTTCTGAGTTTTTGATGTCTTGATGATTTATAGAGTATGAACTTGATTTATGATTTCTTGTTTTAAAAAAAAGATAAATTAATAACAATTAACAGGAAATTGCTTAAATCATGATTCAAATCAAAGTTAATTTCATCCCAACACAACTCGTATTAATGAACTATATATTATTTAATTTTTCAATGAATCAGCTATACATATATTTTTTAAAATATCAATAATTGATTCATATGAATAAGGCAATCATGCGATGATGCGAAAAAATCAAAATACATGCTCATTGGATTTTAAAGTATTATATTATAGCATGAAATCTAAACTTGTTCTTCTTCTTTTTAAAAGCAACACGGTAATACGGTATACTGATGATTATATACACAGCATCCAATTTTAGTCTATAAGAATGGGAAATGCTGCAAGACGATTACAGGAAAATTAAATAAAATTCACTATGTAATAACATTCAAAATTTAAGAGACAAAGAAAAAAAAGAGTTGAAACGTAGCGATGGGTTTCGTACCTTCTTTCTTTCCCGTCTGCTGGAAGCCGTCTAAAGAATTTACATTCGTTTCCCTTGAGGCAGTGACACTGGACTTACCTCTTTCTTCTATTCGCCTGCGCGGCTGTGATGCTACTGGTGGTCCCGCTCCATGTTTAATTGCTAACCTCTTCAACAGCATTCAACGCAAAGCCACGCACGTCGGGTAACCACGACTTTAAAAGGATTACAATGATGATCGACAGTGCAGTAATTATCTTTCTACTGGCTAACAGCTATATTCCTAGTTTATTCAAGAGGTTATTAGGATGTGGATGCGTTGCTGTATATCCTCTGTAGGGAACTGACTCAATTTTCAAATCTATTTATTTTACAATAATACAAATGAATTTAATGAACTTTGTCGGATATTCAAATTTATTCAAATCGATTATTTAGAAAATATATTTATTAATGGGGATTTATATTAATGGGGATTTATAAGTGAATAAATTCATTTCCAAGTTATTTATATGGCATATTTAGAGTAAATATTGAAATAATACAATCATTCTTAGCCATATTTCGAGCTTTAAGTAACAAAGTCTAATATATTGAATACATAAAATGTATATATTATATTACATACATGAACCTAGATCCGTTGGCATCCCCTGCAATGTTCTTCAAATTGACAGTATTACATACGTTCATAAATGTTTTTTTAAAAATATATATATGTCGCACTGGGCGCAGAGAAGCGGGAAATGGCCCTGTTCTCGTCGATGACTCGTGATTGTCATGAAGTAGAGGAGACAGCTGCAAAGCATTTGCAGAATACAGAAAGTTCGAATAAAAATGCGCCGGTACTTGCCACTGAGGGCGTAGTAAAAACAGAAAGAAAGAAAATAATGCCGGCCGCGTTAAGGGTGACTATATAAAATTTAAAAAGTTACCCAGCCCTTGCCAAAGAATTTCTTCTTCCGAGTGCGGTTCTGGCTCGTGAAACTTGAAAGAGGTTTTAAAGGGGATGTATGAGGTTTTAAAAAAACTTTGTCTACTAAATTTTATTGCGTACAAAAAAATACAATGAAAAACGAGAGAAAAATGTCATAATGTCAAAGGTAAATAGCAGAATAACTTCACATTGAAATCATCAAAAATTGAAATTAATCGTGAAATTTAAATTTAATAACATACATATCATACATAATAACAACAGATCAGATGAGTTTAATTCATATTCGAAAAAAACAATGTTTCCCTAAGTGCTAGGAGAGTAAAAAAAAAAACAGATTCACATTTTTTTTTCACAAATTTGAATTCAACATCACCTGATGATTAAAAATGTATTATTGTCTAATTATAAATTTAATAATTGGTAAAACTTTTTCATATAAATTAAGTTATTTAATGAATTAAAGTTAATTAGGTATCTCATACTACACAAAACCTCGTGTTTTTTCAATATAATAGTTACTGGTTACGTTTATTGATTAATAAGAGTTTTCAGTGATTTGATTGAAGTATATTGACGAAAAAGCGTAGTTACCTTCTATAAAGTTTAGCCCTGGCAGCTTAATGAAAGGAAATTTCCAATGATGAGACAAAAATCAAGGGTATAAAAATGTGATAAATAATGAGATAAATATAAATACTAAAAGAGAATCGTTATAAATTAGAGAATTTAAGTGATATGATTTAAATATAAAATTTCAGTTATATACAATATAAAATATGTATATATTTTTAATAGTGTATTATTAATGAAATATAAAAGGAATTGTTATGCTATATAGAAAGACAAGTAATGATGATATCTATTAATATTAATATTTAAGAATAATAGCAAAATAATTTGGCAACTGTGGAGTTCTATAGTTTAAGTATTCGCACTGAGTATGCTTTATTTATTCCAACTCTTTTATTTACTGAAAATACTAATAGGCCACTTTAAAAATTAGAACTTAATTATAGCTTTCTATGTTTTTAAAGACGACGTTTAGTATGTTCATCATGACCAAAAATATATATATATATATATTCAAATTCAAATCATGTTTTGAAATATTGATATCACCGAAACAGCGCCATATTATACGCCGATAGTATTACTTTGGGTAAAAGACAAGTATACTGTTTATTTATTTTGACAAGTATATTCTGTTTAAATGAAATTAAAAAAAAATTACGATCACGATAACGATGAATATATCCAGGAAAATTAAATTAATTCATTCGAATTAATAAAAAAAAAATAACTGATTTAAGTTAGAGCCCTAAATATAGCAATACACACTCGGGATGTTTTTTTTTCTACGGGACCTAGGTAAACTTATCCGGTATTTATCATCAGCAAGCGTATTTCTTCACTTAATATCATCATAATGTAAGCATGAAACGACGTAGCTTGAAAGATAGCCTAATTACCGTATACTGTCCATCATCACTGCAATGCTTTTAAAGCCGTGGTTATACGCATTGCGTTGCCCTGCCTGAGCTTCAAGTCTTTATGGAAGAGATAAGAAATTAGAAATTACGGAACGGAACCACCAGTAGGATCGCAACCGCGCATGCGACAAAAAAAAATAAAGAGAAGAGGCCATCGACACTGCCTGAAGGAAAACGAGTGTAAATCCTTTAGATGGTCTCCGGCAGGCGGGAAAGAAAGAAGGTATGAAACTCATCGCAACGTTCACTTTCTTTCTTTTTTGCCTTTTAAATTACTCGGAATGTTAATTCTAATAATATTTATTTTCGTGCGTATTCGTCTTGCAGCACTTCTTCTTTGTTATATGGTAAGATTGAATGTCCATAGAATCATCAATATTGTCATGCTTTTAAATTAATCATATATCATCATAACATGTTGACACCCATGATATCACTATTAAACGAATTAGCATGTGATTTAGTTTTTTATTCGCAACACGATTGCCCTAATCGTGGGAATAATATTTTAATAACAAGGTGATTCATTGAACAATTAAATAATATAGAGCAGTTTTGGGATATAAATAAACTTTATTGGTGATCCTGTTGATTTATTGATTTTTTTATGTATCCATATTTAAATTTCGCTATTTTTTTTTTAAATTTAGAAATCATACATCGACCTCATTAATCTACAAACCATCAATAGATTCAAAACTATTTCAATTCAACTTATTCAACAATTCAAACTTATTTCAAACCAATTCAAATCGTCGACTTTTTTTCCACTGTGGAATGATTTTGGAAGGAGGGTTGAGAATTTAAGCCCAATACTAGGTGATAACCTCGAAATTACTATTTTTCAAAATACATTAAAAAAAACATTTCATGTGATAATAATTTCATGTGATGATAATGTGAAAATTGATTTTGGTTTGTGATTTTAAATCATTTTTTATTATTCAGGAAAATTTAAATGAATCAAATTTTAAAAATAACATTTTTTTACATTCAATTTTCTCTTTTTGCCGTTTTTTCGAAAATAAAAAATATTATACCAAAATGAAATTTTGGCCCAACTTTTTCTAGTTTGGACATCTTACTAAGATGGCTCATAAATAATATAACCGTATGTTTCCAATTAAGAGTTCTTAAATGGGTTATTAATTTTTTTTATCATAAGATGATGTTGAACTAAAATTTGTAAAAAGAATTAAGTACTTTAATTTTGTTTAAAAAAAACAACACTTTTCCATCATTTTGGGAAACGGTGATTTTTTCCGATTCAACGAAAAAACGAAATTTTTTAAACTCATTTGATTGTGCAGTTATGGTATTAAATTCAAATTCATGATTAAAGTCAAATTATGATTACAATATATAATTGTTCAAACCTGCCTATACATCGAAGCCTTGAAGGTATTATTCATTCTGTCAATCAGCTGTAAATATAATGAAAATCAAAACGAATTTTTATTTAATAGCTTAGGTAACACCTTATTATAACTGCTGATGATGCTTGCACTGTTTTGGTAAAACTATAGAATGCGACTGCGCTTTTTCATTAATATACTAAATGTAATTAAAAATATGAGATTACTCAATATAATATAATGTACTTATATTAATATACATGAATATCGTCCAGCATGATTATTGGTATAGTACTAGCCTGGTATTAACAAGATTATAAGTTAAAGCCTTGGTTTATTTAGTTCAATTCATTAATTTAATGAAGATATTAAATTGTTGAAAAATTATATTTTTTTAGTCCGTTCGTGACGAAAATGGATTAGTTTTACTATTTTACAAAAAATAAGTGATTTAAATGAATTAAAGTCATTCAAGTAGCTTCCACGAAAAACCCTGTTTTCGCCTTAAACAATTATGGGATTTTAGTAGTTTGATTGAAGTAAATTTACAAGAAAGCGTAGTCGCATTCTATAGCTTAGCTTCAACAAATGTTTCATTCTATACTCCGATGATTCGATTTCAACTTATGATTTTGATAATCATACCCATATATTAAAAACTATATTAATACGTGCATATTTTGCAGGTTTCTTCTGGAATTTCCTTTCGCGCAAAAGGTTTGCAGACGAACGAAACCAAAACGCCTTTTACTGTGACTTGACAGCATGCAGTTGAGGGGTTGCCCATTCACGGTCAAAATATCACTGGATTTGTATTTCGGATTTTTTTTTATGTTTTGGATTTTTTTTTGGATTTTTTGGTTTTGTTGCTTAAATGTAAAAGTATAGTCTGCCACAGGCTAGGGGGAAAAACTGTCTTTTAGATAACAAAATAACATATAAAATAAAAAAAAAGTATGATGATTGTGTTTTTGTTTTTGACTTACTTACTTAAAATCCCTCACAATGTGAATCTAATTCTATCCGAACATTACTCCATAGCCTCTTGTATTTTTTCCTGATGGCCTTTTTTTTTTTAGTTTTCGCAAAGATTTTTTGGATGAACGAAGATTTTTTTAGTTGACAACCCTTCTTATGCAGTGAGGAAAATCCCAACAGTAACCTCACATGAACATAAATACAAAAATACACAGAAGGATGATTCTGATGAAGTTAGAATCTTTTTTAAGAGCATCGGCCCGTTTGAATCACCTGCAGCTTGTAGAAAATGCTTTCCGAAATTTAGTGCCGCAGAGATGAAGGCAATCACTCATCAGTTGTGGCCTCACTGGGTGACTACTAATCAATATGTTGATGCTGTAGAATTGATCAGTGGAAGCAGTAACCAACCGACTCAAGTCACAGCTTTTTATGACAATCTTCCCCAACCCAATCTGGCGGCCGTTCATTTCCTAGATGACTATAGCGATCCAAAGAGTTAGTAAATGGTTTATTTGGTTAAATTGTTTATGAATAGATATAGCCATTATATAAACGTACACATATAATTCTAATAGGGCTGTTCAACCCCTAGGTGCGCGTCAGCAGACAACGCCGACCTTGGCGAACCGTCGGTGCACCAAATTCAAAAAAGCTGCCCTCAAGCTATATTTTTTTAATTTCGTGCCGAAGAGGTTACTCGAATTCGGCGTTGTCAGTAGATGCATAGGTAGGGGTTGAACAGCCCTATAGGTATAATCATTCTAATAATAATGATTCATTGCTTTATTTGAGAGTGAACGAAATTTTTGAGATATAATGCAGATAGCGAATTTCTTGAATTATTTACGAAAAAACGGTACAATGGTACCAAAAATACCCATTTCCAATTCGCCGATTAAAATTCATGTTAAAAAATAGTGGCGCATGAACGGTGGTATTGCTACTACTCTTCAGTTGGAACAAAACTTTTTGTTATGAGAGAAATGTGTGAGAGTTTCCGAGTTGATTGTGCGTTTCACCATCATGTCCTTTGCAAATACATTTTAATTGTGTAAACGCCTTCTTTGCTTTTTATTCTGATTAAAACTAACCGATTCATCAGTCAAATCTTAAACTAAATATATATTTTATTGTTGAATTGATTTATCACATGAGGTTTTGCTATATCACTGATGCTTTCCTCATTTAAACCCTATTCGGCAGATGAGCAGCAAATCACGCCGGATTATGATGGCCCGTCAAGGCAATCAGGTGAACCGGGAAGAGAGAGAACAGCCTCCAGCTAAAATTACCACAACACTCATAGCTGAAGTCATCATGTTCATCATCTGTCAACTATAGTTTTACTACTATAGCATTATTATAAACTTCTTCTATTCTCCGTATATTTATAATATATATTGCTCTGCATAGTCGTTATAAAACTTGGGCTAGTATCCTTATTATTAACAAATTATAACTAAGGTCTCAATTGACGTTAATTAAAATTTGAAAACATGTGTACATATTTTAGTAATAGCCGAGATGAATTCTAAAAATTTTTGTCTTAACAACACTTTTGCAAAATTTATATTGCTAATGATAAAAAACCTTTGTTTCAGTTTTTTTCTCAGTTCAATTGCATTTTTCTGCAAACAATAAAATTAAGTAGACAATTGTTTTAAACCTCATATACGTCTCCTTTACAAGTTACAACGTCTTTTACGAGACAGAACCGCAGTCGGGGGAAGAGGTTATTTTGCAAGGGCTGGGCATTATTTTCTATTTTATATAGCCCCCTTAACATGGACGGCAATTTCTGTTTTTCTTTACTGGGCCCTAAGTGGCAAGTACCGGCGCACTTTCAAGTACGCATGCCGAAAATTTTTCACTCGATTTCTTCAAAATTCGAAAATCAAGTTTTGGGGCAAATTTGAGCTTAAAATGAATATAAATTGAAGATTTTTTATAATTTGCCCGACTATCCAATATTTTTTTGAAATTTTATATTTCTCGGAGGTCTGCTCACCTCCCCAGGACCACCTCCGCCCCACCCTTGGGGAGGCACACCTCCCAGGTTAAGAACCCCTGTTTTAGAGAGAGAGAGAGCACGTGTACCGGCCTTTCGTAACATCTATCGGTTACTGGCGTTCCGTACAGGACTCGATGACAAGGAAATCACCTTGATTGGTGATAATATTAGTTTACATAAGCAAACACTGTAGAAGCGCATTTGAAAAGCACTCGACTCCCATCATGAAGATTTCAGGTTCGAATCCCAGAAACTTCCTCAGTTTTTTTGCAAAATATTTCCCCGGGGTAGAACAATGGAAGAAGGATGGCGCAACTCGATCGGCCGATTCTTCAACCCACCCTCTATGGTACTGAAAGCAGCGCTGACAGCTAGGTGTCGGTTAACTTTCTTATATGTTTATATCATTCACCAATACTACAACTAGCTATTATATTAAATTTGAAAATGTTCACCGAAATGACCGAACCTAACCCCGTAGGGGGCACATCCGACTCTTTGAAGGGACCCATTTAAATGTATCAACCGACTTTAGGAAATATTATATCATAGTAGTTGCAGAGCAATTAAATAAAAAAAATATCCCTATATTTTTAAATATTGGAGTAGGGGAGAGCGGAGAGAGCGTATTTTGGACAAAATTCTAAAAATTTTGGTTGACTTGAAATTTTTTTCCTGTGGAGAGCAATATATAAATAATATTTGGTACCATGTTGTAGCCCTTTCTTGCTTATTTTGAAATCTTTTTTTTTTTTTTTTTGCACACAAATTTACTTCAACATTGGGATTTAGAAATTTGTATTTTTTTGGTCCAAAATAGCCCCACACCTGGGGATACTTAGGACAGTTAGAAAAACAATTATTTTGTCATGTCAAAGTCGGTTTTAGGCATAAATAAGCATACCAATCTAAACGAAATTCAATTTCCTTTTCGACTGTGTTAATGGTTTATAAAGTAAAATTCAAGAACTTCGTCCTACACTTTAAAAAATCAAATCCTAATTCGTCTTTAGTGCTATTTATTATTCTCTTTCTTATTTCCTACTGAGTCACATGATGATCTTTTCGGAAAAAATTAAAAGTTTTCCTTCATGGTCATTTTTTCGCGAAATCTTTTCGTTGTATAATAAGATATTTTGTTTTCTGGAAAATTAAATTGCTCGTGTTTAATACTTAACAAATATATGACAGAATCATTCCCATACCCGAATAAAATTACACTATAAGATTGAAACATCAGCATCTTCAATACCACACACAGAAGTTGTAAAATAATTTATCGTCATTTACGCACATCGCCCTATTGATCTTAAAGAAATATTATAATATGTACACTGCAATTATTTTCATCCGTCAAAACAGTTCTTTGCTGACCCAAGAGCTAGCTTATTCTATGTTCTACTATCTGAATCTGCCTTTAACATTGACTCCGGAATTTTGAACAGGTAAACGTAGTTTGGAACTCAATACTTCAATAGTGAGTGAGGATAGACTAAAACAAATTATATTCATCACGTTTTCTAGAACTAATATGCGTTCATATTATTATGCGTTGGCGCGCATTTGAAGTGACCTAGTGCTGGGAAAGTGCGCGTTAAAAAAACACACAAATAAATGCAATTAAATTCAATTAAATATAAAGAACTACGAAATAATAGACTACTAAGTTGAATAGTAAGAAATTTTTTGAAAAACACATATTTTTTTATGATTGATAAATTGCAGATCTGTGTGTATTTATATTGAAATTGGCAATCAAACACAATCTGAACGTCTCTCTTATTAGTGCGTGTAGAGGAAGATACTCCAAGTATTTTCTATGCACAAAAAATTACTTGAAAAATGATCATTTAAAAAAAGAAAATTCTGTTGGGCGTGTGTTGCTATTTATGATTATTAATATAACAAATCAGTATATGAAAGAAAATTAAGGGAGATTTCAAATTTATTTACCATTTTATAACATGCATATTTAACACTATGATTTTCTTGTTTTGTGTTTAAAGTACCTACCGGATCTGTAAGCAAATTATTTTCCTCAATTGAAAAAGTGAACAACAGCTACACGGTTTAATTCCAATAAAAAAATTTATTGTGTAATTTTTTTCGGTAAAATACATTAGGTATACACTGAAACACATTCTCACACGTTTTCAAATACTACACAGAGCCGCATACCACCAATTGAAATATCGCTTCAAAAACATTTTAAAAACTGTTTCAAATACTTGTTCCAAATAAAAATTTCTTTTTGCTAAAATAAATTAGTTTCTAAAGCTATTTTCCAGAAAGGAAAAACACGTCACATTTATTAGAAATAGAAGAAAAAAGAAAACACGGGTTGCATGATTCTGTTGCTGTTGTCAACTCTTTTAAGTACTGTGCGTACAACCATTGCCACATTCTATTACCACGCAAAAACTTAATTTATTTCTCATCTAATGAAAAATGTATATATTTCTAGCCATGTTTACAGTGACTTTTCATATTTAATTACAGTCACGGCCCGGTCTAACGACCACTTACACTAGCGACCAAACTCGCTCTAACGACCGTTTTCACAGCACACAGGGTTTTTGGCGCGATTTGACGAACTTTTAAATCTTATATTTTACTAAAGCGCCTCAAAAAACATCATTTAGAATATTCTACAACGTTGTTTTAAAAAGTTGCTAGATCCTATATCATAGAATGTAGAGATATATAAAGTAACTACAGTACTCATTTAAGAGAATTTGGAAAAAATGATCCAATTATTTGTTAAACATAAAAAAACTATTAATTTTAAAGACACAATTATTAACAATTAAAAATACCAACACATATCTAATTGAACTAAACTTGGAATGTAGCCACGGATTGTTTGGTTACAGCGATAATATGCCATCAGATTATTTGAGAAGTTACGAAATGTTATATTTAGTGAATATTTTAATCTATCTCACTTATTCAATGTTCATTTCTTGAAAAAGAAGTATCATATTTATTTTTAAAGTTGCGAGCCTTATCAGCGCCTAAAAGAGTATTTTTGTCAAAATAATGGTGGATAATTTAATGAAAACGAAGCCTTTTCTCTCTTTTTCGCTGGAAATATACTACGGTGAGAGGTGGTCTCAGACCAGCGACCATTCGGTCTAACGACCGCACACAAGGTGGTCGTTAGTCCGAGCCGTGACTGTATGAGATATTTTATAGATTGAAATCAATCCCAATTCAATTCATCGATGGCGTTAATGAATATTTTCATTATGTCAAATTCAACTTCAATTTTGCCGAATTTCCCTTCCGAATTCAACTTTTTTTCTAAGAGTTAATGTCGTTGCATATAACATGACCAAAACGAAATTATTTAACATTTATATTTTTTAAATATTTATATTCCAGATCTTTCCATCCGACCATCGGAATTTAAAATGCACCAAAAAAATAAAATATATTGTGTACCAGCTTCATCTGCTTCAAGTATTAAATGACATTTACTGATGCACCAAACTTGAACAAATATACATGAAATAGATGTAAGATGAGTGTACACTTCTTTCTATAGGAACATATAAAAAGAAAAAAAAATTCGAAACATAATAGTTCGACAAACTATTTTCTCTTTTGCCGATTTTTGTGTCATTTAAATATGACATGTTTTTGAATTAGACTTATTTGATTTAAATTTATTAAATTTTAGTTTTAAAATATATTCAATAGTCACCCAACTTGAGGCAACATAAACATTTTGGAGCGGATATACACACATAAACTTTCCTAAAATTGATAAGTCTATTTTGCTGACAACAAAAGTTTTTTTTTTACAAATATTTAAAAAATAATACATTTATCTTCATCAAATACTTCTTTCTATGCGAAAAAACATTCCGCATTTATCCCATAAAACAATATTTTGATCTTGTACGCCCATCATCACCTCAATGTTTCTATTTTCTTCAATGTTATCATCAGGTATAAGATCATTTAACATCGATACATTTTGGCTCTTTTATCTGGACGACTAAATTTAAATTCTAGTCTTTTGTTACAAAGTATACCAGCATTGGAATAAATTTATATTAGAAGTATGTCAACCATTCATAGTGATATTCTTACCCATGTTGCTATCCTAAATCGTCTATTTATAATACTTATTGCCTTTTTTTAAAATTTGAAATGTATAATGAGATGAAGTACGAGCTATTATGCTCCCAAAATAAGATAGGAAAACTTCGATTTCGAATGCTGCTAATTCTACTGTATTTCATTCTTTGAAGTGGGTTAACATATGATGAAAAAATTATAAGGGAAAAAGAAAGGATAGAAATATTTTTAAATGCTTATTGGTCATTTTTGAAAATTTGGATGGGACCAGTTCCGTCTGGCTAGGCGTCAATCTGACTATTTAGACATGGTAATAGTTAAATTACCACAGCCCACTGGCGTTTTCGTTGCGCCTACTGTTGCCACAGCTTTATTAAAATAGTTTCCACTCAGCAGAAAAGCCGGAATTATGCCAGTGTCTATCGCAGGAACGGGAAAGGTCGCGTTAGTCACCTTATAGTTACCCTATTAAAAATAACCGTTTTTTAAAATAGCCTAATCTTTAGAAAGCATAATGACCACAAATTACAGCAGGTATTGGGCAGTTGCAAGGAAGTCCAAGAGAGCGCAAGGGTTCTGGGCAGGGCTTCGAAGGTGAATTGTATTTGGCGAGAATAGGACAAATATCAGCAATGGAGCAAGTACCGATGGTTTCGTTGATGCATAAAAGTTGAGGAAGCCAAATTCCAGTTGGCAGGCCCTTAACAATAAAAGGAAACATATAAATCAATGAAGAAACTAAAATACCACACACACAAAAAATAGCTTACAAAAAAAAGAACTTCAAAGAATTGGGAAGTCTGGACCTATAATATTGCAAAAATATGTAAAAGTATGGATCTATTTTAAACTGCGACTTTATATACTATTATTATTTACTTGGACTGGTGATGCAATTTCTTGTTTCACTTGTACATCAAACGACACCGAGACATTTCCTGGAAAGGTGAAGTTGGATGGATTTATTTTCCAACTATTGACAGTCACCACCGAATTCGAATCACTGCATACCGCTGCTTTCGTAATATTGGCCTAATAAACAATAATACCGTTAATACAAATAACTATTAAACAGCAATGTTATACAAACCTTAAAGATCGTTTTACCACACGCATCGCAGCATGAATAGCAAAGAAGAAGAATGAAGAGCGCTGGAATGGTTTGCATCATTGCAGAAAATCTGTGAAAAAGGTATAGACGTATACATGTCAGAAAAGAAAACGGGTAATCTATAAATGTATTTTAAGTCGCCAAATTCAGAAACCAATAAGAGTATTACGTATAGTAAAATACTTACAAATCCAAGTGATACTGGAACTTCGAAGTTTTGCAGTGCTCGAATGTGGCAAAATCCATCATATTTATACCATTTTCGATCACAAATCTAATACATCTCTTTGCTCTATTCCAGGAAATATTTTTCAAGCATCTTTGTTGGAACATGTGTTGTGAACCATACAAAAAAAGTATTTTAATGGATGTATGATTCGTATGATAAATATTTTGTGTATGCTATATTTTTTAGATACTTTACTTTCAAAATCCTAAAATTGAAAACAGAGCCATCAGTAAGAGATCTGCAGACATTTTTTTTCAAATGTTACAAATTTATTTTTTCCGATGAATTTTTTCTCTAAGCTATACTATTTGAACATTTTTTAAACTAAAAAAATTGAATCACGTTAAAAAATCTTTCAGAAAATAGTTTTTAAACATAGGATTGAAAATATTTTTATCTGGCTCATGCTTCTTTTAATAGTTTTACAGGAATTTCTTGTAACTGTGAAGCAATAATTTTATTATTCATTTTTGAAGTTATTTGTTTCGATTGCCAATTGCTTACAAAGCTAGTTTATCTATATTAGCTAATAAGGTCTTAGGGATAATCTTCATCCCTAAACGTACCGTTCTTGCTGCCTAGATTTTGTATACCATTTTTTAAAGAAAATAATAAATGCGCTTCATTAAAGATTCCATAATGATATAAAAACGACAGATTATAAATTGATTAAAATTAATTTAAAGACTTGGTCTCAACTGTTAAAAAATAGTCTCGGTTAACAATTAATTCCGACTTTTAATACTACAAACTATTTTAAAATGAATACTATATTTTCCAAAAGTCTGTAAAAATCATTAAAAGTAGTAAGCAAGCTTATCATTCCACCTTTTTCTATACAAAAAGCACAAAAGAGATAAGATTACCAATTAGATATTGGATTTCACTTGGTTATAAACAAGAAATGAATAAAATGCAGTCACTTAGGATGAAAATGTATAAAAATGAGGTTATACAGGGAAAATAAGTAAACATAAAATATACAAAGTATTGCATTTTAGGCCTGTGTTTTAAAGGAAAAAAACCTTGACCACTTAAACGAGATATTTCATTAGGCCTAAAGTAATTTGGATACGGTTCATTCTCATTGAAGTTAAAGGGCAAGGGAGGATGTATTTTATACCACATTGTATTAGTGCCGTGCCCGATAAATATACTGATTACTCATTAAAGTAACTCGTTTTGGAAGAAAAAGATGGTAGAAAACAGAGTAGGTTTTCTGTGACTGGTTGCTTAACTTCTTTTACCTCTAAGCTGGCAGCTATGTACTTAAGAATGTGGTGAAAAATACAGTGAAGCAATCTAAATTTTGCGTTTTGAATGGAAGCTCAGTTTTAAAAAAATGATCTCATTATGGGTCACTCTATCCATACTGTTTTAAATTAACCTAACCCAAACTAACCCAATCCCAAGAGGTACAGGAAGCAAAATGTGGTCATCGGTACAGAGGGAATGACTACTACAAGGGTAGTACCTAAGTAAACTAATATTTTTACTTGTTCTAGTCTCCTTTACGGTAGAGTCACATATGATCTCACATGATCTCATGTGATTCTCACGTGATCTCACATAGCCTCATATGACTCTCAAAAGTTATATGATTCTTAAATGAGATATTAAATTCTTTTAAATTCCCATGTGATTCTCAGGTGAGAAATTAATTTCTCACATAATCCTCATGCGAATAAGGGAATTAATCAGATGACATCACGGGAGAATCACTTGATTTATGAGATGATCAGCCATATGAGATTTCATGTTCCAAAAGCTCATCTCATCACTCGTATGATCTCATCTCACTGAGATCACATGAGACTTTTTCGTAAGGGCTGGTACACGCACACAACCTTGTGTTAAAATTCACATATATTTACACACTTAAGCTTGCCGTGAAGTGCCAGCTTTATGCCAAATATTCATCACGTTGAAATTACGTGAAAAATGTGACACTTCCCAGGCATCGCATTAAATGTCGTGAAAATCCGTGTTCAACTGTACATATTTTTTAATTACATGTTCAGTTTTTATCAACTAAAATAAAACATTCAAGAGTCGTTAGATTTATGTTACATCATTTCATTCCCAAAACACTTAATTTGAATATAATATTGATGTTATTCCTATTCAAGACTGTTTGAATTAGGTTGTGCCTAATCGAGATACGGATATCCCAAAAAACATTAAAAAGAACCATCGCTTCATTTAACAAATATAATGGTTTAGTTTTTGGCATTCTTGCATTTGTACATTTTACAGCTCATTTCCATGGTATTTTTAAAATTTAGTGAACAGTGACGCTACACCAGACGAGAATTGAAATACAAAAAGATTTTGTAATTGCATTTAGTGGAAAAATAATACATTTTCTCTTTCTCTACAATGTACAGTACTTGTTTTTTTTTATTTTTTTATCATGGAAAGTATATTTTCCCTAAATCCAATTCAAATCTGTCATAATTTTCCCTTTGAAATTCAATGCTTTGTACCAGTTACCTTCATTTGAGAAAATCTTTAGAAAATGCGGTATATAAATTAATATATACATACATACATTCAAGGGAAAAAATTACTGCAACGCAGATAAAGAAATGTTTTCTTTTGACTGGTGCTTTTTTTAATTGAAAAGTTTTTTGGTGTTAATTAGATGTAACATTTTCATATTTATTTCATAAAATAGCAAAAGATTCTAACTAAAAACTAAGAGGTGGGGAAAATGACTCAAGGCAGTAGAAAGGGTGCTCGCGAGAAAGAAATATTAACGGCCATGGGTCTGCCTGGGGAGGCATTTAGCGGTGGGACAGATAGTAAATAGGCCCGCGTTACTCTGTTATAGTTTGCCAACAGGAGGTTGCGCAGATATTGTGGATTAAAAGAACCTGTTTTATATTCATTTCCCTTCCATTTTTTATTCGATTTTTAAAAATAAAATAAAAAGTTCTGAGTGCCCTTTTTTCAATTCTTCATGATTATTCATGATATCAAATGGAAACAAATATGAGACAAATATGCTAAGGGGAAAATATGTTTGTTTTTTAAACTTAACATCACATTTTATTTGAGAAAAAATTGAGATTTTCAACCCCCCTCCCCCCTCTTCCCACGTCTGTATTCTAGTATCAAATTCTACGTTTACTGTTTCACTAAAGTTCCCTCCTCCTAATGTTACATACATGTTACTGCTAATAGTATTAGTTGAGATGAAGAAGCCGGCTAAGTTTGGAAAGTCTAAGATAAGGTTTCATTTCGAAGCCCGAATACAATTCGTCCCTTGACCACATTTATTGAATGATGATACGGATAGCATTATTTTTTGCCCCTCGCCAATTCCTCCGATAATACCAGTCGTATTGAAAAAATTTCCTGGTTCAATTGTACGCCAAATCGCTTCATTTCCCTGTGAAGTACGTTGCTGGAAGCCTCAATTCCATGTTAAGTGATGCAATAAGCACCCAACTGAGAAATAGTTGACCGACCAAATACGGATGAAACATTGACGATTCTTCCTTTGTTTTTGCGTATGAGAGGAGCAAAAGCTTTCGTCACTCGGATAGCACCAAACAAATTTACTGCTCCCATCTTTTTTGTTGGCCATATAATAGATTAGGATTAAATGTAAAACAAAAACAGGATGTTTTATCTTTAAAGGTATTCAGTACTTTTTCAAATTGTTCCATCATCATCTCAGCCATGCCTGCATTGTTAACAAGACCCAATAGTCTCAACTTAGGTAGATTCGAGGGGTTCCAATCTCTTTTTCCACAGGTTCAGTCCGTGAAAAAAATTAGGGGGGAAGCATCGTCCACCTGTTGCTGCTTTGTAACATCCATTTTTATAACATGAATTTTTCCCCTGGCATCAGCATCTAAAGATTCTAGTTTCTTTCCTCCATCGCTTTTGTCGTCCAAAAAGCAGGCGAACACAATTAATCCAGCTTTGCTCAGGCTAATTGCTAACTGATGTCCAAAACCAATGTCACATGCAGTGATGAGCACTCCTTTCCCTTCACTTGAAATCTAATATGAGTAATTTTAAATTCATAGTGATACATAAAATAATTGCCTATTGAATGAAAAAAGGTTACAACTCATAGTGTGTATACTGTAAATAGTACTTTAACAGATCTCAGAAATATGTAGGAGAATTGAGCAAGGACAGCAAAGAAAAGCAGAAAAGATCCGATTGAGTATTAGTGCATCTCTAGACATTAACAAGTTAAAAAGAAGCGGAAGGATAAAAGAATACATCATCTCCATTTTGATACTGTTACATTTCAACGATTGCAAAATTGTTATTAAATTAAAACATTAATTATCTTTAATTTACGGAGATTTTGGTTTGAGCTTACCTGAGTTCAACCTTCTTGACGAATGTTTTCGTATAATTTGATTTGAATTTTAGAAAAGATGAGGAGTATAATATTTCAAGTATTTTAGATATTAAAATGCACCACCAGATTGTATTTCCTTATTTTCTTTATGAAAAAATACAATGTTTTGGTGGTATTACCCTAATCTACTATACAATACACATCGATTTTTCTGCCTTAATCCCTACCAGATCAAAAGAAATGTTGCAGATGGTGCATTTATCACAATTTACTTATTTTCTTCTATCAATACTAGTAATCTTAATTAGGTTTTCTAGTATTTCCTACATTGTATCAATTTAAGCTAGGGTTTTGAAAGATTATTTAATGTATTGAACACATTTCTAGGAGCTAGTTTACTAACCAGTATATTTTTTTTAAACCTTTTAATGAAATGAAATGTTGTCTTAGAATCTTATGGTTAACCAGAGAGTTGAATCGGTAAACGTTTCGTTTCCGTGACGCTTATAATATTTATCAGCGATTCACTTATAATATTCAAATCGATTCTAATATTTCTTATTAGGCCCCAAAGTTGAGCTTTCTGTTTTTCCGACAGTTTCATCAGGCTCGAACTGGTATACCTGCCTGTGTTTACCTCAACAGAGAGACCAAAAAACAGCAATCCCAACTTAGGGTTCTATTAAAATATAAATGTAGTGAATATATTTGAATTTTACCAACAAAATCTGAAAGCGCATCTTATCAAGAGCGCATCAGTGTTTAATATATATGCCTCATCCTACCACTCCATATGGCTCTTGATAGTGCCTCATTCATGTTCATGTCACTTAAAGATTAGCTTATTGGCTTTCGATCATCAATAGAGAAAAATCTAGCTTAACTTCATTTTTTTCCCTTGAGAGACCTATAACACGGCAACTTATGGGAGAAAAAGTGTATTAATTATTTCTGCTGACGACTGTAGATGCTTGATTATGATTTTCTCTTATTAGCGATTTTACTTAACTATTTATTCGGGTAAGGTAAATATTTTTTTTAAAGCGCTAAATGAAATAAAGCAAAGAAATTAGTACTTTTTTTTATAACCTAATCAGCAATTTAAGAAAAAATGAATATTATGCTTCAATTAATGTTCTCTCTGTCAAATGAATGTTGTGTCTTTTATATTATCATGTGGCGGGCATTATCATAAAAGTTATCCGGCAAACTTGTCGGTTTGAACGGGCCTGCGGCCAATGAATAAAAAAAAAGTTTGAACAGTTCAATTTTGGAATAAAGCTTTTAGGAAAGATCCCCGTTTTTTTCAAGGAATATTCCGCGTGCGAGGCCTTTTTACATATTAATTCAATTGGAATAAAAGTTTATGTTGCAATTCATAAATTTGAAAAGAATATTTTTTCTGAAATTTAATCATGTGTATCGTTGGAAATATAAGAGCACTTCTAGCCACTACTTCAATAGTTTTTGTACCAATCAAATTTGATTGTAAATTTAAGTGAAAATATTCTTATGACATAAACAGCGTATATATATTTTAATTAAAAATATTTTCGGTAGTTAAAGAATTGATGAAAGAATAAATTCACGTAATTTTCTATTATAGACAATGTGTGTTCAAGCTATTGTATACCTAGATGTTGACGTTAAATTGTTTTAGCCTATTTTCTAATCATGTATAAAAAAAATCATAGCATTAAAAATCAAATTTAATACAACATTTCTGAAACATTTTATTTTTATTATTCTTTAATTTTTAAATATTTTGGGCTGAAAATATTTTTAATGAAAAAATAGCGTTGTTATTTTCATCAGAAAATTGCCCAATAAGATTACGACAAAATAAAAATATGTTACATTGGTTATTCAAGTCTGCGTCAATATCAGAACTTTTTAAAAACTATTTCTGATCGATTTTAAGCATGCACTTTTAGAACTATACTTCGATTCAGAATAAAAGAGTACCATGGCACGGAATATGTGTTAAAAAAATGACTACGTCAGGCCTTCATCAGGCTATTTTAAAAGAACGGAAACAATGAAAGTAATGTAGTCTAATTAATTTGCCACTTGCTGTGGCCAATCCTTGAAGATATTGAACATAAAATCATCTTCAAATAAGTCGTTTTTGAATGAAGCATTAAAACTGCTGTATTTAAAAAAAATTATCGTCAGAATGAATCGGGGAAAATTAAGCTTATGAGAAAGTATACATCTCACTCTCTTCTTTATTTGATCTTTTATTAAAGTTTTAAAGTATAAAATGTGTTTTAAAAAGACAATATTCTATACACTAATAAATCTATTGTAATAAAAAGAAGAAATCTATATAATATTCATGATGCTGTACGTTTACAAGTTTCCTTTCTATCATGATTTATAATATATAAAGTATATAAAAAAAAAACATCTTGTTTTTGCTCAATACCATTTTTTATTTATCTATACAATTCCATTTGGGTTTTCTCGTTTTTCAGCAGTACTTAATGAAAAATAAGCATCTAAGAATGAAAAGATGTAACAAGATGTATATTTGGGAAAAATAAAACGTTCAAACCTCTTTTTTATGAAACAATTTACTATTTCAGTATGGTATAACATGAGTATCGTGAACATCGCAAAATAAAATGATTAACATCTCGTTTAATACCTAGTCTCCTTGTTGATGTTCTGCGGACAAGTGTAAGTAACCAATTAGAAGCAGTCTAATTTTAAATGGACGAGATCATAAACGAAACCGAAATTTCAAATGGTAAACAAAAACGATTTTTTTTTGTTGATCTAAAAGTTAATCTACCAATTGCTTTAAACAATTGTATTAATCTAATTTTCAGCTGTTGCAGCACAGAGTCACTTTTCTGATCACATAAATGATTGTCTATCTGATAATTTAGAAGAAGCTATACGAATTCGCAAAGCATCTAAAAGCTACGGCAGAGGAAAGAAGCGCACCAATGCCATCCAATGTCTTGATATGACAATTAATAAGGGTTCAGTGTAAGTACTATACGAAATATGAATATATTGTTGGTATTCCATACAATAATTAACTTTATTAATAAAATAATGAAATAAAATAGATACGCACTTCTTGGCGCCAGTGGATGTGGGAAAACAACAATTTTGAGCTCCATCGTACGTTCCGTAATGATTTGAATTCAATTGTCTTCCGATTTATTTTGGTTTATCTTTTTTTTTTAAGAAATGAATTTGATTTAAACTTCCTATTTAAAAACATAAGTTTGGATTTTTTTTCAGATTTCTTGTTTTATTTTTCGGCATTCCCTCTATTGCAATGATTTTATTTTGTCTCACTATTGGTCGGGACCCAAAATTTTTGAAAATGGCCATCGTCAACGAAGAACTAAATTTTACCTCACAAAAAAAATGCAGTGAATATACCAAAACGAAGTATTCTTTTGACTTTTAATACCACAACAATGCAGGTGATATCATTGCCTAGATAAAGTCGGATTCTCTTAATTAAAAAAAAATCTTTTAAAAAATATCATATCCCTAAAAAAATAGATTGAATTTTGAGACTTTTCCGATGCAGAAAATGCGTTTAAGAATGGCCAGGTTTGGCGCATAATTCATTTTGAAAAAGAGTTTTCTAAGAAGCTGATCCAAAGAATCATTTTCAACAAAAACGCAAACCTTGAAACCATTTTAAGCAGTCAAATAAAAATTACTTTGGATTGGTCAAGTATACATTGGCATAAAGGTAGTCTCAAATTTTTATTTATTCTTTTGTTTATGTATTTTATCATTTAGATTGCATAATTTCAAACCTACTTCATTTCAAGTTGCAAGAAGCTTTCTTTGCTTTCGCAATTGAGATGCAAAAAGAACGGCCCTATATCGAGCAAGAGTTTCCAATAAAAGTGAGACATTTTGATTCTTGCACTAGATTGTTTAACGGCACCATTTTCAAAAATTATTTGAATTTTTAGTTTTTAGAACCCATCTTCGGCAGTAAAGCAAATGATTTTTCTCTCACTATATGGCACCAGGAGTCTTATTATCGTAAGTAAATTAACTTTAAAACCAAACAAAATTAATTATACTACTGCGCACTATTTACAAAATAATTCTATTAGACAATTACTTTTGATTTGGTAAATCCATATACTAGGGTAATTTATATGACTTGTATTTTGGGTTCAGCCATGGCCACTATTATCGATCGAAGCCATGGTCTTTACGAGCGTAGCCTAGTTGCAGGTTTGTTTACATTAGTAATTAATGATTTATAATTATTTGCATCAATTGAAAATATTACAAGAAACAATCACATCTTCAAATTTGACTCAGTATTTTTATCATAGTTATCTTTATCGTTATCTAATTTTTGTAAATATATTTAACTTAATTATGTAACATTTGCGTAACAATAATGAAGAGATCAATGCGATGTACCAAATTTAAAACTAACTATTATTTTTCATTAAAGGTGTTAAACCCGTGGAAATAATCATTTCCCATTTGGTGTGTGAATTATTGGCCCTTGTCGAACTGACATGCGTGCTATTCATTGTGCTCCTGTACATCTTTAAATTGCAATGTTTAGGAAGTTTATCACTTGCTGTGCTCATCAGTCTTTTTCAAGGCATGAGTGGTATTTTTGAAGGTATAACTAACCGACCATTACCTAAAAATATTACTATTTTTAAATAATTATTCATTTTTTGAAAAAAAAACTGTAATCGAATGCATGCAAAGGTTTAGTTATTTCGAGTTTTATAGACTGTTTAACGAGCGCTGGTGTCCTTTCTTTGGGCACCTCTTTTACAAACCTCATGATTAGTGGAGTGCTTTGGCCACAGGAGGGAATGCCCGTTTTGCTTCGAATGGTTTGTGGATTTTTACCCCATGCCTGTGCTGCAAACGCGCTTCGAAATGCCTTTACACGAGGATGGGGAGTTGATAAACCGCAGGTTTACATGGGTCTAGTCATAAACGGATGCTGGATTCTCTTTTGTATCGTATTGATCGCACTTATATTACGCTTTAGGAAGTAAAAGGGTTAAGTAGCACATTTTACAGCTTGGTTCATATTTTTTGGTATTTGTTTGTAACTATCGAGTTATTTTTATTATAAAATATTTATTTACTATATAATGTATCTTGATTGTCAAGCTAGTTTTCTATCCAGATTTCAGAAAGTTTTAAGTTAAAAGCCAGAGTCAAAAGTCATTAGAACTTGACGTCGACAGAGTGACTTATAGTTCACTGGTAAAATCATTTGATTCACTCCATTGATTTCTTTTAATGTTGGGAACCAACCCAAATCCAATATACGAAATAAAAAATCATTTCGATACAAGGAACGGACCTTTTTTACATTTTTGCTAGTAGAAAAGCAAGAAACAAAATAATTCAAAAGGAAAACGAAGAAAATGTGGCGGAAAAAAATCACAAATGTTAACACCACCATTTCTTTGTTTCGCATTCCCATTCCATTCCACATGCTTTTCTATCGCCCAACAAAATATTTTTAGGAGGTGTTGGTTGCTCCTATTTAACATATCTTACCAACTGCATTTTTAAATTTTCTGAATGAAACCAAAGACGCATATTTGTTCTCTGAATGTTTGTTGTGATGCACCAAACGGAAAGTGTTTCGATATAAATTTACAGTCGCCATACAGCTGCATGTTTTCATAATAAAAAAATGTTTACGCAAGGTTTTTTTTCTTAGAAACAAAATTCATTGGATGTACTAACTCACCAGTTCCAGAAAACCCCTGATATGGCTTCCATTCTTAAAACACTTGTTGATGGCTACAACTCATATGGGAACTACGAGGTGGTTTTATATGTATTTTAAAATTGGTCAAAATACATCAAGATTAACTTGTATGCATATGTAAACTAGATCGTAAGGTTGATGACTGGCTATTAATGAGCTGTCGTCTGCCCACGCTTTTTATTTGCTTAACCTATGTTGTGATAATCTAACTCTGGGGGTCAAATTACATAAAAAATCAACCCGTTTTCGATTACGTAACGAACTGATTATTTACAACTTTCTTCAAGTTCTCGTCAGCACCTGGATTTCTATTAAGGCAGTTTATTAAATATTATATTTTGAATAAAAACCATATAGGACTATCAATTTCCGGTGATTGCAGTACTGGTAAAGTCTATGAATAAGCTATGATGACTATTTATACAGATAACCACAAGTTGACGAGCTGCAAACTACACCTTTCGATGTCAGCCAGTTGATTTCAGTTACGATCCATTCTTTCCAGTTCACAAATAATAAGTAAAATGTGATATTCAGATTATATATATTTATTCAAAGTATACATATTGCCCGTTGCTGTTGGTGGTATTACTTATCCACATTCACAGTGAGTTTGTTTACACAGTAAAATAAATCAATAAATAATTTCGTGCAACGGCGTACGCTGGTGTTTTTTTTTATTCAATTGAGTTTTTCTTTGTGCTACGGAAAAAGAATAACCAAATTTCCGTTCTACACGTCGTTCACCATGGCATCATGCCGATGAGCGTTTGGGCTTGGCGTTAAATTCACATTTTTATAATGAAAAAATTCTTTAAATTTTTTATTTTATGAACAGCTACATCAAAAAGGAAGAAAATTGTAAAAGTCACGTAGGTCTACTATTAAATTTTATAGTATTAATTCAAATTTAAAACCAAAAAAACCATTCTGCAGTTCATTTCGAAATGTAATGATGATCGCAGCGGTGATAAGAAGGACAAGTAGAAACTAAAGACGATACACCAGGAGAAAACACGGCGCAAAAGTCTTTAAACATTCTAGGTCAAAAGGTTACTAATTAGAGTATAAGTTGTCAACGATGCAGCGTATATTTCCACTATCCTCACTTGTTTATTTACGACCATTTAAATAGAATCGCACAAGTAAAATTTCTTATAGGACCTTCGAGCTATGCAAATAAATAATTTTAAATAAACATTCATAAATTCTTTCATTAATAATAAAAATACAACAAAATTGGTAACCGACCACAAGGAGGGAAGACATTTGTATTTTGAGAGATAAAAACGGCCATTTAAATAGAATCGCACAAGTAAAATTTCTTATAGGACCTTCGAGCTATGAAAATAAATAATTTTAAATAAACAAGCCTATGAAATTTTTTTACTTTGAGACATTTTGCCATGGTTTTAACGGTTTATAATTAAAATTGGGCACAAGAACTAGTGGGGTAGTGTAAACAAGGACGAAAGGCATAAGAACTTTGGTTATATACGAAAATATGGACATAGTAAGAACTAGATTAGTATATAGCAAGAATTAAATACTTAAATATTTAAGGCCATCAGAACTTGCTATAATAAATAACAAAAATAACAAGAACAAAAAATATATATAAAAAATATATATGATATTGATATAATTATTATGTGAAACAGGACTCCATGTCGATTATACTTATGGAACATAAGTATAATCGACATAACTATTTAATGCTATAAAGACTTATGTTATGCATAAATGCGTTATGCATAAAATTCACGTGTTTTCGCGCGTTTTTCACGCTGGGGAACCCCTAAAAATAAAATTTCATCAAAATAAAAAATCACACATTTTTTTAGCGCATTTCACACGACATGGGAAAGCCCCAGCAAAAATGTCAAAAGTAAGGTCAAAATGGAACACCCTAGGTTTCCATGTATTTATCATAATTTAAAATTAATTATAATGAGACTAGCCTCCAATAGGCGACTAAAAGGCCTCGGATAGGCGATTGGTAGGATTTTCTACGGTTATGTTATTGTTAGGGCAGTGGTAGGTAAGTGGTAGGTTACGTTAGGTTAGGTTAGGTTATTTTATTTTATTCTAATTAAATTGGTTTAATAGTGTAAACCTGGCAACGCTGTACACACACTACGAGCATTGCCCATAAGCCTCAGTAGAAGTACAGTACCAAATAGGGTACTATAACTTGGATACCGAGTTGCGAAGAGGATCTGTTTGGCATCTATTGTTCGAGCAGACGACGTTGTTCTATAAACCGCCAAAAGTTTTAGAAGCGTTCCCTTAAGGGGAATAAAAAAAAACACTTTGTTATCCCTTTGTGTCAGTAAAGTGTAAAGTGTCAGTAAAAAATTGATTTTAAGATTTTATTTTCGTGCGTGGGTTAGATGAAGTTTAACAAAACTTGTTCATTGCGATCAAATTTCCACGAAATGTAGTAGACTCCTTGACAACGGATGTAAATGCTCGACAACCGGGTGAAGGAATAATATTCTAATTTTATCCCCGGGTGTGGAAGTGGTTTGTTTTTAGTATAGAAAAAATAACTCGAAGAGGAAAATTTTAATCGATTTTTTCGGCTTGGTGGGGGGAGAGTATCGTCAGTAAGCTATTAGAAAAATAAGTACAATATATTGGTTGTAGTACCCATAATTTTATTCGTTATGGAAGTGGTGTTATATTACCTTTAAGGAGCTAAAAGAAAAAGAATGTTGTCCGTAATCGACAGGGTACTGGGTGTCAATTCCACTGGAGCAAGACATGCACGGGCTTGTCAATTCCTCTGGTGCCCAGGCTGACTTAAAACGGAACGGACCAATTGTTTTATACTTGTGAAGAATAACAATTTACAAGCCTTGTCACCTCTTCTCATAACTCTTGGGACTCCGCATGCATGAAACTACCCATGTATCTGGGATTCAGCTTGGCTATCATAAAACGGTAGGACCAAATATATATTTTCTTTCTTTCACTTGTTGGAATTCTTAGGCGCTGTTGAGTTTTACTTTTGTGAAACCAGTAACGATTACATATTCATTAAAAATACATAATGTATTTTAACAATATAAATTAGATTTTGATGTTCAGTAAATACTCACGAGCAAATAGAATCTAATAGATAGATGGATTTGAAGATCCAAGTATTTTTTATCTAAAGATCAGGTTCATGAGACCCAAATAAATAATCAGGCCGGATCAAGAAGAAATATAAAAACAAGTGTATTATTATTATCACGAGGGTCTGTACGCCGTGCAAATCTTGTTTTTAAGCATTTAAAAATTGATAATTATTTAAATGTATTGGACATGATTGGGAACGAGAAAACGAAATTGGTCATCATATAATTATCTAACCTAGGCCATATCATTCAAGCGTTGAACTATATTAAGTTAGGTTTCGCACTGTATTAAGTAAGGTTTCCCAAATTCGACTTTTTCATGCATTTTTCAATTGCGATAGTGACGCTGGAACGTAATAATTTTACGTCAAATCCTTCATAATCGATTTTAATTAGTAGGAATGTTATAAAATGAATGGCTTTAATTTAATGTTTTAATTATTAAAATGTCTTATTGGAAAACAAAAATGTGATGCTTTGCCTTGTTAACCCAAAGTATATAAAATAATTAAAGTTAAATCTTAAGAAATCTAAGTTTTATTTTTTTTATTATCAGGGTTGCTGGAATGTGGTTGAAAAATAGCCTGAGTAAGGCCTGACGTAGCCTCTCATTTTTCTTTTATAAAAAATATTTTGTGTTATAAAGTTAAAGATTATAGAACTAGCCATAGTTATTCTGATATTTTAGTAACCGAGTTGTCTTATATTTTAATTTTATTATTAGCTCTTAAGAAATTCATTTTAAATGAGCTGTAATTTCTGCATCGTATACAACAAATTAATTAGATAATGATTCAAAGGGAAACCAATAAGTATAAATAGTAAAAGTAAAGATTATATTGTCATAATACAATTTTCCCTTATAAGATTATACGATAAAATTTTAATTGTAGTAGATAAGCTAATGAAGTCGAAGTTAAATGATTTCAAATGATACAAGAGAAAACTTTCTGATTTTTGTTTTTGTACCATAACAAAATATCAATTGAAATGCACTTTTATTTATTTTCAATTCCATTTTTAATATAAAAGTCATTAAGCGGAATATTCCTTATAAAAAATAAGACTATATTAGGCCATCATCACGCTATTTTATAGATTAGCACAAAAAAATAAAAGATTGCGTTATAGACCTTCTCATGCTAATTTTTAGCTTCTTTTCAACTCTTTTGTTATAAATCGACTTTTAATTTTTCTTCCTCATAGCTGGCGCCACTCGAATAAAACTTTGCTACCTAAAGTGTTTTTTTTTCAGAGATGGCGCCACTGTTTTACCATATAAAGATGTGTGGGGCTACTCTCTAGGGCGCCACATTTAAACCCAGTAAAGCCTTAAGTAGTAAAATACATTTTACTACGTCAGGGATAAAAATGCGCTAAACTCTTTTCATTTGATACAGATTACGTTTGTCAGAATTTCTTTTAACCTCAAAGTAAAATCATTTAAGTTGACCATCTTTTTTTAACTAATTGAGCACAGTTTTAAAATATTTTCTATCTGATGATTAACTAAAAATGATATATTCGGTAAACGTTCAAATATTCCGCAAAGATTTTGAGTAATTTGATTGTTGTTGTTTAACTATCTTAAGAAGATGACCAGTTAATAGTTATCTTTAAAATATTTACGTGGCCGTGCTCATAATAAAATCCTTCAATATAATATATACAAATTTCATAATTATCTACTGAAATTATGAATGTAAATGAAAATGGGTTTATAAGTGGATTTCAAAGGTTTAAATCATGATTTCATTTTAGAAGAAAGACTATGTAGCTCTAATGGGGAAATACGCCGGTCTTTTTCCTGAAAGAGTCTCTCACATAAAGCCTCTGGTCTTTTTCAATTATTTTTCTCCTGATAAATGATAATGGAAACCAGACAACGAAAATGTCGTAGCACGTTCTAATGGACAATTTCACGTTACATAGGTTTGGCTACCCACCTAATCCTACAAAAAGTGGACATAATGTACCAATAACTAGTCTTCTTTTGCGTCTCTATCTGGTTATACTGCTATTTAATGGAATAATTACCAGCCTAGCGTCTTTTCTGGTTTTAACCGTCAGGTAGTATCATCATATTAAAGTGTGTGGGGATTTTATCACGCTTTCATTATTATGGAATAATACACAGTTAAAATTTACTCGTATTTTAATATACATTGATGAAGCAACCAGTGTTTTTCCCTTCACTTCACTTTAAAATCAGAGCCATGAATTTAATTCAGAAATTCACACTCTGAAATGAATTGAATTTTGAATCGAAAAAGCTGATTTTTAAGTGAATCTGCCAAGAGGTGAATTAAATCGTGCGAAATTCGAAAAAAAATCAATTCACTAGGTAAATCGCCTCTGAAGGTGAAGGGAAAGGACAAGTAAAATGAGAACCTCTAAAAAAACAGTGTTACTCTTCAAATTTATTTCGTTGCACCTAAGAAAAGTAGAATTTTTGCTGCCATTTTTTTATTTCCATGCGTTGTATCATGGTTCTCGAGGAGAAGATTAGTGAGAACTTTTAGCTTGTAACTGGTACGAAAAGGGGATTTTTCAACGCCCTTCTAGAACATTTTACGTCTTTTAAAGTGAATCCAAATTTTGTGCAATTCAATTTTTTGTGAATTCAACTTTAAAATTTTTTGCACAAATTTAAAACAACTAGTTTTTATCGAAGAAATAGTTCCATCATTTTAGGTTCTTAAAGAAGAAGCGAGGAAACTATAATTTGGATAAAATAATAAGCTGAGTGAGATGAAAGAATTTCTTGTAACGCAAAACGGGAGAAAGAAATTATAAATTGGCTAAGTTGGAGAGGTATGATAAAAAAAGGGGAGGGTCAATGGAAGTTGGATAAAGTGGAGGTAGAATAGGATGAGTAGTCCTCTGTCCTCCCTTTCTGGTCACTTCCAGGGTTATACATCGTTACTTTTCCACGGTAACGCCGTTATCGATACCGTTAGTTGGTTTTAAATAAACGCTATTACCAATATCGTTACTGAATTTGAAAAGCAACGCCGATATCGATAGTCGTTTCTTTTTAAAAGTTTTTTTTTGGCTCGAATATTTAATTCCTCATATTAATTGTGTAGTTTTACAAAGAAAGGAACTAGATAAAGATATAATCAATTGAAAAGAAATAAATTGCTTGTCAGCCTTAAGTTTATCAGCACTTGAAAACCGGTGTTACTCAAAATGCTCCAGGTTGGAGAAAATGCACGTCCACCAAAAGAAAAAAAGTTACAAGAAATTACAAAAGGATGTCATTTTCCGACATTTTCTTGAAAAGAAGTACTAATTTTGAAAGCTATCGCCGATACCGTCCCGTTACTGAAAATAGTAACGGCGATACAAAAAGTAACGATGCCCGTTACCGATATGAACAAACCTGGTCACTTCTCCGGTATGCCAATCTCTCAGTACTTATTATATTTGTCTAAATATCTCTTAGTGTTAGTTTACTGTAACTCGTTAATGTGTATTCGTATATGTTCCAGTAGTATATGTGGAGTAGTCATTATATTATTGGTGTAAGAATTAACTCGTGCAGTGTGTAAAAGCAGTGAGTCACGGGTAAGTTACTCTTATAGTAACATTGTAATGTTGAGGAAGAAAACCTACCAGTAAATAATAAAAGGTTAGAAAACCTCAACATTACAGACGTAATATAATTCAACTAATTTTTCTGTTGCGGAAAAGTCTGAATTTAGTTATGACATTCTGAGTTATGTTTTTCTTAATTTATTTATATTGATGACACTAACTCGTGAGGTGACCCTAAATAATAGATGCAATTTTGTTGTATCGGAAAGAAAGCGGAACATGTAAGATGAGGTTTTGGGTGAGGTTTCAGCTAAAATAATTTGCCTCTCTTTACACTCTCTACGCTTAATAGGTAAATTGTAATTAATTCTTCCTTTGGGTTCAATACTGATTCGACGTTTCTAGGTTTTTTTTTTATAAACATGACCAAGACCAATAAATGTATCACTTTCTTGCGAGCTACATTCTCCGCCGGGATCGACTTATTTCTATTGACATATTTTAACAAAATATTATTTACGTTATAATTCACGTTCTCAATTTTTTTTCGTCAATGCTTTGGTGGAGGGTTATATTTTCCCAACTTCCCCATATTACTCTAAACAGTTTAAACCAATCTATGTTAAAATCAAGTTAAATATTTGCCAGGCGGTTTTACTTCACTGAACTAGCGTTGAGTCAGAAATAAAAGAATAAAAAGTTGCTTTAAGCTCCGAGAAGAATTACAAAAAAGAGTAACATTTATATTATCATAAAAATGTCTAATTTTATTTTTGTTATTGTATCACCTTATCTTCGTTATTGTATTACCTATGTTCGTTTTTGCTCTTATATTAAAGCTACCACTAATAAACATTTTCTCTCATTATAAATCCATTTATAGAAAATATGTTGTTATATTCTCTAAGGCTACTACCTTTACTTTAGGGATTCAAAAAGATCTCATTGAGCTGACTCAGATCCCCCTTTCGTTGCTATCTGTCTTGTCAAAAAGCTTTTGCGCACAGTAAATTTATTAATTTATTTTCTAATATTATGGTCCAGTTTCATCGTCTGATTTTAAAACAAAATAAATAAATAAAATAAAACCAAACTAGTAGGCTTAAATTTTATTTCCTTAGTTAGCACAGGTGTGGAGTATAGGGGCAATTGGACTAAATACCACCCTTGGACTTGTGTTCGCCCCCCCCCCCTCGGACCTTTGGAAAATCGGGAACTACCGAATATTTGAATTTTCCCATAAGTTTTTAATTAAAATTTGTTGAATCTTATTTGTTGTGTTGTTGTTTTTTCTACGTATAATTTCTATTATGAATCGTGGAAAACCGGAATTATCGTTGTTTCCTCTTTTCCACTTCCACCATCTAGCCCTTTGTCCCCCTTGGAAATCCATCAACCCTACTTCTATGTTAGTAATATCCACTACAAACAGCTGTTTATCACAAAAACAATATCATAAGCTTCCTAGCCCCACAAAAAGACACTTGTCGAAACGAGTCGACTAACTCTTTGTATATTTTACATTTATTTGTATATGTAGTGCAGTATTTGCATCTATTTTTTACCTTTCATATTTTTAGAGCAAATAGCAATTCAAATGAACAATTGAATACGGTGACAAAGTTGACGACAAATTTTTTATCCTTACAATGCTACAACTGCATCAATCTTACGTCCTAAAGACGAAAGCACAGCGTTGCCGAGTTTACGCGACCTTGACGTCGAATCGCACAGACACAGCCCTAAGGGGGTGCAGGGAGACACGTCCAACGCACTCTTTTTTTACGCGGCTGTCGCGGCTTCGGTAAAATGTGTGTAAGGGTTTATAATATAATCAATTGATAAAAAACAACATGTTATGGACACAAATAATAATAATGTAATCAAGAATAATAAGTAGAAATATAAAAAAAAATATTTCATGATTAAAAAATTAAAAAAAGAATATCATGGCCCGCCGCAGGTGCGGGGGTTGGGGGGCAGAGCCCCCAACTATATAGAAACACACCATATATTGATCAATCGAAGTCACAAATTCACAATGCTGTAGACATTTTTATTCAAATGATTTAATGATGGGTAGAAATTATAAAATCTTACGTCCAAATATTAAAATAAAAATCTCACCAAGGAGATTGAACGCGTGACCTTACGATCATGAGTCAAAGATGCTATCCACTACGCTACGAACACTTACTGCTGACTCCAAAAAAATACGTTATCATTAATAAAATCCGAATGTATGGCCTCAGTGCTCAACAAATGTGTCAAACGCGCCTATTTTGTGATCCTATTGGGCTTTTGTCACATTAAGTTCTTTACCTAATTAAGTCATAGTCTTAAATAAGAAAAATACGAATATTGGCTAGATGTTAGCAAGTTTGCCATCGCCATCGTGGACAGCAAGTTTATAAGCCGCAGACCCAATTGAATATTCAGAAAAATAATATAATAATGCCCGCTGCAGGCGTGGGGGTTCGGCGTGGGGCGTGGGGGTTCTATAGAAATACAACATCGACCGATCCATCGAAACAAAAATGTAAAAGTTTTAAACATTTTCATCGATGATGACTTAATGAACTGTAAAATACTTGAAAGTTACAAATTAATCCGATTCTGGTATCGAACCTGGGACCAAAACATTACAGGGCTGAATCGTTACCCACTGCGCTATGAATCACATTCAAACCGAATTTAAGATAATCCATTATCCATTTAAATGTAATAGTTATGAAATCACAATGTGGAACCATTGAATTTGAATATAAAAAAGACCCAAGAATATATAATACTATGCTTTTCTGGAGTTAGTTTTCTTAGTAAATGGATTACGAGTCTATTAAAAAAAAATTGGAAAGGAATGCTATAACACACGTCCATTCACGCTCCTATGTTCATCCTGCAGTCGATTTTGTGCAAGAACGATAATTAAATCTTTGAATTTATTAGTGGTTATGACAGTTAATCTATTATGTATCACATCTCGAGTGTCGACTGCAAGTTTGCCGAATACTAGATTGAACCTATAGTTTACCGGAGGGTTAACCGGCGCAGATATACCTACCCAGTGTCCGAATAAACTGTCAAGTTTGCAAGTTTCTTAAGCGACTTTTTCAGATCGCAGAACCAATCGAACTGACCAGTTTGGCGACCGATTTATCCACCATTTTCCCATAGGTTTTGTTTTTGTATTAAACCGTTTTGTTTATTTTGAAACTGATGAGTAGAAATGAGTGGTCAATGCCCTATCGGTGAACTACAAAGGTTATTTAGCTATCTTAAATAAATTGCCTACATTATCTGCTAACTGGCAACTTAACATATTTAAGTTTCAATTATTTTCGGTCACATGCCCGATAGAACCATAAGTTTGCCAGTCGATATGTCGACCAATTTGCATTAGTTTGGGTCGACATTGAAACTGATTCCGTTCCACTGAATTATCCATATTCTTTTGACGAGCCACAAAACCTAATAGCTATCTAAAATAAATTATTTACATCGTTTGCTAACTGGCGACTTTCAGTGTTCCAATTTCAATCGATACCCGATTTATATTAGTTAAAGGAAAGAACTCTAAAAGATTTTTGCAAAACTGCTACGAGTCTTACCATTTTTACAGGCTGCTGACAAAAACGTCCTAATAAAAAACGTCCGGTGTAAAAACGTCCGCTAAAGGTAAAAAAACGTCCAATACATCCAGAAAAAAACGGCCTATGTATGTAAAACACGCCCGGACTTTTTTTTCTCTGTTTGCCAAAGAAAACTCCTTGATTATTTGCATACTGAGAACAATTACATGTATAAGGCCATGTAATAAAGCAGCTTATCCTGTATACAATTTTCTATTCTTTGCAGCTTAAATGTATATATGTGGGTGCAGACGAGGTCATCTACAATAGGCATTTGTAGATAATGATAATGTAGATAATTCCTGGTTGATCATTTACAACAGATTAAGATGCTTTTAATCCTCATTGCCTGCAGCATAGGTAAAAAGATGCTGATTCTACCAGTACAAACGAGGTCATATACAAAAGCTAATGCCAATTACAATCCTAATTTCCCGTCGCATAGGTAGCAAGATGCTGATTCTCCCGGTATATACGAGGTAATCTACAAAAGCTTAAGCTATGGACAGCCCCCCATTGCCTGCAGCATAGGTAAAAAGATGCTAATTCACCCGGTATATATGAGGTCATATACAACAGCTTAAGCTGTTGACAGTCCCCCATCGCCTGCTGCATAGGTAGTAAGATGCTGCCCCCAAGTACAGGCGACGTCCCCCACAAAATATTTCCAGAGAAAGTTGTAAAATGTAATATACAAAATCCATCTACAACAATATAGGCTGTGGACAACGATTATTGCCTGTAGCATAGGGAAAAAGATGCTGGCTTTCCCAATACATACTAAGTAATCTACAAAAGCTATGGTCCGTGAAAGGGTAACGTTGCAAGTCCATTTCATAGGCATCTGTTTTATCTTCAGCGCACATTGTATCATTTAAAGGAGACACCACAAAAAATAATGTCTTTTAATTCTTCTACTAATTTCAGTAAGCAAAGAAAATGAGTTTAACGTATTGTTACAATAAAGTAACTAATAATAGTTGACACCATATGAATACTTCACGGCTTTTAAACCAGCAGTATACTTATCAGTCTTAACGATCAATAATGAAAATTCCTTTGTAAAACTAACGCAACTTTGACTTAAAAATTTTACAGTAGCAGTGTGTTAAGGCACCGCCTGCAGCATAGTTAGAAAGATGGAGGTACTCAAACTTGGAGGAGGTCACCTACAAAAGCTTATCAGCTTATTGTAGATGAACCGCCTAAGGCGTAGTTAGAATGATGGAGGTATTCAAACTGGGAGAGAGGTCACCTAGAAAAGCTTATCAGCTTAGTGTAGATGACCTCGTATGTACTTGTAGAACATGCTAAAATAAGATGATAAGCTTTTGTAGGTGACCTCGTCAACGGGTTGAGCCGCTTCAGCTTTCTACCTATGCTGCAGGCGGTTCATCTAGCTCATCAAGCTTTTGTAGATGACCTCCTCCAAGTTTGAGTACTTCAATCTTTCTACCTATGCTGCAGGCGGTGCTTTATCACACCGTTACTTAAAAATTGTGAAATGAAAGTTATTGCGTTTGTTTTAAAAATGAACTTTAATTCATCATCGTTAAGGATGATATCACACTGAATAGGCAAAATCTTTCAATATCTGAAACGAAGTGTGGCTCTAATGTTCCATAAGTTATACTGCAGATGTTTTTACCAGCGCTACTACTAGAGTGTTCTGAGTTATAATGGTCTTAATTTAAAATAAAACGATTATTCCTAGAGCTGATTTGTTCCTTATGCATAGTAGATTACATTTGTGAAATTGTCTTAATTAGTAATGGGTACACTGGGAATGAATATGATAATAAAAACCCTTCTGATATTTTAAATAGTTGATGGAAACTACGTCTTTGACAAATTGAAGTATGAAACAACGATTGTTTTTGTAAGTAATGTTTTAAGCTTAACGGGCCATCGCATAGACATCTTTAGCCAAGTGTATTTTATTTTCTTTATTAAATACCGAAACCTTTCCAATTTACGTCAGCTATAAAAAGTGAACTTTTTGAGTAGTCAACTCATATTTCACATATAGGTTTAGCATATGCAAGAATAAATGAGATAATTGTTCCAAAGTTTTATCAAATGCTTATAGATCGTGTTGTTACATTTTTTAACAAGCGATTTCTGACCCGCGGAGAGAGAAATTCTCCTATTTTTGTGGGACACGGAAAGTTGTCTAAATCCGGAATTATGTTAAGGATCATGAAATAGACCTCATTCGACGCGGAATTCAATTTCGAGTCGAATGGCGTAAAGTTTACACTACTACTAACCGGGGACACTTTGGGACTTTTCCTGAAAAGTCATGCCTCTTTGACATCGTTTTTCTCCCATTAAAATTGATGGATTAAAAAAAATAAAAATGCGGAATGAAAGATCGTTCTTTTATCTACAACCCGATTTTTTTATTTTTTTGAAAAGTTAATTCCTGAGCTAGATATAAAAAGAATAGTGAGACACTAGTTTTGTAACTTTTTTTTCTCTCTTCCGTCAATCTCTCCTGCGCTGCCATTGGCCAGTTTTTTCGCGCGGTTTTACTTTCTCTTAAGCGTCCATACCCGAGTTAAACCGCGCGAAAAAACTGGCCAATGGCAGCGAATAATAAAAAAATCGGGTTGTAGATAAAAGAACGATCTTTCATTCCGCATTTTTATTTATTTTAATCCATCAATTTTAATGGGAGAAAAACGATGTCAAAGAGGCATGACTTTTCAGGAAAAGTCCCAAAGTGTCCCCGGTTACAAGAGATTATTTCATAACTGGTATATTATATCGGCTCAAACATGGCACCAATCGACTCAAAATTGAATTCCGCGTCGAATGAAGTCTATTTTATTGCCCTAAACATGATTCCGGATTTAGACATTTTTCCGTGTCCCACCAAAATAGGGGAACTTTTCTCTCTTTCGCTCAGAAATCGCTTGTTAAAACAGATAATACAAGTTAGTGAAATACAACATTAGAAAAACTATTATTTAGATTATTAACCGAATGAAACATGAGAAACAGGTAATTTTTCAAATATTATTAAATATTCTCATCCTGTCACGTTTAGTTCATTCTGCTCATCCAAACAAACATCAGTCGATGAAAGATCCAACGGATCTCTATCCTGACTTAAATAACAAACTTCTGCAGATGTCCACGGTGAAGAAGGATTTTCAATATTTAGCTTGAGATGAGCGTGTTTATTCACCGTGTTTTCGTGTTGAGCTTGAAACCGAATTTCTTGCTGATTCGGATCCACAATTTCTTGGAGAACTGACGAAATTTGTAAAAATATTTATTTACATTCTCAAACTAATTTAATGAATTCTTCATTTAAAAAAAAAAACCTACGCTTCTTTGTTGAAATAGTAGATTCTTTTGAATTCTTAAAAACATCATTTTCTGATGGTTGATATTCAAGATCTGTAATCAAAATAAAAAAATTAGCAACATCATATATGGCAATGATCAATACATTTACAAAGTATATAAGAAGCCGTTAACATTATATTTTAAGTAGTTAAAGGTTACCTTTTACCGGTGGCATGTCAGGCCATGTCATTTTTTCGTACTTTCTTTTTCTTTCATCCCCAGTAGCCATCTTGAGAGTTTTATCTGTGCCCATAGTGAATGGTAAAACAGTTCTTTAAAGAACTGTTTTACAAAAAAGGCTATATAAATAGCTTTTCTGTGGCTATTATTTTTATTCTCTATGCGTATTCATAATATTTTGTTTTGTTATCTTTGATGGACTTCTTTGTATACCAATAATCTAGAGAAATAAAAGAAAGCTCACCTTGTAATACTTTTATTGTTTAAGAGTAGATAAAAAATAGCTTACTATAATAATGATAGTTTTTAGAACCTGTAGCTAACTCTACAAGCCACAGATAATAAATTTGTGTAAGCACGAGGAAAACATAAAACCCTCGGGAAAATATTGGTGTATAAAACGAACAGCAATGACTTTCTTTGTTTCACAATTTTTCCATCACCTTTTTGGACAATAACATAATCTTACCACAAAAAAGTATATTCCAGTTTTTGACAGTAACTATACTAAGTAACTATAAAGGTATATATCTTTTTATGTTAAAAACACGAAAGACAATGTATGCCTTTCATGTATACCTAAGCTTAAATAATGTTATATATTTATTTCATTTCAGAAAACGCTAGCAATGTTTTAATATTATACGAGTGAATCCAATGCGGTATTGTTGACATGGTTATTGACTATAATATTTCTCATCTCATAAAGTGTAGCTACATATTTTTCTCAAAACAGATTGTGTATTGTGAGGGCTTTCTTTATTTTTAAGTACACCAGTAAATATATTTGTCTTAAAGAAGTGATCACCTTGACGTTCTTTATCCAAAAAATACATTAAACCTTAAGAGAAGAGGAGTAAATAAATAATAAATAAACCACGCTTTAAATAAGACAAACTTCATTTCGAGTAATATTGCATCGTTGATCAGTCATGCTTCAAGATAAGGAATTGATCAATCCATCTACAGGAAGAATAGAAATAGAGAAATGCTGCAAATGTTTAGTTAGAAGATGTTTAGAAGTATTGCGCATACCTACAGCCTTCATTTTTCTACCAGACCGGGATCGTGAGTAAGTAAAAGAAAATAATATCGATTGATTTTACTAGTGTTTGTGCTATCACGTTTACTTATTTTAATACAAATTATTAGAGAAATTACTATGAGGCGTTGGGTTGAAGAATGGTATTCCTTTGAAGCCAGAAATGAAGAATTGCTACGAATTCTGCACTACCTACCACAATTTACCTTGGATCATTCTTATACACAATTCTGATTCAACAGATTCTCTTTTTAGTTTACTTGATTATCCCGACTGGGGCGCAGAATCTTCCAACTCTGCAAGCTCTGAAGAATCTTCTGAATACTCGACCGTCATTATTGCTGATGGTGGAGGTTTATATGAAGTGAATCAACTCTCTCCGGCAGATGAGTCCTCATAGGCAATTGCTAAACTAACTTTTTCATATTTTCATGAGAAATACATATTTTTCTACAATTAATTTTATGTCTCACAATGATTCAAAATGTGAAAAATACGACGTTATATCAAAACAATTTGGTTTCCTTTAATAAATTTAACAAGATATTTCATTCCCAATATTTAAAGCCATTATAAAGAGGACAAGTTTCTGGCACAATTCTAGATTTAAAAAAGTACTACTACTTTAGTAGATGAAATAAATAATGATAATTATGTGAGAGCTTGAAGAAGCCTAAACATTCACATAAAAAAAGATTTATTTTGCAAAAAACAACAACATTCAGACACAGTAAGTCACATCTTTGACAAAAGAGATATCTCACTCATTGGATCTTGTATATTACATATTACAACCTACGCTGGAAAGCTTTTGTGGTCGACGTCGTCTGTACTTGGGGAAGCAGCATCTAACTACCTATGCAACAGGCAATGGGGAGGGAGGGGGGTTGTCTACTGCTTAAGCTGCTGTAGATGACCTCGTAAGCACCGGGAGTCCGGGAGAATCAGCATATCTTTACCTATGCTGCAGGCAATGGGGGGGGGGGGCTGTGCACAGCTTAAGCTGTTGCAGAGGACCTCGTATCTCGTATGTACTGGGAGAATAACCATCTTTCTAACTATATTTCAGGAGACGGGGGATTATCCACAGCCTTGCCTGGAGGGCTATTATCGATTATCTCGTCTGTACTCATATCTCTATCTACGCTGTCAACAGTCGGAGATTAGCCACAGCATAAACAAAGAATGCTTAATTACATGACCTTATATATGTAGTTGTTCTCAGTGCAAGAAGTCAAGGGATTTGTCATTGGTAAACAGAAAAAAAGTCTGGGCGTTTTTTACATACACAGGACTTTTTGTATGCACACATTGGACGTTTTTTACTTTATTCGGACGTTTCTTCACTTGACGTTTTTCACTAGGGCGTTATTACGTAGATTCTTTTTAAAACATAACATACAAAAAAATAAAGATAAAAATTCAGGAAAAGTCCAAATATGCTCTTTTTCTATTATTAATTTCCCTTATTATAACCATCCTAACTAAAAATCCTCCAACCCAAAACAAAAAATTGAAAATAACGATTATTTTAAAATTGCATTCTTTGCTAACTGGCAACTTTGTCTAGTATCCTCAATATTTTTGTTACTGACTGTTATTGGCAACATGGTCTCCGCCACTCGAGCGATACCTTTCGCTAGCCCATTCAGGCGATAGGTATCGCTCGGGGAGCCACTGCTCCCTGCATATATCTTCCAATGCGAAGCATTGGGAGAGAGATCGGGGTAGCCTAGTGGATAGAGCGGCAGGCTTCAGGAAGGGATACTCGCAGAGGGCGTGGGATCGATCCCCGGGAGATTCTTATTGTCTTGTTTTTTTTTGCTGGATTGTTATTGGCCTTTTTTTTGCAAAATTCCTATTGGTTTCTGTTCGTTTAACATAAAATTAGCATAATTAATTAGTTATTAAATATTTATGGGTGGGTCACTAATAGGTAACCGGTAGGTCACCATTAGGCTACCGGTAGGTCACTATTAGGTCACGGGTAGGTCACTATTAAGTTTAGGGCCGGTTAGGTTAGGTAAGTTTAGGTTATTGCATTTTTTTTAAAATCACTCGAGTGATACAATTAGCTTAAATGAGCGAGCGAAAGCTGTCGCTTGAGCGACCAAGACCAGCCTGGTTATTGGCCAAGGCTTGGGAAACACAGTGTAATGCTGTGGAGGTAGTGTGGTATTTATTTATTAAGCATCCACAATATTACACTCAATATGGTATAACGTTTGTTATGGAATACTCTCGAGGTATAAGCCCGGTTATATTTATTCGCAGAAGATCCAACGTCTTCTAATATTGGCACCAAATATAACTAAGCTCAATTGCTTAACTGTAGTCTATGTTCTATGTCTCTATGACAATCACTTCTCTAAAGTCTATCAGCTCTAGAGAACCAAACACTTTTCTAGATTCAATCAGCTAAGTTGACCAACTCGCTGTTAACAGCGAGTTTACCAATTGGAGGTCGCGACCCATGAGTCACATAAACATTAATGTTAGATCTTTGCTTTAAGTTTCTAGATTAGGGTCACGATCGTAAAATAACAGATAAAAACGGCAGATAAGAACATCATAAACTAATACTTGACAGCTCAGATTGTTATCTTAACATTTGGTTTAAGATCACATACTTAGGTCAAAAAGTTAAAACATTTAAACAATACGTGAACACCTGTAGCTAAACGCCCGGAACCAAAAACACTTTGCTAAAGCTAAACACCTGAGGCTAACCGTCTAAGCTAGCTCCCTGCTCCCTATTTGAACTTATATACATCGCTACGCATACATGACATGCATACGCCGACATGCGTGTATATCGAAATATATCTAAATTCTCGATTACATATAGCTAGATCCTAACTTAATAACATATCACTTCAACATATAATTATAACACAAAAAATTACTATATAAATATATAACCTGAATCACTATAACAGTATATTGTAAGTCATTGCACAAACACACTAACATAAACAGGGAAAATTTCCTTTAAATAGACAGAAAATTGAGTGAGTAGCTCGAGCAAAAGCTGAACTAGTGTGAATTAACTCCCCCCCCCCCCCCCTCCTCACCTCTTCCTGAATCATCGAGATCTCGCCCAGGAAAAAGGTGTGTACACCAAACATGCATACAACCACACTGGCTTGGATATTGTTTTTGTTTACCTATTGGGGTGTATGACTGGTAATGCTTAAGACAGTGTGGCTGTTCTAGTTTCTTAAATATGTCTGTCTCAATTGCAAAGATGGACGGAGGGCCGTTTTGCACACCTTGCGTTACACACCGGCTTTGGCGTCGATTTTCAGCCAAGATAAACTTATTTCATACACAATATGATTGGCAATCTTATTCAATTTTTCACGCTGAACACATTAGTCTGCTTTTTTAAAAAAAATTTACTTTTTGTTCCTTTCCCTATTGCCCTAATTTTTCAATATTATAATTTTGTAGAAAAAAACAATATTATTATTATTATTGCTTTTTTCTATGTCTATGCTGAATAATGCAATAGAAACTGGATTTTATAAAAAAAATATTGTTTTCTTTATGAATGTTAATCAATTAAAAAATAAAATTAAGTCCAGATAATGATATAAAACGTGGAATTTTATTAAACCACTTAGTCAATTGATTTTGTTTTTGGTTCTTTCCTTTATTTTTATTTAGGGAATTAAGAGGGAAATGAAAACGACAGGCCAAAACAGTTCCTTGTATATATTCCTTTGTGTATCTCTTCTCGTATCTCCTTTAGAATATTAATATTTTTATCAATTTTTTTGTATTTTAAAAGTAATAATAGGAATTTGGCAGCTGTGACGTTCCATACTGCAACATTTGGTATTATTCTTTAGTATTTTCACCTCCCGCATCTTGTTTAAAAAAAAGAATTGAGGGCACAGTGTTTCGTTAAGTCCCAAAGGAGTGAGTACTATTTTTAATAGTCTGGTTCTTGGTACAATCATCTCGTGCTACGTGCATATTTATTTACAGCATTAGGCTTAATAATTATAATACAGTACAAGAAAATCGTTAAAAAAATTATCACTACTTTAAGAAAATTCAATAAAATATATTATTATCACACACAAGATTTTGTGATTATGTTCTTGTCTTATTTTTTATTGCACTTTTACTATAGAGTAGGTTATTAGCAGAAGCAGCATCAATAAGCTTCGTTTATTATTATTATGAATTCTACAAGCCAAATAGCCGAGTTCTATCGGGATCGCTCCATTTTCATAACGGGTGGTACTGGATTTTTGGGGAAAGTATTAGTGGAGAAACTACTTCGATCGTGCCCCGATATTAAAGTCATTTACCTCCTAATGAGGTGCAAAAAAGGACATGCAAATGCTTATGACCGTATAATTCACGAGTTCAGCCAACATATTGTAAGTAATTACTACTTATTATCTTATTATACTTATTATTATAATAAATATACCGCGACCCAATTTTATGTTGAAATGGTATATTACTCGAAGGTGTTTGAAAATTTGATCCGGGAGAGACCAAAAGTAATGGCCAAGATTATACCAATAGAGGGTGATTTTTCTCTGCCAATTTTGGGAATGTCTCAAAGTGATTTTCAGCTGTTGGTTGACAACGTCTCTTTGGTCTTTAATTCAGCTGCTACGATCCGTTTCAACGAAGACCTGCGAACGGCCGTTCAAATGAATGTAAAAGGTCCTCAGGAGCTCCTACATATTTGCCGCCAGATGAAAAATCTTGACGTAAATCTTGAAAAAAAAATCCATTCAAAGCACTTGTAAACATGTAGCTATGTATTAGGCCCTTGTGCACGTATCCACGGCCTTCGTGAATTTAGATAAAGAGAGAATTGAAGAGAATATCTACCCGAACACCATATTAAGGCCCCACAAATTATTAAAAATTGTCGACATTTTAGATGATGCAAGTTTAAAATTAATAACGGACAAGTAAGCTTACTATCACAGCATTCCGCTGTGGCTGTTTAATCATTTTAAATTACAGTCTTTTAGGCACAAGTCCCAACACGTATATCTACACGAAAGCTATTACAGAACAGCTATTACAGGAAGAAAAGGGAGATGTACCACTGGTTATATTGCGGCCGTCAATCGTGACGGGTGCGGCGAAAGAGCCAATGCCCGGCTGGATTGATAACATTAACGGACCGACTGGTGTCATAGTAGGGGGGATGAAAGGTTTTCTCAAAGTGATGCGAACCAATCCTGATATTATTGGTGACATTATACCAGTCGATTTTGCGATTAACCTAATGATTGCTCTCGCGTGGTACACAGCAACTTACACCAAGTAATAATAGGTATCAATAGAAATCAAATGTATTTTTTAATTATATTTTTTTTACAGGTCAGATGGAATACAGGTATTCACTTCCTCTACCGGTCATCAAAATCCGATCAAATGGGGACAAATAAAACAATACCTTTTTGAGTTGAGAACGAAGATTCCTTACTCTGGAATGTTTTGGTATCCAAACCCGAGCTACGTCACTAGCAAAACCATTTACAGCATAGCAAATTTTTTCCTTCATTATATACCTGCTTACATAATTGATTTTCTAGCTTTTTGCATTGGCAAAAAAACCAAATTGGTAAAAATATTTAGCTGTATATTTTGCGCTTTTTATTTTTTTCATATAAAACATATTTCTATTGATAAATAATGCAGGTATACTTGTACAATAAAGTGGACCAGTATGTATTACACATAAGTTTTTTTTCCAACCAACAATGGCGATTCGTAAGCAACAATTTCATAACTGTGCTGGAAAAAATGTCGGAATATGATCGCCTTGTCTTTAATTTTGACGTTCGTCAAATCGATTGGCGAACATATATAAAAGATTACTGTTTAGGATGCCGAAGGTACATCTTAAAGGAAAAAGATGATACCATCCCAGAAGCACTGGTCACTATGAAGAGACTCTATTGGTTGCAGAAAGCAACTCACACTTTTTTCCTACTATTATTGAGCTTCACAATTTATCATTCTTTATATTAATTTAATTATATTACTAATGAACTTTTGCTATTCCATGAACTCTAGCAATATACTAAATCTTCTATATTATGAACTATAAGTAAGGGTGATTAAAAATGAGTGAATATTTTTAAACATTATTGATGATAAGTATAAATTAATAAATAATTTATCAGCTCTAAAGATCAGTAAAATGCCTTTTTCGATTATTGGTTTGCATACTTATTATTCAAATGGCAATTACGAGGCAATTAGCAAAATAAACTGGAAAATTTTGTTTAAATTTAAAAGAAAAATCCATTAGCAAAAATGAACACATTATAATTCTAAAAATTTAATTTTACAACATCATTAATCAACATTATCGTGAGTTTTTTAATGTTTTACTAAATGGAACATTATATAATTTCAATTTCCAATTATAAAATCAAATTATTCTTGGAAATGTATTCAATATTCAAAGGTATCAAGGTATTTAAAGGTGGCGAGACAGGGGAGAATAAAAAAGAAGCAATACGATCGATCAGCACGGGACCGGTAAACTTCAAAGTCTTAGATCATGTCCTCCTTAAAGCCCGCCCGAATTAACTCGGTAAATGGGACCTAAAGTGGAATGGCCCTTACCGCGTCGTTCAAGATCTTATCAATCCCTCAAATTTCAAAATCAAACAGAAATAAGAGTAGCAGCAGGCCCTAAAAACTCTGATCACGTTAGATCTAACTTTTTTTTGGTTTCGATAATAAGATTCGTAAGCATAATGCCCAAGATGAATTAGAGCTAGACCTTATTAAAGATTTAATACCTCCTGTAACAAAAAAAATATAGAAACAGAAAACTTTAGCACATACAAACCCCCATTGTTATAATTTCCATCCTGCATACGCTATTCGTATACCTGATCGATTAAACATCTAAAGATCCTAAACGATTTTATCTGATTCTTTATAGATTTTATCAACTTACACAATTCTATTTTTTGTTTGTTAACTTTTTAAAATCACTTATTGAAAGGAAATATGTTCGTAAAAAACTCACAAAAATGTTTGACTTGCCATTATCATCGCTTCGATCTTGCCATCATCACCTATATACTTGATTCAAGTTGTCATGGATACATAATTTTTTTCCGCTGATATCATACATCACATACACGTTTGGTAGCTTTCAGAATATTTATGATTTCTGTACAATTTATTCAAAATTATAATGATAAGATTTAATTAATAAATCATAATAAAAAAAGTGAATTTCATCACGACTTAAATCAAATTTGATTGACCATTTGTGCATAGAAATATTCAGCTTAAAGTATTACGTACAATGGTTCACTTTGCTATTTGTTTGTATTTTTCAAATTTTATTTGATTCCATATTTCTTAAATGCAAAAACCCTATGGTAAGGCGAGTGATCTGCAAATCTGGGCTCCGTAAATGGTGCTCATAATGGTTGATTCATTTTATTGAATTTTTTTAGTTTGTGAAGAAATTAGTGGTAGCTTATTGGGATGTCGTTGAAAAGAGCATAAGTCAATATTAGATATTGCTTCTAAATATAAGTGAGGAAGAATTAAAGTAAACATGGTTGAGAATTTTTTTACACCTTCAATAAATTTTATGTCCGAAAAGGACCTTATATCAACGCAGATGATTCCATAGGAAATTTTGTATTTTGGAACATGGAATTCCAATGGTAAAAAATAATTCATGAAGTGGGAAGGTTTCTCGAGGGTAACCCTTTCTATCATGCGCAATCTCTTCATTTCGTTGTTGACTTCGGTTCTTGGCTTGTATTTTCTTAGATCAGGATGAAGTCGGACAGCGGTGTAAATGGCTATGGCGTTTAATATTTAAAAATGGTCAACAACCTTATCGTTATTTTGAGTGAGATGTAAAGTATACCTGCAAGTCCTTTCATTCGCGCAAGGATAACGTACAGCCATCCTTCTGCTCAAAATTGATACCGCGAGCCTAGATCTCCCAGTATAAAAGTTACCATTGTTTGACCTTGAAACTTATGACCGGTAAGGCAGATGGTGAGTTCACAAGGTAGCTGCTTCACTTTAATGGTGATTTGGTGATTTTGCTGCATGCCTAATCTGTGGGTCGTCGTATTTTGTTGCGGTACGATAGGAAAGCACCGTACGGGCGGAGGGGGGAAACAGGATTTTTTACTCCAGCGATCTATTTTGTGTTTGTATATAGCACAGGTCACTTCTTACGCATAGACGGCGTGAATTTGAAGATGCTCCGTTAATTGTACTATTCGCACTGTTGCGCCTTCTTGCCATATTAAATCTTAAAGGTATCCGGCCGTTCCGTTTGCGATACAGTGTGCGACATCGTTATTCTGTCCCATCATATAAGGAGCTCCTAAGAGAAGAAATAGGTTTCCAACAGCGCCAAGTTTGTCGGCTGGTAGATTACGGATGTGTTGTTCTTGCTGGGAAGAGAAGGTATTGCGTCTTGTTCTTGATAAGTGGGCTTGTATTAACAAAAGTCCTCTGGTGCGCCAGTCGTGATCATGATCACTAATAGGAGGTTTTTAACCTAGGATTTGAAAGACACAAAATCGCAATGTTTGTTCTCCAGTAACGTTCTTTGCTACAGCCGCTGGCGTTCCAGGTGGTGGATAAAATTGTCCTTCTTCATTCAATAAGTTTTATTGCATTGCTTTATCTTGCGCGGTAAATTAGTTTATTTTTGCTCTTTCTACCAGAGCTGCCCATGTCGTCTTTGATGCGCATATTTATTTTGAGTTCGATTACGTTCGTGAGGTACGTTTCCCACTTTTGCCTAGCTCGTATGGTAGCCAATTGGTTATCCCGAATGGTATCGAATTTATTCGGTATCGGAGGTTCTATGCCGTCTGATTCACCCTCTCCCTCCCCCCCCCCCTTTAGAGCGGCTCTGAAAACTTTATTTCGCCCTCTCCTGATTGGTCCGTATCTCGCCGTTTTATCACTTTTTCTGAGGCGATAAAGACGGCCAAGGAGAACAAGACGGCCAAGGCGAATAAGGCGTCGAAGGCGAATAAGGCGGAAATGCTAGTGTGCTGCGCGCCATGTATTAAATTTATTTAAACTCCATGCTGTCTTCTTTTTTCAACGTATATGAATTCATGAAGCTGCTTTCAGCATATAATCTTTGTTATAATAGTTATTTTATTAAGATAAAATATTTAGCCTTTATCTGATTAGCTGTGTCGGCTATATATTTAACCAGTTTGTTACATTACATATATTCTATTTATAATCTAGCCATTGTTTATTTCTACAATAGTAGTCATATTTTTCTTCAAATATTTTTTCTTGTTTACAGTGCTACCGTCAATCTTTTCTTTGGTTATAATGATAAAAGTCATTTATAAAACGGTCAAATTCATTTCTATAGATGCAAATGATATTGATGACCAATTAAATCAATTCCATAGTAGTAAAATCAATTCCGTGATTATTTAATTAATTGTTTAGATATTACAAAATCAATTCTAAAGCCACCAAAATCAATTCTGTAGTCATGAAATCATTTCTGAAGGTACTACAAATGTAGAGTTAGAAGTTTGAGTTTAAAGTTAGTAAGTTAGTAGTTAGTTTCAAAAATAGGAATCATTTCTATAAATTTTAAATAAATAAAAACTAGTTGAATCACCATATGGACGGTTAATCAATTCAGTAGATGACCCACTCATTTATGTTATGGTCAAAATCTTTTATTTCATTATTTTGAAAACCTTATTTGACCGTAAAATCTTATCCCTTCCATTATAGGTCGATAAGTTGAACAGATTTGGTTTCCACTCTCCCTTTCTTGGTCAAATTAGTCATTTAAAAAAAATCAAAACCCATCCGGTCGATACGAGGAGCGGATCTTGTTTTTGCCTTTTGATATGTTCGCGGTGTCGGTATTCTTAAAAATTTTGGAACCTACCGGCGGTAGTTGGTAGAAATCGCCGCAGTGTATCACGTGAAGGCCGCCAAACCGCGCATCTGGACGATTTTTGGATTTTCTTGGATTGGTGTTCATTAATTCGCACAGAGGAGCTGGGATCATACTGAATACGTCAATAAATATGACACCAACTTCTGACCAAGCGACAAGTTGTTCTTGCGAAGGGGCCGGTGGCTTAGAGCTCCGTTGTAGGCCTAGAACAGCATGGAGAGTAAACCCATCAATCAATACGGCAGCAGCGCCTGTAGAAGCACAAACCACCGATGATGCCATTAAGTTTCATCTTCTTCCGAAATCAATGTATGCTGTAATGATTTGTATTTTTCCCGTTCCAGCCGAGCCACAAAAGAAGAATATGAGTTGTCCTTCCGGTGGTAGGATGTTATTTAAATATTGCATGGTATCTTTCCGTTGATCTAATATACAAGCTGCCATAGCTGGCAGGTGATCTTCTAGGTTGATATAAGTGTGTTTTAATAAAGCCGCCCCCATTAGAAGGAAAGAATGCCATTATTCTTCATTCAAGTTCCACGCTTTAGCATGGCTCTGTAGGATTGGACAGTCAGGTGGAAGGGAAGGATCACCGTTCCAATTTGGTTTTACGAAAAGAGAGTTAGTATCCAATTGAAAGCTTCTTTTATTTTAGTAAGAAGTTCGACTGTGGTATAACTGTTGGTTGTTTCATTCTGAAGATGGTTTCTATCTTGCTGTTGATTGTTTCTCAATAAGCTATCCAAAGCTGTCCGTCCAGGTAGTTTAAAATTCTTTTTCTTTTGAGATTCAAGAAGTTGGGCAACAGCCTTTTCTGCTTCCGCCGTGTTGGTGGATTTTTCTGGCATATTTGAAAGTTCCGTTTCCGTTTGAAGGTTACCGAGAGAAGAGGGTTCTGAAACTGACGTAATGCTTTCACAAAATGAGCGAGATTTCCTTCGTTCGTTTAAGAAACTCGTGAGAAAATAAAGAGAGGCAAATGGAATATTGACATACCTGTAGAACCGTTTTCTTCGTCATCCATCGCGATTGCACTGACAGAATCTTCTCCTTCTTGGCAGCATCAACTATTTAAAATATAAATACTTATTTTTGCGTATTTCATTAAGAATTTTATAAGTTAAGAATTTTTTGTTAGACAGATGGGACTGATTAACTATTTTTTTCTGGACCTACATATAAGATAAATCGAACAATTAATAAAATTAGAGTATTTGAATGATTTTTTTTAAATTAAAAAGTAGCCCAAAAATACACAGTAGCCTATATACATATAAAGGTGTTTAATCTTAAGCTCGGCTGCTAGCATTTTGAATTAAAGTAAAATAAATTGCAATAACTGGATATATTTAAAGGGATTGAACATTAAACAAGAGAGTTTTGATAAAAACATGCATTTCTTCTATTTTATTCGACAGATTATTATTTTTTTTAAAATTTCTTTACAAACTATTTTCAAAAATTTATTTTTAATAATCTAATCTAGCGGTCAAAAATAAAAATTATGTGAACTAGAATGAACTAGAATGAACATCACGTTGTGCACTCGTTTTAGAAGAGGGCTCTTCCGAAATATACAGTTTTAAACTGGGTTTGAATAGTGGTATTTAGAAATTACTTTTGAATGGATGACGAGGAAGATATGGATGCTGGAGGTAGCACGGATACTCCTGGTGACTCGAGGTATATTATAACTTTTAGCTTTTTTTATTTTCTCCATTCTTATTTCTACCTTAAGGCCCGTTCACACTGGAGACTTTGAACCACGATCTGAAGAAAAATACTTAAGGGATTGGTTTTATTTTTCTAATATGAGTAAATCTCTGCTAGAATAGATTGCCTACCAAGTTTGAAAGCGACTGGTTCAGCCATTTTCTAAAAATCGAGGTTCAAAGTCTGTAGTGTGAACGGGCCTTTATACTTTTAATTTGTGCTGTCACTTTATAGAACAAGTCAACTATGCCAGCTCTACCTGAAAAAAACATAAGGGTAATGCTGTGTATGTTCCAACCAAGTTTTTCGAAAGCACTGGTATCAAAGTAGGAAAAAAGAATGATTCCACACTGTACAGGTGCCTGATGGGTTGCAAAGCAAAGTTTGACAAACATGGAAAGGAAAGTTGCTTGCTGTTGCTGTTGTGTTGGTGCAAGACAAATTAGTGTACAATTGCAGAAGACATATCAAAGTAAGTAATACATTTCCCGATAAATATTTATTAAAATAAAATTCTGTGCTTCATGCCCACTAACTTTTTATATTTATTGTAGAGTCATCATCTTGCTCGAATGGAAGAATTTAACACTGCATTTGGAAAAGGCAAAGATAGTGAAGGAAAGGAGGCTTCGATTACTCAAGATGAACTTGATGACAAAATATTGGTAATCAAATATTCAGTGTGCAATACGGATTAAAATATTATAGTAATCAACATATTTTTTTCAATTGCAAAACTATATCGTTCAATCCATTCTTCCCATTCGAGAAGTTGAAAAAGAAGAAATTAGAGAGCTCATAACTAGTTTGATAGGAGAGCTGGTCATTAAAGGGCGAACATTTTTTACCGAGAAACTAGAAAGAGAGCATTCACAAGTTCATACGAACCTTATGATGGCTTTGGAGCTAGCAAAGTGGATCTCGACAACAGCTGATATGTGGACTGCTCATGGACGCAGTTTCCTTGGTATAAAAGTTTTATGCAGTAGTTACCTTGAAAAAAGCTCCAATAAAATCATATTTTTTCAGGAATGACAGTCCATTGGATTAAAGAAGACCTCATACGAAGAAGCACATTACTAGCTCTGCGACGAATCGTTGGCAGTCACACGCATGACGTCATAGCAAAAGCTAATGTGGGAGGTTCATCGGGAATTCAACATCGTGAACAAGATCAACGTTTCCATCACCGCCAACGGCTCCAATTTTGTCAAGAGTTTCCAGGTCTTTGGTCCCAACCAACCGAAAGAGACAGAAGATTCCGACGACGAAGAAGATGACTGTGTCTATGTGTGCATCGACGACATTTTCAATGCCTTAGATGAAGCCACCCATATTAGTCAACAAGCACAGGATGCTTCTTCACCGTCAGCTGCCACAGTTGCACAGGATGCTTCTTCACCACCAGCTGCCAATGTTGCACAGCCTCACGTTCTCGTGCACCTATTCCAGGTAAATGGTTTAAATAATCATTTAATGATTCGGTTTATTTATTATTCTTTTCATATTTCAGATTCAAATTCTGATTCATCGGAGGAATCTGATGATGAATCCGATGCCGAATCAGAAAAACCAGTTACTCTCCCGCGTCACTTTAGATGCTAGTGTTATACCTTGAACTTGATCGCCACTGGTGATGTGAATAAAATCACAAATACGCCGTTAAACAAGAAGCGTGACAGGCTCAATAAGAAGTTGAGATCGGTTTGGGGAAAACAAGAAGGAAGCTCAAAATCCTCTGATTTCATCAGGGGCAAATTAGGCAAAACCAGGTGGAACTCGCTGTACGACGCCTATGTCCGCATTCAGTTCTTTATCAAAACAAAGGTGAAGTAGCTAGAAGAAGTTTTCAAAGAGTTCAAGGTGAAACCTCTCACTGAGGTTGAGAAGACGTTTGTGAGTGAATTCATTATATATGGAACCATTCACCCAATTCCTCTATTTACTGCAAAACGAAGAGAAGTTATCGATTGGAAGCCTCCTCCCAACGATTGCCAACCTGAAGAAGGATTATGAAGAGTTCTCTTTTAACAAAACAATAGTTCACAGTCAGCCGATCGGGATTGCCGTTCTGGACGGAATTGAAAAGAGATTCAATGGAATGTTCAACGATAAGCACATCCGACTTGCTTCGCTTTCAGATCTCAATTATAAAACCATTTGGGTAGAAGATGAAAAACAGATTGCAGAGGAAATTCTACTGCTTAAAGAAGCAGTGAAGCAGAAGAAGATAGCAGCTGAGCGGTTGGAACTGGAAGCTATCGAGTAGGAATAATTCTACTCTTCGATTAATCCTTTATTTTTTCAACGAATTAACTAAATCTTTATTTGTTAAAGGAACTTGGATGACGGTTCGGCTCATCTGGAATCACCTCAAAAAAAGAGACGCCTCCTCGATCGATTCAAAAAGAATTTGAAACGAGTGTCAAAAGAACTGGACGAAGTTGATCGATTTTTGAGTGAGCCTACCGGAGATGTGACCGACTTAGAACAATTTCCACTGATTAGGCAGATTTTTATGTATGTTTTGTATGAAAATTTTTATTTAACTGGTATAATTTTTAATTATTTCGTTTTTTATTTATTTTACCGAGGAGAATAGCAGTTTACCATCTTCAGCTACTTGTGAGAGAATCTTCAAGTAGCTAGCATCTTCTAGTAGCAAATCGACGATGCCTCCATAACTGGCAAGAGCATAAATCTACTACTCACAAAAAGCAGTAGAGATTCAAATCCCAACATCGACTTGGAATCATTATAATTTCAAGCGAGTAGGGGTCTCTTTTAATGAAGAATTTCATTTTCTATGCAACTGTATGTAGCATCTTATTTGAATACATTTATTATCAAGGCCCTGAAGAAATGTTGTCGTGTCAAAGTATAGGAGTACCCATTTTTTTTAATCTCCTAAGAATTAATCAGGTAATTTTTTTTTAAGTGATCAAAAAGTGAGCGAATTTCGAGCGGTGAGCGAAAGCGAATGCTTCTTGAAAAAATCGAGCGGCCAACGAGCGATCGCTCAGAAAAATCAAGTGAGCGATGAGCACGAGCGTCGCTCGCGAGTTGGTGAGCGATCGGCAACTCTGCCCTTCATTCTTCTAACACCTATACTATCCTAGTTGTTATCAACGATAATTTGCAAGAATAATGCATAATTTTTAAAAGCTAAGTAAAAAAAAATTAACAATTATTTTTAAAGAAATATGTTACTGTAGCACACATAATTCGGCCTAGAAAAATATTAGATTTTTATAAAAAGAATACAAAAAGTTTAGGTTTTTAAAAATTTATCCTCACGTACTCATAGATGCCTGTATTTCCTCTTTCCTATTTAATATTCATATTTTACTCTCTCTTCATTTTCATATGTGGAAATTATCTTTTTCTAGAGTTTGCACAGGAACTTCAATGTGGAAATAAGATCTTATTGAAATATTGTGATAATCTACTTCTTTTATAACAACATACCGTTTTTACAAAATTTTAATCTGAAACTTGACGTTTTCTGTTTATCAAAATTAAATTAAGGATAAAAAGTGGTCTTATTTTTTATTACGTTTCGAAGTTTTGAGTTAACACGTCTTTTGAAGCATTTTTAATGTAGAAAAAAGTCGTACGTTACAAAACTAAATTATTATAAGTAAAAATGATTTATTGGTAATAAGAAATACTGAATTCTAGTATCAAACCATTTCATACTATAGATTTTGTGACATAAAAAATTAGAAAGTGCTTACCAAAAATAATCTGGTCACAAATGCAGTTAGAAAAAGTTACATGATAACTATTACATAATTAAATATAGCCGAATTAGGCTTCGAAGTTTCTCTCTGAAAATCAATCGATATCTAATTTTCGGAAAGATTCCTCAATCCCCGTCAATGCTTGCGATTTTTTGGGGCGCCCAGGTCGCTTTGATTCGTCAGCTTTATTGAGTTTTGTTTGATGCAACAAATAGTCTCGATTTTCTTCAATATAATTTCTCCAATACTCTGATGTTGGAAACATTCAAATATAGCATGTAAGTATTATATCTTACTGCAGATTTAACGCAATTTTTTTCTAATGTCACATTTAATTTGTTTTAATTTTTATACAATAATTACTGTGTACCTGTTACTTTTGCAATAGACATTCCGTCGCCACCGTAGTCAATAGGCAAAACATTTTTGGATACTTGTTTGTGCAAAGATTCAAAGCTGCCGTCAAAGTTTATGATGATCTGTTAGGATTTATTAAATACACTTGTTGAATATATTTAAAAATCATAATATTAACGTTAGGGCATCGCAAATATCAATATAAAATAAAAGCCGTAAAATACCCCATGACAATAATAATGCCAGATCAGTGTATAGCTTTTTGTTTGTTGTAATCAACTATTGGTTATTCGTATAACGTAATTGGAAGAGTACCCAAAGTACTAATAGTTACCCTGTTTTTCATTTTTTCTGTGAGGAACCTAGCCACCAAAGCGTTGAAAGTCTGAAAAATGGATGAAGCATTGATGTAAATAATATTTTTGACAGTCAAATACAATGAGCCCTAAAAGTAATAGATTGAAAGTATGTAATTGACTAATATAACTGCATGTATGATGAAGGGAATAAATAATATAGTAATTACCTTCAAAATTAAAAGCAACTTTGGAACCGCTGGTATCAGTTTAGCTGCATGGTAAAGGCTACATCCTTTGTTAATTTTATACCGCGATGAAAGATTTGTGCGAAGATAAAATTTTAAATACACGTTTTTAAAAGTAAAAAAATTTTACTCTGTTGTTTACCTTTCATATCAACTAATATAATGTTTCCTGTTATAAACAATTGATTCTCTTCTTTTAGGAAAAAGCTAGTAATCATCATGCTAAATAAAAAGTCAAATTTAGATAGAAAACATTTGTTTAAACTTCCTACTTTAAATTTATGCATTACCATGCTTTAATATAATGGTTGAATGGAATGTTATTTCGATCATATGCGCCGATGCGAATTAGTACTACCTTCAAATACACAAGTTTTAAATGCATGCTCATGATATTTATTGTTATAATGATAGGTAAACAATAGTTCTTAATAAATATAAACATTATCAATTCACCTTGTGCCCTAGATTATCGTACCCAGGCAATGGAAGGTAAAAACTATTTCGGGTTAAAGCCAATTTTAATATACTCACAACATCATCAATAAAAAAATTAAAAAATATATATATAATTTGGACATGAATAACATACCCACAGTTCAGAACTGTTTTATTGCTCAGTTCCAAGGGATCCCAACTGTCAAATACCTCAGGCATACCACCTATCAAATGAGACATTTTACAGATTTTTTTCGTTTAAAAAATAGATAAATAAGAAACTTACTCCTTAGGGTCATAAAATTATCCAGTTCAAGTTTAGTTTTTTTCTAATCTAAACTTGCAAGTGCGAAGGAATGAAAGTAAAAACACGGCATCTAAAAATAAAAAATAAAAATTAGATATATTGAGAATAAGTTGTCGACCTAGGATATTGTCGAAAAAATATAGGTCTACAGTTAATCTTTGCTAGCTTTGTGTTAAGTTGTAAAACCTTTTCGGGAAGATTTTAAATGAGGCTGTTTGTCAAGCCATTGTCGGATCGCTTCAAGACTATTTGTTCTCAAATATTCGTCCTCTCCAAACTTATCTTTAGCTTCCTTTAATACTTCAGGGCTAAGAGAGGAACGGTAATTTAGTTCCCTATTAGGATATTCTAGTAGTTTTTTGTTATTACTCTTGAGTGGATATAAAAGAATATAAATTTTAGTAACATTGTGGAGAAACAACAAAGATATATAAAAGGCCAAAAAATTACCATTCTATTGTTTGCGTCCTAGACGATAATTTTTAAATTGACATACCTAATTGCTATTTCAACTTGTAATATGCTCCTTCTGTTTTTTCTAGTAAACTGGACTGCAACTGCTTGTCCACCAGTCGCCCTAATTATATATGTTTAATGGCAAGCTGAATTTTCGTATTCCCATGAAAAGGAATGTATGAGCTAGTGTTCTGTTTATTTCTTCTGAAATAAAATGTATTTACATGACAATTCAACATTCTACTCAATTTTTATAGAATGAAAACCCTAAAAATATAGTAAAATTCATTATTTTTAAAAACCTGTTTCTATTGAATTGCTTTTTCGCCACAAAAAAAATCAGAAAAAATTAAATACAGTACAATATACTATCGATATATTTTTATCTTAAAAAGTAAACATATCCGATAGTTTGATTTGTATTATTTCGTTTAAATGTGAAATTAAATTTTCCGTGAAAATTCAAGCATAGCAAAATTATCCAGCTGTAGCGTAACTCGACCACAGCAAAAAATCTTGATTATGTTTTTTGAATATGTGGAATGTCATGTATTCGATATAGGTTACGTAAAAAAAGTTAATTGAAATTGTGAAACTGAAACAAAAAATTACCTGATGGTATCGAATTTACTGGATATCAAAGGTTCCTTACCGTCTTATTACCCCTCTTTTCTCCCTCTGGCGGGGTAGTGGGTGGTGTTGAAACGCGTTTCCCCCAGGCGCATGACAGCGCTAGCCAATAAAGCCTTTCCATTAAGCACCTTTTTCGATGACAAAAAGTAGCGGAAGCAGTAGACATCCCCACTAGAGGGGGCTGTGGGAGCTAAGCACTCCACACTTTTCTCTCATGGTAAAAGAATTGGCGAAGGAGTATTTTGACCAACAAGAGGTGACCAGGTACTTAATAGTGAAAAGGGGGCTGAGATGAGACGATAAGCTATCGATCTGTATAATTATCTCGTCTGCTAGTAGCGCCGTGAGGAAGGCCGCAAAATTCAAGTAGCTCCCTTTGTAGTTTCTTGACTAACTTTTACTCGTGAATTTTTTGAAATTTTTTAATTTGTGTTCACTAGACCCTAACTTTTTTGGCATCTTCAAGTCTCATCCCAGTCAATGTCATAATTGTTACCAACTCTGCCGCTTTGCAGCGCCACGTGAGCTTTGTTAACATCTGGATTTCTTTCTACGTGACAGACACAGTTTCTCGGCAACAGCCGCGGGTGTACGCGATTTATTTCTTGCTCAAAAGGCCCATAATGCATTTGGTGGTGCGGGCCTGCCACCAACCCCACTACTCCAAGTAACGTCATCTTTGTTGAGCTCGTTCTTGATCCCATTTCTTCCACCTCTTGCCCATTCTTTTCCTCAGGTACACCATCGCCTACATAATTTCTACAACACACTGGCAAATCGTCACACTGATACAACCTCTCGGCATCTGCCGCGTTTGTACGTAATTTTTACGTTACTCTAAAGGCCCACAACGCACTTCGTGGCGCAGGCCTGCCATCAAGCCCTCTAAACTCGGTATATTATCTTGTTTTGAGCATCTTTCAGACCCCTTTCGCTGGCCTCTTTCTTATTCGATCCTACTAGTTCACCAAACACTGAAATGTGTCGCCATGGTTTTTGTCGGACTACTCTCTCACCCATGGATCGCGATTTTCTTTTGTCTCGGTGTTCCATCGGACAAGAGCAATCCTTATGTGACTGGGCTTCATCGAATGAAATAAAGTCTCTACATGAGCATGGTCTTCTCTCCTTCATTCCAACGAGAAATAGTTATCGTTGTGGCTGAGCCGCTGGTATCCGTTTTGAAGCAAGAACCGCCTTCTACTCGAACCATCCCAAGCAGTTTACTCGACCACCTCTATCCAAAGAGAGAAGGGTTCCAGTGACTTCCCCCAGTTCTCTTCCAAGGATTGGCTTATTGAACGCCTGTTCAGTTAGCAAGAGGAGAAACATCATTGCGGATCTCATCGTTTCATCCGGCCTCGACTTCTTGGCTGTTATAGAGACTTTCCTAAACATAACACATGGTATATACTGAAGTCTGCGTGTCCTCCTGGCTACTCCTCTTTGCACATTCCTCGCACATTGGGCCTGAAGAAAGGTGGTGGTGGAGTCGGCTTCATCTTCAGTGACTTATTCACTGTAAGGAGTGCTAAGCCGTTGACTGTTCCCACCTCTTTCGAGGTTCTACACTTGTCTGTTCGATCTACACCAAACACATCCGCATTTTTTTCATCTACCGTCCACCTGAGCGCACTGATCATCCTTCTTTCTCAGTCTTCGTGGCCGAGTTTCGCCTTCTGGTGGAATCGTCAATCAACATTAACGAAGACTTTGTGATTGTCGGTAACTTCAACATCCATGTCGAGTGTCCATCTAGCATCAAGGGCACTACCTTTAATCAAATTCTAGAGGATATGGGATGGACCAATCCGGTCAACGGTCGCACACACAAAGCCGGACACACTCTAGATCTTATAATTGTTCGCTCTGGAAATTCCATTGTCACTGAGATTGAACTATCAATTTAATAACTCGTGCACTGTCAGGCCAAGTGTTGGTCGACAGTGCTTTTGTTATTATTTAAAATTAGATTGAATGCTAGTACACATAAGTAGTCAACAATAAATGTATTTAACTTACTCTTAAAATGTACAATTGGGTGCTGGTGGGCTGGTCAAGTTGAATAGTGCGTGTTAAGATGAGAGAGAGAGAGAGAAACAGTGTGTTCTCTTCTCGCGGATTAAAAGTAGACTAATGGGGACGTACGGCCCTGCCAGACCGGGTTGTGCGGACTTGAGGTGTAGGCTGTTGGAGAGTTCCAACAAACTGGGGGGCGGCGGCCGGACCGGCAGCGGGCGGAGCACGATCCGGGCTGGTCACTTCTTCCGCCTGTTGAGAGCCTGCCGCAGTCGGTTCAGTCACCTGTTGAGAGAGATTAGTGGACGGTTCCTCGGAACCTGTCGGTTGTTGTGGTTGATCCAGTTCCGGAAGAGCATCCGCTTCAATGGAAGCTGGATGTATTTGTATTTCCAATGGGAAAAGCCGTTGAATAGGCCTGTTGATAATGAGGCCACTCGATGTGCGGAGTACGGCAAATCACGGCCTGGAATTACTTCAGTAACGACGGCAATCGGCCATAGCAGGTGCTTTTGATTAGCATCATGCACCAGCACTACTTCTCCGACCCGGATGGGTCTGGATTCTCGTCCTGGTGAATTAAATAAACGTAAATTTGTTAAGTACTCACCTCTCCACCAGTTCCACCAGACTCCAAGCAGTTTGCGACGTTGCAACTCCTGGTTGACGAGTGTATCACGGCTGGATGTTGCAGTTGTAACTGAAGGTGGTGGATACGATCCTTGGAGAGAAGTACGGTGTCCTGAGATGAGTTGACTAGGAGTCAATGGTCGAGGGTCGCCATCAGCTCCGTCGGACACATATGTGAGTGGGCGTGAATTGATTGCAGGAGATACTTCAGCCAGTGTGGCCTGAAGCTCAGAGAAGGAAAGTTTGGCAGAAGATTACCTTCCTTAGAAGTGTTTTAGTAGACCGAACCATCCGCTCGAACATTCCTCCCCACCAGGGCACCAGGTTGGCGTTGAAGCGCCACTCAAGCTTGCGGCCGGCTAGGAACTCGTGGAGGTATCCGTCACTCTTGAGTTTCTTAAAGTAGGCGGATGCCTTCTTGAATGTTTTTGCATTGTCCGAGTAGAAGATGGACAGGAAGGTGTTCCACGGATTCCAAAGAAGGTGCGAGCTGCAATTAAGAATTGTTTGGTAGTTAAATCCTCGACCAGTTCGAAGTGAACGGCCCGTGTTTTAGCACATGTAAAGAGGCATATATATGCCTTCTTATAAGTCACGGATGGATCAGAAGAGTATCGTGGACGTACATACAGAGGTCCAGCGAAATCTACTCCAACTACTTCAAACGGTCTGGATTCCTTGGTTCGTTCAATTGGAAGTGGAGCTGCCGATGCATCAAAATGTGTTGACTGCACCTTTTTGCAAGTGACGCATTGGTTGAGAATCCTCTTGACTACTTTACGTCCTCTTGAACACCAGAAGCGCTCACGCAGTTCTGTGAGTGTAGTTCCAAGGCCGGCGTGCAGCACACGGATGTGTGCTTGCTCAACAATAAGGTCAACGATGATTCTTCTTCCGGTTAGAGTCCCTCGACTGCCAATCCTGATGCAGGAGTCGAGAAGAAGGATTGGCGGAAGCGTTCCGGATGCGTCCATTGCGGGCTGGAGTCGCCCTGCAACTCGGATGAGTTTTCTTTCCTGGTCCCAAACGGGTCGGAGAATAGCAAGATCAGAATCTCTGCCGAGCGGAAGTCCACGTGAAAGGCGATCCATTTCAATCGGATAGGCTTCAGTTTGAACTTGACTAATCCAGAAGGACTCGGCTCGATCCATCTCTTCCATGATTAAGGCTGGTACGATAGAGGTGTCGCCGGATGGTTTGGTCACCTTGAAGATAGCTCCGGATTCATCCGATCTTCTCTTACGGCAGTTGTTGATGAATCGAAGTACCCAAGCGGTTACTCGACACAACCTGTTGAAAGAGGAAAATTGTTCAGGAAAGGATTGTGTAAATGATTTAACTTTTTGTAATTGTTGTTGTTGGTCGACCATTGTGGCCAGACAGAAGGTGACGTGCTTCTCCGGTTTGTGGCGAGTTTCAGCCTTGGCCTCTTCGCTAAGGAGGACGCCTTCACTTGGCTGACTGTTGAAGACCGGCCATTTCGTGATGGGTTTGAGTAGCCATTCCGGTCCTTTAAACCAAGTTGATGATGAAACAAGTTGCTCGGCAGTGATGCCTCTTGAAGCCAAATCAGCGGGATTGTCGACTCCAGGGCAGTGTCTCCACCAGTTGGGATCTGTGAATCTTCGAATGTGATTAATTCTATTCTGAACAAAACATTTTCTTTGTTTAGATCCTTTGATCCAGGCGAGAGTAATCTCTGAGTCGGACCACATAGTGGCCTTCAGATTTGTGGACCTGAGTGAATGTTTGATATACTCGGCCAGGATTGATCCTAGTTGAGCAGCAAGTAACTCAAGTCGAGCTTTCGTAACACTTTTAAATGGTAGTGGTGCTACTCCAGTTTTACTTGCCAACATGTTGATTGTGATGCTACCATCCGGATTGTTACTGCGGAGGTAGGCCACTGCTCCCATTGCCTTTTCTGATGAGTCGCAGAAGACGTGTAGTTCCGCGGTAGCGGCATTGTCCCCGGAAGAAAGAAGGCATCTCGGAATGCTCACTTTGTTGTGATCTTTTAGACCGGAGACGAATGAATTCCATTCAGTCTTAATGGGAGCAGGAACAGGATCGTCCCATTCAAGTTTTGCTTCCCATGGCTCCTGAAACATCATCTTTGCGACGACTGTAACAGGAGAGAGTAATCCAATGGGATCAAAGATTCGAGCTGAGATTTGAAGGATCTGCCTTTTGGTAGAAGGATTTAGTAGAGCAGAAGCAGCAGCGATGATCTTGGCGGGATCGAAGTGAAAGGTATCAGCATCTGGATTCCATTTGAGACCAAGCACTTTGGGGTAGCTGCTGCTGGCCATAGCTTGGCCTCGGAGAGTGCTCCTTCCAGTTCCGGAATTTCGCCGGATTGCTTTAGTATCTCTTGCAGAGATGATGAGTTGCTTATCCACTTCCGCACTGTCATTTTGGCTGATGCGAAAATTTCCTGGATTTCTTGCACGGTTTTGCAGGCCAGTTCGACTGACCTTGCTCCACCTAGTATGTCGTCCACATACAGTTGGCTCTGAATCAGTCGAACTGTGTCCGGGTATACATTTGTATACTCCTCTAGTAATTTATTAATTACAGCACGTAAAATGAAGGGACTACATACTAGACCGAATGGTAGGACCCTCCAAGCGTAGTGGATGAGCTTCGAATTAGGATCAGCTGGATCCTCAGGCCATAGGAAACGGATAACTTGGGCATCTTCCGGTGCAAGTAGCACCTGGTGGAACGCTTTCTCCACATCCGCAATCCAGGCAATTTCCGGAATGCGGAATCGTAGTAGAGCAGCCAGTAATTTCGGATTGTTGTTAGGACCTGTTTCTAAGCAATAATTAATACTAGGAGAATGCTTACACTTTGCAGAACCGTCGAAAACCGGACGGAGTTTAGTTGTGGTCCTGTCAGGTTTAATCACTGGAAGGTAAGGGAGGTACGTGTGAGTTCCGTTGTATGCGGAATCCGCCACATGCACGAATCCCTCGTTGACGGCTTCCAGGATTTTATTGTGGTAGTCTGCTAGTAGACTTGGTTGTCTTCTTAGCCGAGAGAGAAGAGAGTTGAGTCTTCCTTCAGCCATGGCCAGGTTTGGCCTAAGTGTGTCCTTGTTTTTCTTCCAAGGTAGAGGAGCTTGAAATTGACCATCTTCGGTGCAGATGATGTTGTTGTTGTAGTCTTCCAAAGGATCAATGTCGATGACTCCTTCTCCAGGATCTGTGATGCCCATGTGCTCCAACCGCCAGAATGATTGTAAGTCAAATTCCGACAAAGGTCCAGTAGGGCCTATTTGAGTAGAAGAGTTGATGTTGAGCACTGTGCTTGATTCACTGCTTTCTGTATGGATCCTTGGTTGAGGAGTGTGAGCGTCAAGGGGAGTGCTGAAATCTTGGTCGAGAACGGCCGGAAGATTCATGCTGTTAATGAACATAATGTTAGTAACATTAGCATGCACCAAATTGTTTTCCCTTGACGGCTCGTTAAGGAGCCAGCCAAATTTTGCTAGGAACGGCAGTGAGGCCATCTACGCTAGTGATAGCACCGTTTTGTACAATGGACCAATAATAATCGGCTCCAATGAGAAGGTCTACCTGTATGTGAGTACCATTTTCCTTGAAAAACCTCTTGTCTGCCAATTTGTACCCCTTTTGGAGCAACTCCTTGGCAAACCTGGTTTTCTTGTACTCGGGCAGTTGGTTGATTACGTCTCTGTCGATGGCTGTCATCTTGATTGGTTTTGATCCTGGAGCGGTCCCTCTTATGGTTATTTTCCTGATGGCACCAGTAGAAGGAGGAGCAGGTGTGTCCATGCCGAAGGTCTGCAGACGGAGAGTCTTTTCTCCTATCTGCTCCAGGTCGAGCTCTTCGGAGAGGCCGGTACGGATGTACGACTTGGCTGCATGTGTCAAACACACAAGTTGCTTCAAGAGGCTCATCTGAGCCCTCAGTCCAGATGTGGGCAACTTGTAGGAAGATGAAGGGATCATCATCTTCTTCTTCTTCCTGTGATTCAGATACGTTATTGGATAAGTCATATTATTGATACCGTTTTTAGAAGATGAACCCGAGCCACTTGAAGAAGATGCGGTAGGTTTTGGAGAAGAAGACGATCCTGATTTTTCCTCATTGTTAGGCCGATCCTTGTGAAGGGAAGTGTGATGTTGGTTACCACATTTGCGGCACGGTTTGTGCCTTGTGCAGGCTGCCTTGAGATGCTTATCACTAAGGCAAACGCTGCATCTTTTTTCCCTATTAATCTGTTTCCATCTAGTTTCAACAGATAAATCACACTGTACGGGGAAGTGATTTCCGTTGCAGAAGAGACAAGGAAAAGAAGGCTTCTTTGGAGCTGGTCTTCCGGCTGAATTGTTAGAGTTTCTCTGCTTCTGGCCATCTGATTTGTTGCTCCTTTGATTGGTGCTACTCTCCTTGTTTTGTTGTTGAGAAGAGTTGGTGAGAAGAGCGGAAGCGGTACTGGGTATCACCTGCTGACTTGATTCTTTGTCAGATTTTCCAGAGTGCTTTGGTTTACTGGATTGAGCTGGCTTGAGCTCTCGTTTGAGTCTTGCTGCTCTTTCCCTGCACTTCAGATCCTCCAGGATGAATTCTAGTAGCTCCGCGATCCCCATCGTATCGTTGTCTTTCATCTTGTGCCACTCATAGGATAGATTCTCCGGGATTTTTCCTAAAAGAGTAGGTTTAAGGAGGTAAACGAAAGATGATTCACTCACCCCTAGAGCGTCTAGGCAGCGGATGTGGTAGTAGACTTCATCATAGCATCGTCGGAGACCGATGAGATCATTTCGATCACTAACGGGTTCCAACTTATTAAGAGAAGCGAAATGATAAGTTTTTATATCCTCCTCCTTACCGCATTTTCTTTTGAGGGCCTTTATGGCCTCATCATAGTTTGGTTCTGTGATGGCGAAACCTTTGAAGGCGGCTGCGGCTTCTCCGTCGGTGTAGTGCACAAGATAGTTTAACTTCTAAATTTTGTTTGGAACTGCATCGCTTTCGTGCACTGTAGCCTCGAAGGCGTCCCACCAAGTCTTCCAACCTTTTATGTCACCGGTGTATGTCTTCAGGTCTAAAATAGGTAGCCTGTTGATTGGTCGTGGTGGAGGTGGAGGAGGTGGAGGGCCCTGTGGTTGTTGCTGCACTTGCACCAGCGGAATTTTTAAGAGGAGGTTCGCTTCATACAGGACTGCTAATGCTTCATCTTTCCAGTCCTCATACCATTTAATTTCTTCATCTCTCTCCTCCTGAGAGGCTGAGAGATTGTAAATTTCTTTACAGATTGGTTTTATCCGGTCATACTTGTCTTTTAATTGGGCTCTCAGTGTACCGGCTTTCTTCTTGTCACCTGTCGCGATGGCCTCTTTAATTGAGGCTTCTTGGATAATGACACGGTCGTGAAAAGCCATGCGTTGTGCTTTGGCCTCGTCACGCTTTGAAGCATTTGATCTAGTCATTGTGACTCGAAAGGAAACGAATTTATTATTATATAGACGCTAGTGAAGTGTCTTATATAGGAAGGTCAAGTGTTGACCTAAATAGCAACTAAAATTGTTGAACACAATGTGTGACCTTAGCTGCTCTTTTTTGTGTGTGTGTTTCTGTAGCAGTGTGCTACTGATACTTGCAGTTGAGGAATATTGATTTGATTCCTGAATATAGCGGTGTGCTATTGTGGTAATTAAAGGAGAGAAGAAGAGAGAGAGAGAGTGAGAGAAAAAAAAGAGCAAGTGGTCTGCAAGTCCCTTGTGAACTCTAATACAGGTAGCCCTTCTCCTCCCTTATAAACCCTTCTACTTTCTACTCAATGGTGGCCAAGTGTTGGCTCTAATGTCAATAGAGAATAAAAGCGAGAGAGTAATAGTACTAGTTGGTTCCTATACTCCAATAGTAGTGGTCAATGGTGGGCTCTACTAAAAAATAAAACGAAAAGAATGAGAGTTTGATTTTACTTAACTATACCACCTTTATTCAATTAAAGTAAACAAGAGTAAAGGGGAAGTGGCCTTTATGGCCCACAAGGATTGAGCAAAACAAAAAAGAGAGAGAGAGAGAAGAATGAATTGAAGTGAAAACAGAGAACGAATTATTTTTCACCCTCGTCGTCTTCTTCTTCTTCTGGTTCCTCCTCTTCTTGAAAAAGAAGTTCCAACACTTCGTCCTCCAGGTCTTCTACACCGTCAAAGGGAAGAGGGATCTTCCGGAAGTTGTTCGCGAGGTCCTAGGCGGCCAGCGAATGGGCCTTCTCCCTGAAGGGCAGCGGAGTAGAGAGGAGGAGCGTCGGAGGTGTTGCGGCGCTTCTGGATGGCTCCACCACTGCTGCCAAGACGGTCGAAGACGGATGTGCCAGTAGCTCTCTTGCGGAGGTTGTCGGGAGGAGAAGCTTCTCCTACGGCTCCTTCTGCTTCCTTCTTCTCCTTCAGAACGAAGCGGTAGAAACGTCCTAGGGCAGGAGAGTGTTCCCAAATCGATGGCCTTGTGTTGGTTTTCTTAGCCCAACGAGCTAGTTGCTCTTCAATTTGTTCTGGTGGTGGAGTGAACAACCTAGCCCATTTGAGGCGCTCCTGTTGTTCGAGAAGGGATCGAGCCTCAATGGAGGCCTCCTCCGTTGAAGGAGTTGATTGAGGGAGCTGCTGGTTCTGCTGGGCCGCAACTGATGACTTGTTGTTGGTGGATGTACGCCTCAGCCGATGAGTGGAGAACCGGAGCTTGTTGTTGCTGGTCAATTAAGGCTCCAGCACCTGAAGTGATGATGTGGTGATCGATGACGTCAGCCTCAGCAGAAGAGTGTTGCTGCTGGTCCGATGTGTCCGCAGCAGCAGCAGCAGTTGGATCGGGAAAGGCGGCTGCCTCGTCCTGTAGGCCCTCTTCCTCTTGATCGTGGCCCTGGCTGGGACCGACGGCTTCTTGTTGTTCGTCCTTCTCGATAATGTGTTGTAAGACGGCGACTCTCTTGGCGTTGTGGGCCACCAACTTTTGTTGAAGCTCGAGGATGGAATTTAAGATTGGACGGCGTTCTTGGCGAGAGGCCGTCGGGATGCGGCTCTGTTCTATCTCCAACAGCTCCTTTAGTTTGGAGTTCCGCTTTTCCCAATCACGGAGGCGCCTCTCTGATGAAGCTCGCTTTCCCGGCACTAGAGATAAAAAAGAGAGAAAAAAAGAAGATTAAGGGAAGGGCCAAATGTTGGCCTCACTTAGGTAACCAGAAACTCGATTGTGAAATCTCTAGTCAATGTTCCCAGTGTTTGCAACCCAGAATCTCTAGTCAATTTGTAAATAAGAAAGTGTCGTAATGTAAAAGGAGAGAAAAAAAGTGTCAATAATAAAAGTGTCCACTATGCCCTCAACGTTCACAGAATTTCCCAGAAGAGTGTAAATCTATTATTACTGGTTCTCTAAAACAAACTCTCAAAGGAAAACAAGAGCGTAAATCCAATCCCCTCTAACGAGTCGAACCCGCCCGTGAGTGCCCACGCGAATGGAAAAAAAGAATGAACAAGATGGCGGTATGGCACCAAGACAGTATGTCTGTCGGGTGACCCTACACATGTAGCCTACCTTGGCCAACCTTCTCACGCACACACACACACAACGAGACGAAATAGAGCAAAAAAGATGTTAAAATTGTAAAATGCAAATTGTGGCACACTAATTAAACTTGGACCAGTTGGCTTCGACGGACCATTTAATAACTCGTGCACTGTCAGGCCAAGTGTTGGTCGGCAGTGCTTTTGTTATTATTTAAAATTAGATTGAATGCAAGTACACATAAGTAGTCAACAATAAATGTATTTAACTTACTCTTCTCTTGAGGTGTAGGCTGTTGGAGAGTTCCAACAATCAACTCTATTCAACGACCATCATCTCGTCGAGTTTTCTGTTGGTCTCTCTCTCCCAACTCGGGAAAGGAAGGTAGTTTCGTTCCGCAACTACGGTCTTATCATTCTTATTTCTTCGAGAATGATCCCCAGAAGCTGCCACTTTTTTCGAATCCAGCATTTTTTTCCAGACGACCAGGCTGCCACCTATAGTGCTGTCGTCGACCAACTCGAGGAGTCCAGTCGTGTTGTCAAGCTCACGCTAGAATTGAGGCCAAGGAAGTTGTCATCCAGGATCTCTCTTCTTGGGTGAGTGCAACCGTTCTCGATGGTCGTCGTAGACGACGTAAGGCCGAACGTATTTGAGACTTGGTGGTTACAAGCAGGGACATTTTGAATCTTACAATATCTATGTCGCCGAGTATGCTAGAATTCTACATCAAGCAAAGTCTAAGTATCTCTCTTCAATTGTTGCTAATCATAGTGGAGATCAGAGGAAACTCTACAAGCTGGTCGACTCTTGGCTTGGCCGAGAAAAAGAGCGCTCTCTTCGCGATCATCAAAGTGCATTCGACTTGGCCGCTTCATTTTTTCATTCTTCCACGACAAGGTTGATACCATCAACACAGCTCTAGCGACTGAAAGATACATCATCAACCCAGATATGGTGCTTAAATCGGACCCTTTTCTTCAGGTATGGAGTAAGACCGATATCTTCACCGATTTCACACCCGTCACCATGGACGATGTCTTCCCTATACTCCGTTCTTTCGACCCTATACGAACTTCACTCTTGAAGTCTGTTGCTGGTACACTCACTCCAATCATCACCTCGATTGCAAATGCATCTTTTCAATCTTGGATCTTCCCTCAGAAGTACAAGCATGGTTTAGTGACACCACTTCTTAAGAAACCTAATCTGGACAAGGAAGTGCTCTCTAATTATTCATTCTCTAACTATTGCCTTGTAACACAACTCTCTTTCGTCTCTAAGATACTAAAGCGCCTGAAATTCTTTCACCGTCCCAGTCTGCTTATCGCTCCGGTCACTTCACTGAGACCGCTCTTCTTGCTCTTCAGAAAGACATACTTCAGTTCGCTGGCCACGGACGTGGTACCATTGTAGTTCTTTTTGACTTGACCGCAGCGTTCGATACCATCAAACACGAGGATCTCGAGAACCTTCTTGACTCGGATTTTGGCATTCGTGGCCGCGTTTTGGCTTGGTTTGCTTCTTATCTTGGCACAGAGTCTGATGGCAGACCTGAATCTGTGGTTATTGATGACGCTACTTCGAAACCAGTAAGAGTTGTACGTGGAGTCCCTCAAGGCTCAGTAGTGGGTCCTGAGCTGTTCATCATGTACGTCAACGGGCTCCTTAAGGTGGCTGAACAATACGGCCTCAGCACACATCAGTTTTCCGACGACACAACCATCTACTTGGAGTTTTGTTTTCCACCCGAGTGCCCTGAACTCCTCGACGCGCTACGTATCCTCTCCAGCTGTGCCGGTGATCTTGTTGACTGGTTTGCCTACAATTGGTTGAAGCTTAATCCTCCTAAAAGCGACTGTCTCAAATGTTCCCCTGCTGAGCTGGCTGACAAGTTTCCTCTCATCCCACTACGCGTTGGCGAGCATTTTCTGCCTCCATCCGAGTCAGCTAGGGTCCTTGGCGTGACACTCTCTAGCGACATGTATATGGAGAAGCAAATTTTCGCCGTCACCAAGGCCGCTAACTTCAACCTATACCGACTCGGCAAGATCAGAAGCCATCTCACCACTGAAGCCGCTAAGATTCTGGCTAACGCAATAGTCATATCACGCACCGACTATGCAAACTCCTTACTTGCCGATCTGCCCAAATACAAGTTCAAGCCTCTGCAGTCGGTGCAGTGCTCCTATTCCAGCGAAGAGTCGAGATGCCGTCTTCACTGGCTTCCTGTAACATCTCGAATTCTATTTAAAATTTTACTTCTTGTTTTTTATTGTCACCAGGGTTTCGCACAAACGTATCTTCAGAACACCATCACGCTCCGCGTTCCTAGACGCTTGAGCTTACGCAGCAACGCTAGAAGCCTAGAAGCCAAGACAGTTAAATCCACCCGAAAAGAAAAGAGGAGACTCCGTCTCTTATCGGCAGCAGTCCGTTCAACAACCAACCGGGGCGACTTCAAGAGACTGCTGAAGAACCACCTTTTTGCATTATTATACCCCAGTAATGTCAGTCGCTTACCAGGTCGCTTATTTTTCATTTTTTGAAAATAATTTTTTAAACTTTCGAATCGCATTTCAAATCAAATTACTGCTGAAAAATATTCCGCATCTAAGACGATAAGTATAGTTTTTAAAGTTGTGTATGTACGAAACTCTGCTGATCTTGCGAATTTAAATGAAGCTTTTTCTATTTTTTTTTATGTTTACAAGAAATATTTTAAACGCAACTATGTTTCAATATAATGTTTAAGTATTCTTTAATAATAATATTTATTCCATTTTTTCTCATATTTTTGGACCATGAAGTTATTTTCTTTTTTTTAACTCTAAGTATGCCTTTCATACATCTTAAATATCAAGGGAAAAAATCTTATGTGTGTATACAAAATACATCTGAAAATACTTTTTTATGTTAAGCTTGACGAAAATATTTCCTTATTTAATTTTTTTATGCAAAGCCCTTTTTCGTTCATTTCTTGCTGATATAATTTTTACTAGTAACAACGTAAAAAACTGAGAGGTGAATATCATTGCTTATAATTAAATAGATGTTTGATCGTGTAAAAATCCCACAACTTGCTCATCAAATCCCTAAATCACAATACTTTTAAAGCACAGTTTTTCTTTAAATCCTTAGTACAATCACATCTATTTCAACCTGATTATAGTGAGGCATCAATTAAAAATTGCTTTGGGCAGAGCTGGATTCACTGTTTTTGCTTGCTGTTTGAACAGTCAAAGTAGTGGAGGAAAGAGACTGGAATCTTTAGATACTCACGATGGGGGGGGGGGGGGATGCATGTTATAACGATGGATATTTCAAAGCAGCAGCAGGTGGACGATGCTCTTAACTACATCCGAGGGGTTCCCGACTCTTTTCCCGACTGAACCGGGGGAAAAGATTTCCCTCCTTTTTACCCACAATTTTCCCTTCTTTCCCCCCTTTTTACCCACAATTTTCCCTCTTTTTCCCTCTTTTTACCCACAATTTTCCCTCCTTTCCCCCCATTTTTCTCGCGGACTGAACCGGGGGAAAAAGAGTCGGGAACCCCTCGACTACATCAAGAGCAATTTTTCGAGATTGGGGCTGTTGGGTCTGGTAAATAATTCAGGAGTGTCTGCTTTCGGATACGTTTAATGGCTCTCAGTGGACCAATTTGAAAATATATTCCTTTCATTAAAAAATTAGGCAATTGGTTACGTTTATTAAATTTTTACTGGCCTCACATTTCAAACCAATCAGATGGGAACAGTAAATTTGTTTTGTGCTGTAAGAGTGACGAAACTTTTGCTCCCCTTATACGCAATAGCAAAGAAAGAATCGTCATGGTCTTTAAAAAGGCGTAGATTCCTCACACATTCCGATTTTTTCATTATGTTGATTCATTTCTAATTTCCACAATTATATAATAAATGAATTTTTTACTAGTGAGAAACTTCGAGAGGACCTTTTTAAAACTTGATAATAGGCAAGTGGTAATATTTACATGAACGACCACAAACGACTTTCGGATAAAATTCCTATAAAAATGTTTAGTTTCAGGCAGCAGTTTTTTTAATGATAGAATTCTATACAGGAAAATGTTTGAAACACAATGTTTTTCAACGAATTCCTGTACTAAGAATTTTAAGCTAGAAGGATATCCAATTTAGATGTGATTGGTTGTTTCATCGCAGTAACAGATAGTGTATGTCCCAACGTTTCATGAAGCTGTCTCATCTCATCACGTCCTTTCTATCATTTTCCAGCTGTTTTTTGCACGAGTAACACTAGATCTAAAATAACTGCGGGTATTGTTCGTTATAATATAACTAAGGTATTGTTAGATTAATCATGAAATGCTTGAGAACAAAATAATGCCACCTACGTCGTTCTCTTCATACATCCACTGATCCTACTCCTAATCCATGACATCCATGACATTTTTTGTCATGCAAATGAATTTTTATCATATTATCATATTAAGCGTGCAAGAATAATGAATGAATATATAAATGCAAGTATATTGATGAATACTTTTGTTCTTCCAAACAGATATTTTTAATGATAATTTTTAGAAATATTATTTTTTAGTTCAAGAACTGTTACAAATTTTTAAAACTGAATGAAAACTAGAAAAAGGGGAAAACAAATATTGCTCTAAAAAGTTCGTTTTGGCTTCAACGCCTCACAATTATATTTAATATAATGAATCAGCTGCAAGTGGTAGATTCGAATTTAAATCATCAACAGATAACACAAATAAAAATAGAATATTTTTTAAAAAATACTACTTTGTTGGGCATGTTCCCTTCGGAATTTTGGTTTCGATTATGATCTTATTCATTAAATTCAGATTGCTTTCAATGGATTACTTTAAGTAAACCATGTTAAATCCAACACGACATCCGGGAATTAGTTACCTATTTGGTATTTCTACTGAGGTTTATGAGATACGAGCGCCACCGCTACTTCCACCGCATGTACCCCGCATCGCTTCGCAAAGATAGAATGGAAGGGGTACTTCTTTGGATAGGAGTGACTGCGAAGACAGTACATAGTACCGGTAGGTACCGGGGTTTGCTGAACTCGAAAGATTGAAGATTTGTTTTTGTTGGAAATTTAAGAATTAAAAATATCAATGCAAGGAAGGCATAAACAAATTCTGCTATAGGTTTCAAAAGTTTGTGGTTAGATATGCTAAAAGTTTGTGGTTGGATATGTATTTATTTTTTTTTATATAATTATAGTTTGAAAAGAAGCAGAAAACATTTCTTACTGAAAACATTCGGATTTTAGGCAATGAAACGATTATAAAGCTTGTTCATGTTTGAGAATGCAAAATTTAAACATCAGAAACCATTCCAAACGGAACATTGAGGTTTATTTTAAAATTGGCTAGCCTTAATAAGTTTTCGGTTCTTGGAATTGTAAAGCTAACGTCTTCAAGGAAATTTAATACATACTTTCCTTGGTTAGTCACCGTTTATAAGGCTAATTTGTCTTTTTTTAAAATTTTAATGCAGAAATTTTCTCATTATATCTTATTTTAAAAATCACGTAATTTAAAATGCGAATTTAAAATGCTAGTCGAAATTTCAATACCTTAGTCTTCTAAAAAGTTTTTGGTTCATATGGGAAACTTACACTCTTTCAAAGTAAGATATATTTTAAATGGCCAACTTTATTTTTTAACTTATTGAGGGGCCTCCTTTCTAATTTGACCTTTACATGCGTTTCGCGTAAAAAATGTGCCGTTACCAGTTCCCACTCACCATCGAAGGGAGGAGACCAGAGCTGGGCAGAAAGAGATGGGGAAATAACACTAAACAATCATTCGGTAATATCCGGATCATCACCTTACCAACGGAACAAAATTCCAGAAATGAACATGAAAGTTTTAGTTGTCCGCAACGGTGAGTTTCTCAATACAGTCTCGTATACAGCAAACAGCGGGCGGAAGCGTGCATCTTGAAACTTTCACATCATTTCGCTGCTAATAATTTACCAAACCAGTTAATCCATCGGAAGACTAAATCTTCGTCAAATACGGTGGCTGTAAATTTTAGAAATCTTTTACCGTCTGTCTCGAGTACGAGGAAGTGTTACTATCTTTAATGATCACACTAGTAATACTGCTGGAGCTCCAAAACCAATTTCTATAGAATCAACTCTATCCAAATTATTCGACCCAGCACGGCGGAAGAATTCGTTTGGGCAGCTACCCGGAAAGAACAATGTCGGATTTTTTCGATGTTCTGGGTTGGAGGGGGCACTGTCCCGAAGTCATAATGGGAGTTGCCATGAAAATTCTATTGAAAGCAGAAGCTTTCCCAACCGAATGGCTTCTTTGAATTCGATGAAAATGACTCTTGTAATCAACAAATAATAATTCTCAGTTTTTCTTGATATACCCCCAATCTACACTCATATACTACTCTTTTTATCTACACTCATATTTTAAAGGGTTTTAAAGTTATGTTTCAAAAGTTCTCCATCACTTGTCAAACTGTCAATGTTTACTTTCAATTAGTATGCTAGTCGCTCAAGAACAGGTTTAACTGTCATAAGCGATGCAACTTTTTGGTCAGTAGTAACAACTATGGGATGTCAGTTTTTATTCATCATTACTCATCCAAAAATTCACTGGAGTTCTAAATATAAATGCATAATCTAGTTTCGACTAATGTTCACTGAGTAGATGCAATTAAAGACGTTTTTTTCACTCATTAAATTTCTCTAGGCATCTCTCTGACTAAGGTCCTCTAGGGGTACAAATATTAACTACCTTTCGGTAATTTACCACGAAAATCTTAAGCCTCAGGGATAACTTTCAAATAGGCCTCGACTAAAGAAAGAAACCCGAATCAATTATTTAATTTTTTTTATAGAAGAGCGCGAAACAAAATCAAACGTAAAAAGAAACTATGATACGGTATCGAAAAATAAAAAATCTAAGCACAATGTCTTTGCTTTCCATACCCTGTTTTCTATTCCCATTTCATTTCACAAAATTCTGTCGCCTAACTAAAAGTTTTTTAGAAGGATTTGGTTGTTTCTCGAATATATCTTTGCATCTTTGCTTTGAAATTTTCTGAAACAAACAATGTATATATTTTATTCTCTGAATTTGTTAAGTGATGTAGCATGTAACGAAGGCAAAATATTTCAATAAAAGTTTACATTTCCTATACAGCTGCATTTGTAAGGATTTTTCCTTTATTTTTAAAAAGAAAAAATTTCAACGCAAAGTTTTGTCTTACAAATAGAATTCATGGGATGTACTAACTCACCAGTTTAAGACAGACTCCGGTATGGCTTCCATTATTACAAAACTTATTGAGGGGTACAACTCTATTTGGGAACTAAGAGGTTTTACATGTCGATTTTCAAATGGGTTAAGTATCAAGATTAACTTTATGTATCTGGAAATTAGATTGTAGGGTTGATGACTGGATATTAATGAGCTCTCCTCTACCCACGCTTTTTATTTGCTTAACCTATGTTTTGACAGTCAAATTCTGGGCGCCAAGTTACATGAAAAATCGGCCCGCTTTTCGATTACGTAACATACTGATTATTTACAACTTTCTTCAAGTTCTCGTCAGCGCCTGGATTTTTATTGAAGTATTTTTTTATTACTATGTTTTTAATAAAATCTATATTGAACTAGTAATTTTTTATGATTATGGTACTATTATTGTCTATGAATAAGTTATGATGACTATTTGAACAGATAGCGGCAATTTGGCGAACTGCGAACTACAGCTTTCGCTGTCAACCAGTAGATTACAGTGACGATCCATTTGCAATTAGAGTGGGTTATTTTCCGTTCACAAATAATATTTAAAATATGATACTTAGGTAATACATATATTTATTCAAAGTATACAGCTTGCTCATTACTGTTGGTGGTATTACTTCTCCAAATTCACCGAGTTTTTCGATACAGTATAATAAATCAAGAAATAATTTCACTCAAGGGCATAAGCTAGTGATAATTATTTTTATCCAATTAAGTTTTTCTTCGTTCTACGTAAAAAGAATAACCAAATTTCCGTCTTACACGTCGTTCATCATGGAATCATGCCGATGAGCGTTTGGCTTGGAGTAAGATTCACACCAGGAGGTCACGCCATTTTTTTTGCAATGATCAACACATTCGTGCACATCATTATGTATTTTTACTATATGTTAAGTGCTATGGGGCCAAAGTGCAGAAAGTTTATAACGTGGAAAAAATATCTTACGGCAATTCAATTGGTACGAAGAAAGCCGCGCGGCCCGAACCGTAAATAATTTTGTTATTGCTACTTTTCTACAGGTTCAATTTGTTGTTATATTCCTTCACTCGTTCCAGCTGTTTTTTATTGAATGCAACTTCCCATTAGTGTTCGTCTGGTGGATCGGTGGACATGGTGTTCTCTTTCTTGGCCTTTTTTCCAATTTCTTTGTGAAGAGCTACATCAACTCTGAGAAAAGTTATGTTTACTTATTATCTAAACATGGCCTGTTTAGAAATTAATATTAACATTTTTGTTTAGATTTTATCAATAATTGTTAACTTTTCATAAAAATGTTTGGTTATAAATTTCTAAACGCCAATTCCTATTTTCGTTTAGTTATTGTTTTATAATTTCGCGTTTAGAGTTTTTTTTCTGACAAATATCGGCGATACCATAATATCATGATCGAAAATATTAAACCGATTTGACGGTTCGAACGTCAGTACTTCTGAATTCGAGTCCAGCACTCTAACCCCTACGCTATCACCAGATGAAATTTCACTAGTAAAAATCAGTGCTATATCCGCTTTACAATACACTTCCTCACTATTGTCTCCTTTACATTTTTTTGGCTCAAGTATCAATACAAGTTAATATATCTACTCAAAAAACTTTATTCTCAGTTTGTGAAATTTATTTCTCTATGCTATAATATTTTTTAGGTGTTTTATGTAAATATTTAACACATTTTCCCTCTCTAGTTAAATAATTTTGAAAACTTGTTTGGCATGTTTTATTTGCTGCAACATAAGTGCATGGCAAAAGCACAAATCATTATATCTTCTAAAGTTAATTGTTGTAACCCAAGAACTAGTGGCGCAGAGGTAAAGCATGGGACTGCGGAGCCAAAGGACCAACGATCGAAGCTCGGTAAGTGAAAACTTTATTATTGTATTTATTCATCGAATTCTTCAAACATCGTGTGTAACGGGGTTTACGGTAGAAATACAAATGCGGAGATCTAGGCTATAAACGAAAAATACCATGCAATATAATTTTTCATTTTTTCCTATTTTTGAAACTGTTGCAATGTTTACTTATAACTAAACAAAATTTGTTTACTTATTTCTAAATACAGTGCCGGCTCGGTTATCGGGACAGGTTGGGCAGTGTCCCAATAAGTGAGTGTCCCAATATTCGAATATGTGTTGTTTGAGACTAGAGTTTTCTCCCGGGACACCCTCGAAAAAAGTTGCCGTCATATTTCCAAACTTAATTTTTAACGACCAATTTTTTTTTGAAAAATTAACTTTGATTCTAATGATGTAAACTTTATTGTTTATTATTCAAATATTTTTTTTGAGCGACAATTAATAGAAAAATACAAAAGAACAATAAGTTTTTTGACAAAAAAAAATCTTATTTCACATGCTTTTTCCCATCTCATACCAGCTCTAATATTCCCCGAAGCGGCTTTTTTCGTAAAAAAGCACGCGGAGTATGAGTGATACTTTTTTTACTTTTTGTCATTTTGCATTATTCTACTATCTGCAGTTATGAAAGAAAAATGCCTGAATAATGAACAACATAGTTTTCACCGATAAAATTATTGTTCATTTTTCGAAAATAATATCTTTTGAAAAATGTAATTTGTAGTCTCTGCGTGCTGTTGGTGGCATTTAGTGCAAAAAGTATAAAGCTATTCCGCTGCAAAGCAGTAGCGCTGCAAACGTGGCAAGTATTTCCCTGTCCCAATAAGTGAGTAGACCCGATAGTTGAGTGTCCCGATAACCGAGCCGGCACTGTAATTAGTTTTATTATAACTCAAAATCCTGTTTACCTATAAAATCTAAACTTTTTGTTTCGGAGCTGACTGCGAAACATTTTTGTTTACTTATTTCTAAACAAATGTTTAGATTTTCTAAACATGACTTTTCTCAGAGAACAGGGAAGAAAATAGTAAAATTCGCGAAGGTTTATTGTTGGATTTTATAATCTAGATATCAATAAAAATATTGTCTTTTTATTTGGCAGTTTATTTCGGAATGTAAGAGTAGATCAAGTGGGGATAAGAAGATTGAGTAGAAAATGAAGACAATAAGCCAAGAAGAAGACGGCGAATAAGTATTTGTATATACTAAGTCAAGAGTTTACTCATTTTTAAGGTATAATAACAACGTTGCAAAGTAATTTCTCTCATTATTCTCACTGGTTTGTTCATTTCTAATTTCCTTAATAATACAAATAAAAAATTATAAGGTATTTAGTGATGATATCACTTCATTAAAATCGGAAACTTACAAAAAAGTGGACATTATATACAAACTAGCCATTAGCCCGGTGGGGATACCCATAATTCCTAAGAGTGATGCAATTCGGTGCTTGCCATTTTATTATATAAATAAAGCCTAAATATCGGATGATGTGAAAATCGAGTATATTATAAAAGCATATTTTCTCTTGTTCATTAGACGTACACGCCGAAACTCATCCACTGTTATATTAGCCTTACATATTAAGGTTTTAAATTGTACGGTTCCATTTATCCGTCATCATTCGTTTTAATAATTTGCTCTAGGTGGGTAGCTGTATAGATGCTGCCATTGCTGCCCGATACGGGAATACTATCCTATCTTCTTTTCTCGTCCAATTTGGCTGAAAATAAGAGATTGGACTTGGTCTATTTCATATTCTAGTACTTAGTCGTCTATCATTTTGCCCGGTCGCTTACTTACAATTTAGCCACTCATCATGTTGCCCGGCCGCTGCCACTTTACCAACCCTCCGTTGTCGAGGCGCCTGCCGCCTATGGTCCATGTAGCCGTATCTTAGCTATCTGGTCCCAGTTCGTCGTTATTTTTTAAACTTGCGTTATTCAAACCATTTGTCCATTATATTAAACAAAATATTATTGAGTTGACGGTTGGGGTTCACACAGATCAAAATGCGTCAAATGTAATCGAATGAGCCATAATGTAATTTTTATCCAATTTATAAGCATTTTCTCAAGCTCCCAATCATTAAGTTAACAATCATCATTTTCTGCCCAGCTCGTTGATTCTGGTTAATTCTCTTTTCGTGAGGTCTGCTTTGAGCTCGGCTTGAAAACTTAATACTGTCATGATAAGGTCGTGCACGGCCGTAAATGATATGTTGGCTTTCGACCATATCATCTCGTTGGATCATTCTTCATCTTAATATGGGCGCACTTCGTGGATACTCTGACCATTATATACTCCTACTACCAGTTCTACATGCTAACCGATGCTAACTATAAGAACTGGTTCTGTAACGATAATATATCATAGAAATTCGCAAATGTACATATTAACAGTTCATAACAGGCGTCATTTGCCATCAATCATCAAATAATAATCCTTGGCAATTTTAGTAGCTGATACCTAAATATTAGGCTATCGGCTATCCTATAAGAGTCCCTTATTTTTCTTATTATTTCTTCTTATTATCTCTTTGTATGTATAAACAGCCATTACATTCCGTGTTATTTATTTTGTGGCCAAAAAATCCTACCTGCGTGACTTTTTTTGTGAAAAATAAGGTAAGTTTTGAATCATTAAGCATGAAATATTATATGGCATATACATTTTCAGATGAATGATAATTGTGTTTAATTTGCCAGTAATAATTTTCTTGGAATTTGTATTATTATCAATGATTTTCTATTATTATTTCTACGTCTAATCATTAAATCTTTCGTACTTATTCATCTTAAAACATGTGTCTAGAAGGTTGCTCCACCACAATTGTTATCCTTATTTTTTCCGGAAATATCCGGGTACAATAGTTCAGGTATTATGTCCGAGAAGATGTGTTGGAGCCGCTATTAAGACACGGTACACCCATACTTAAAAATGCGGAAAACACTTTTTTGCGACTGGTTACTAAATTTGAAAATGTGTGCGCTAAATGTGTACATATTCATTTCTTTTAAAATCTATTTATTTAGGACCGACAGAGAGCGACATGCCTTATTTTTAGATGTTAAAATTAGACTTGCTGTTAATAATTTCGAACTTAATCTAACGGACTCCAAAGTGACTCTTTTTCTATTACCCGGTACTTTGTATTTTCCGCCTTTTACTTTACGGACTATTTTACCATGCAATTTTACTGACTTAATTTCTATGTATCATGCGCGGTAACCGTATGACCTGATAGATAATAGGTCGTAGGCCACTTCCACATCATTGTCTGAACTTGGCTGTAGATGACCGCATATTATACATTTAAGTATTCAACTCATTCCACAACTCGCTCTCACTGTCTGCCAATTCTTTCCAAACAGTTTCGTTGTGACTAATTGCTAATTGTCTGGCTAATAAAGTACGGTATTTAAAACCTGTATTGCTCATAGTCAGTTATTTCATTACTAAAAAAAGCTACAAATATAATTTCCATTCGGGCTATAATTATCGTAGCAGTGTAGAATTCTTGTGTTCTGTTCTCTATAAGAAATTGGAGTTACCTGACCAGAAGTGTATACAGAGCTATATTAGATTCACCTCCTCTATCATCGCAGATCCATTTCTTTAGGTGTGACGTGCCTTCAAACTTACAGTCATTATTGTAGAGAGATGCCCTACATAGATGAGAGATGCGACTACATAATATTTCGCACATAAAAAAGGTATTCGGGTGGGGTTATTTTTGGGATATACCTGATTTATTAAATTTTATAAGAGCCCATTCGAACCCATCAGACATCGATATTTTTTCATAATACTGTTTCAAATTTTATAATACTAGAGCTTGTGGCCCGGTAGGGCATACTCATAATTCGGACGTAGTAATAAAATTCAACGTTACCCATCGACTCAAAGTATAGTAAATCTTTTCACTCGTCTGTTGCCTGACAGCGATGCCTTGTTTCATCGTAAATGCTTTTGGTTAAAATAAGTGTCCGGTCGAACGTGCCCGATCTATGCTGCCCGGTCCAATTAAGGTGCCCGAGCTATGAAGGTGCCCGGTATGAGGTGCCCTGTATGAGGCCGGTGTCCGGTTTAAGCCACGCATATGGTAGCCGGCTTTAGCAACCTAGTCTAACTTTCTAAGGACCTATACATTGGAAGACCGATTCTATAGAGCTCATAAAATGAGATATCCGTTCGATAATTTGCGGTTTAATTTGCGGTATTATCTCAGGTTTGGTTTCGCGATTTTTATTATTTCAAAATGTAGACTGCGTGAGGATACCTATAATTCTGAAGTAAGGTATAAGTTGGTATTTGCCATTTGCTTGTTGATAATACACATAATTTTACCCAATAATATCGGATGATCAAATCTATGATTAGAGCGTAATAGCCGACAACTCTCTTTTCTACTGTTCCTAAAATGACGTACCCCAAATATAAATTAATATTGCACCTTTCAATTATTCTATGCAGGTTACTGCCCAAGACAAATTCTTTTTCTCATCCGTAATTTTTGACTGGAAATGTAAAAATAGAAAGTGACAGATTTTTTAAAGGTTTAATTGAGACTTGCTGTTTACAATCTTGAATGCAATCAAATTGACTCGAAAATGGATTAACCCTAATTTTACAGTGCCTGGTTTTGTTTATTGCCGCCATAATTGTACGGATTTCAATGTAGTATGCGCGCTTTTACTATCTTAATTGATAATTCACATTTATAATGCACCTGAAGTGTACCGTATGAACATGAGCTGATTGATAACTCGCTATCCACCCCCATATCGTTGTGCGAATACTCATCGTTTATAGTACATATATACAGTATCTTGGTGATTTTACCCAAAATCCAATTCAGTCAAGATTACTTGAGACAGGTGAAATGGATTCATTTCCCAGGATGTATACCAGCCACATTCATTAAATTCAATTAGATATACATCCGTCAACAAAATATTTCGACAATTAGGTATACCGGGGCTATTGTATGCGAGACAGAGATAGCACCAAATTCTCCTTTAATTTAGGCATAATGTAAAAATTAGATTAGAAGAAATGCCTCTAGAAGGCTATATAAATAATACTGGTATTGTACTTCAGCATATAGTATACTAATAAAACTATCTTTCCTCTAAATATAGAAAACAATTTTTTTGTAAAATAATAAAATATGAGTTTTTTAATAGTATTCTTACACCTTTTCCCTATACCGTATCGAAATTTATGATTAAAACGAATTCTGCTCGAATAAAGATTTCTCCATTAATGTAGCACTCGCGAGTCAGCACTGAACTTTTTCGCGGTAATAACTCAGTGCCTTATCGGACGAAATCCAGGTGAATCAGTGAATGTAGACTATACCACACAGTAACTGATCTTTATACACCTGGGAGTTAACCCTTTTTTACCTGTATTTTTTAGCAATTCATATGCTCGTTAATTCCCCCTCACCCCTTCGATCGTATGGCAAAGATCACGTGACGCAGGCACCCAATAAGATGCGTTAAAAGTGACAGACATTTGGGCTCCGCCCAAACGTTGTCGACAATTATTTATAGGATAAGCTAAAAATATGCTTGATTTTTTTGTCGAGATCTTTTCGAATTTTAACCGAAACCTAATCGATTTGGATCTTTTTATAAATATTAACACCATTAAGGTACCCACTTTACTGTTAATTTGATTAATTAAAAGTATATTCGACCATTTCGCAGAGCTACGTTCTTATAAAGTGTCGTTTTGGTCGTGTGACCCCATAAAACACTAAAGGAGAGCAAAAAATCTCAATTAATATAGGCCTGACACCAAGTAAAAAAATGAACAACGAATGCTTCTATCCCTATTAAGTTTGGAGGATGAAGTCTTTGAATAAAGTGCGCCTAATTTAAATCTCAACCTAAATTGTCTTTTTATATTTTTGCATTCCATAAATGGTAATATAGAATATGGTAGGCTATCAATCTCCCTCTTCTCTGTAATAAAAAATTAAGCCTTTTTTTTTAAATTCCTTTACCTTCCTTAGCGAAAATCAGCTCTCGTACGAGAAAATCACGATAATTACATATCCAACGACTCACAATTTACATGATGGAAGTCATATGTAATGTTACAAAAAGCCGTTAGTTTGCTCCAAGCTAGTCGAAATACATTTTTCTTTGTAAATCCTTTTCCATCAAATTTCGACAGATCCGTATCTCTCTTGCCACTTAAATCTAATGTGTTAGATGCACATCTACAAAAAAGTTTAAATTATTAAATATATATATATATATATATATATATATATATATATATATATATATATATATATATAATCATCGTTTAAAAACTGATTTACCTTAAATTATCTGGTAGAACGATTCTGGACTTTTCGTTTTCATAATTCTGCTACAAAAGTTCGTAAGCAGATGTCCTAAGAGTGCCAGCCTCGCTGATGATTTTAGGATCGATGAGATCTTGATCGTCATGAAGTCGTCTAGTAATTTTTAAGCTTGCGAGATTTCGCCTAATAGTAACTAGAGGATTGCCCAATAGTTCCCTTAGCGCAGAGCTAGCATCCGTAGCTCCTTGTCGTGCTAAATCGGAAGCAGCAGCCTCGATACAAGCCTGAGCCATCAGGGCCTGTAATAATAAAAGGAGAATAAGAAAATAGATCTATTTTTTAGTATTTAAAACAACTCACATTAAACCGCTTAAAGGCTTTGACAAAGTTTGATCCATTATTTGTAACGATATGACTGACTTTGCAAACATGCGCAGGCAATAATCATTTATTATATCCTCTTAATTATCTCTGAAATTAATTTAAAAATTAATTCTGAAGTTAAATTTTCTAGTCTAAATTCACTTTTTATACCAAATTTTAAATTCGACAAATTGTGTGGAAATTCAGTTCTTCATAGATTTTATGCAAAAAAGCACTAATCTTGAGTTAATTTCTTTAGAACAATTACGGATATACACACTCTCTACCATCAGCAGAACTTCCGCCACTATCAGTTGAAATGCTCGAAAGTTGATTCAATCTTGCACCTCTTTTGGTAACTTTTTCTCTTCTCCGACCTTATTTTCCTTTTCCGCGATGTTGCTTGGCTGAAACGTCAATAATTGTTTCGTGGCGAGGATGTTTGACAGGGTAAAAGTCCGTAATTTGCCTCCGATTGGACGACAGCAAACAAGAATCTGTTGACCTGTCCCGTTTTCCTCTGGACCGGTTGCTTTCCATTAGTTTCTTATAGTTTTCGTGCTCATCTGGATGGATCTACCCTTACAAAAAAATCCCATGTTCTCTGATCAGACCAAAACATGATTTGATCTTAAACGCATCACGACCCATCATGATCCGTCGAGACAAGAATCGCATAGCGTAAGACCTTCGTGTATTTTTTTTTTGTGTGTGAAATTTGAAATTTTCATTTTTCCCTAACGTAACTAACGTGACAAAACCATGAGAATTTCCGTAGTTTATTAAACATTTTTGTTATCATATTGCAGTTATGGTTGACTTATATATAATGCGGCCTTTTTTATGTAAAGTGTTTTCGATTGTTTTACTATATTCACTTGAAAAATTTTAATTTTTCAAAATCTGAAAAAATAATAACAAATTTGGCATCAAAATAATCGCTCTAAAGCGGCGAGTAAAATTAAACGTTCCGTTCGGGAATTAAACCATTAGAATCTCCGTGATTTATTAAACACCTTTTTTATTTTAATAATTGACCATTCTTAGGGGATTGATCGACCACAGAAGGGGCAAATAATTTTATTTTGAAAGGAATATTTTTGGTGAAATTTTAGGGTAAAATTAGTATCATAAAATTCTAAATTTCACCTTGATTCACGTGACATAATTTTCATATTCGCCACTTAGTTAAGTGAGAAGTTATGAATTTTTAAAATTCAAACTTAATCGTCGGTTAATGAGGGCATCTCAAGGGACTGCTCGCCTCGGACTGAGCGAGAACGTCCCTCGACACCCACCATTAAAAAGTTGATATTTTTTGAATATTTGAATGCTAATATCTCTTGATTGAGTGGTCGCACAACTGCGGTTAAAATTTGACCAATATCGCGTGAATTTTATCTTGCTAGCGGTACTTGTCCGCTCTCTATGCTTCTATTTTTTCGGGTACATGAAAATCGCATTTTTTTTATGTCCGAATTTCGTGATTTTTTTCACGCCAAGTACCGCAGCTATGGCTCCAGTTTAAAATTTTCAATTATGGGCTGTTTCGGGATTTAATTGCGGGAGTTATTTAATTTCAAAGGCATCCGGGGGAATACTCGATTTTCTCCTTATTTGGTCTTTTTTTCGGGCGAAATTCTGCGGAATAGCCAGACTCTCTCGGCTGGCTCCTTTTTTTTCTTTCGTACCCACCCACTTCCGGTCGGTGCCTCATCATTGTACTGGCAGTCCAGGGCATAATCGACGTTAAACCTTCGTATAAGTAAACTTATTTTCCTCAAAAGAAAAATAACTTTTGTACTGTTTACACTCAGGGACAAGAATCGCATAGCGTATAAGACCTTCGTGTATTTTTTTTAGTGTAAAATTTGAAATTTTCATTATTCACTAACGTAACTAACGTGACTAAATCATGAGAATTTCCGTAGTTAATTAAACATTTTTGTTATCTTATCGAAGTAATGGTTGACTAATATATAATGCGACCTTTTTATGTTAAGTGTTTTACTATATTCACTTTAAAAAATTTAAGTTTTCAAAATTTGAAAAAATAATAACAAATTTGGTATCAAAATGATCGCTCTAAGACGGCGAGTAAAATTAAACGTTCCATTCTGGAATTAAACCATTAGAATTTCCGTGATTGATTAAAACACTTTTTTATATTAATAATTGACCAGTCTTAGGGGATTGATCGACCACAGAGGGGGCAATTAATTTTATTTTGAAAGAAATATTTTTGGTGACAATTTAAGGTAAAATTAGTATCATTAAATTCTAAATTTCACGATGATTCATGCTACATAATTTTTATATTCACCACTTAATTCGGTGAGAAGGTATGAATTTTTAAAGTTTAAAAATAATCGTCGGTAAATTGCTTTATCTCAAGAGACATCTCGCCTCGGTCTGACCGAAAACGTCCCTTGAAACCCATCATTAAAAAGTGGAATATTTTACAATTTTTGTTTGCTTATATCTCTTGATTGGGTTGTCACATAACTCCGGTTAAAGTGTGGCCGTGATCGCGTGAATTTTCTCTTTTGATTGGTACTAGTCCGCTCTCTATGCGCCTATTTTTTCGGGTACATGAAAATCGCATTTTTATCATGTCCGATTTTCGTGATTTTTTTAACGCCCAACACCGCATCTCCGGCTTCTGATGCCATCTTTCAACTTTCAGATGTTTTGAAATTGAAATGTGGGAGTTATTAATTTTCAAAGGTGTCCATGGGAGTACTCGATTTTCTCCTTATAGGACCCTTTTCTCAGGATTTTCCTAGGAAATTTATTTTTTTTTCGAGAGAATTTCTCCAGAACAGCCAGAATCTCTGGGCTGCAAAAATGGTCATTCGCTGTACTGGTCTGGCCAAGGCATAAACGCTGCTAAACCTTCGTTAGAAACTAACTCCAAAAATTAAAATTTTTAAAGTTAATACGTTTCCTATACACTCAGGGACAAGAATCGCATAGCGTAGGACCTTCGTGTATATTTGATTTTTTTATTGTACTTTAAATTGCAATTTTTCCCTACTAGAAAGTTTACTATATTGACTTTTAAAAATCAATATTTTCAAACTTTGAAATAATCTTCACAAATTTGGTATCGAAATGATCGCTATTATGCGGCGAGTATATAAACGTTCTGTTCGGGAATTAAACCACGAGAATTCCCGTGACTTATTGAAAACCTTTTTTTATTTAAATAATTGATCAGTCTTAAGGGGATTGGTCGACCACAGAAGGTGCAATTAGTTTTATTTTGAATGATTTTTTTTTGTGTAATTTTAGGGTAAAAATAGCATGATTAAAATCCAAATTTCATGCTGCTTCACGTGACATAATTTTTATTCTCACCATTTAACAGTGAGAAGTTATGAATTTTTAAAGTTAAAACTTAATCGTCAGTAAATTGCTTTATCTCAAGGGACATCTCGCCTCGATCTGACCGAGAACGTCTCTTGACACCCATCATTAAAAAGTGGACATTTTTTGAAATTTTAGTTTGCTTATATCTCTTAATTGGCTTATCGTATAACTACGCTTCAAGTTTGACCGTGATCGCATGAATTTTCTCTTTTGATCGGTACTAGTCCGCTCTCTATAAGCATATATTTTTTCGAGTACATGAAAATTGCAGTTTTAGCATGTCCGATTTACGTGATTTTTTTCACGCCCTACACCACGCCCCAAGCTCAAACTGTCAATTTTTAATTTCTAGGCCGTTTGAGATTGAACTTCGGGAGTTATTAATTTTCAAACGCATCGGGGGGAATACTCGATTTTCTCCTTATTTGCCCTTATTTTTCTGGCGAAATTCTGCGGAATAGCTGGACTCTCTCGGCTGGCTCCTTTTTTTTTTCTTCTTTCCTTCACAACAGCCTCCGGCCAGTGCCTCATCATTGTACTGGCAACCCAGGACATAATCGACGTTAAACCTTCGTATAAGTAAACTTATTTTCCTCAAAAGAAAAATAACTTTTTACTGTTTAAACTCAGGGACAAGAATCGCACAGCGTAAGACCTTCGTGTATATTTAATTTTTTTCTTTTGTAAATTGGAAATTTTCAATACCGGAAAGTTGACTATATTCACTTATAAAATTATATTTCACTTTTTGAAATAATCTTCACAAATTTGGCATCAAAATGTTCGTTATAATATGGCGAGTAAATTTAAATGTTCCGTTCGGGCACTTAATCATGAAAATTTCCGTGATTTATTGAAAATCTTTTTAACATAAATAATTGATCTCGAATTGATCAGTCTTAAGGGGATTGACCGACCACAGAAGGTGCAATTAATTTTACTTTGAAAGGAATATTTTTGGTTCAATTTAAGGCTAAAATTAGTATCATAAAATTCTAAATTTCACGCTGGTTCACGTGACATAGTTTTTATATTCACCACTTAATTCGGGGAGAAGTTATGAATTTTTAATGTTCAAACTTAATCGTCGGTTAATGACGTTATCTCAAGGGACTGCTCGACTCGGACTGAGCGAGAACGTCCCTCGACACCTACCATTAAAAAGTTGAATTTTTTTGAATTTTTGAATGCTAATATCTCTTGATTGAGTTGTCGCACAACTGCGGTTAAAATTTGACCAATATCGCGTGAATTTTCTCTTTCGAGCGGTACTAGTCCGCTCTCTATGCTCCTATTTTTTCTGGTACATGAAAATCGAATTTTTATCAAATTTTCGTATTTTTTCAAACTGATTAAGTTAATATATTTTCCATAAGAAAATGAACGAAAGTACAAGTTCGCGACAAAAAATATCGAAGAATTTCTTGTGAATTCTCGAAATTTTCACGAAATTCTCGAATTTTTTAGAATATTTTTTTGAATTCTCGAATTTTTTAGAATTTTTTCAAAATTTTCAGAACTTTTCGAATTTTTTTGAATTTTCAGAATTTTTCAGTATTTTTCGAATTTTTTTCGAATTTTTGCATAAAATTCGAGGGTGTACGACGAATTCTCGGAGTGGACAACCCCTCGCAGAAATCGATTGAAGCGAAAGAAATTTCCCTAGAGAATCGAGTGAACTATCTTTTAAGCTTTCAATTACATTCGGTGCTGTTTAAAAGAGGCGAGCTTGTTCAAACATAAACAGACAAAGACATAATTTAATTGCTTAGAATATAAATTTAAAAAGAAAAATTTTCCATATCTTAAAAACTTAAAAACAATGTTAGTCTGAATTTGCGACACAAGATCTACAATTTGAGATTTAAAATTTAACAATTAAGATTTTTTAGATCTAACATACGAGATTTAAAATTTAAGAAAATAATATTTCAATATTTGTCCGTGACGTAGTAAAATGTATTTTACTACTTAAAAAAATAAAACAAAGTTTATAATTTTTTCCTTTTACTTCATTAGTTGGTACAGAAGGAAATATTTGCAATGAAAACATATAAACGATGTTATTGCCATCCGACAATATTTCCGTAAAATTATGAATTGAATACTACTACCTAAGCTAATTAAGTAGATGCTAACTTTTTTTCCAACGTTGAAATGAACAAAATATAATTGTAGGCTATATCTATTTTTTTTCGATTGGAGACTGGAGGATATCAATTAGAATATTCACCTATATCGCTTGCCTCATGAAATGAAGAAGTTTACAAGAAAAGTCCAAAATTTAAAAAAAAATCTAAATAAGATCCAGATATCTTGGGGAAAAAAAATTCAAAAATTGTTCCTATCATTTCCGGATTTAAATCTTCGTACACTCAACAGTAGAATGACCAATCCCTCGTTTGGTGTGTAAAAACCCAAGTCAGCGGCGTTTTAAATTTAGATGATTTTTTTACTGTATTTCAGAATTCAATTAATAATGATGTTCTTTGAAATCTTTCATCGTTTTTTCAACTTAGTTATTTCAAAAAATAGTTTGTGAAATTTGAACGAAAAAATTCAAAAATTCATGAAGAAAGGGGAACATAAAAAAAATCCAAATAGAATCCGTATATTCTAAAAAAATCTAACACAATACCAGAGTCGATACAGTACAAACAATGATGTTTTCTTATTTTTAAATAAAAAAATGTTTTGTAAAAACCCCTTAAAAATAAATAAAATAAGTAAAGGAAACCTAATGAAATAGCAAAAAGAATTTTTAAAAATGATAAATACGAAAGATATCTGGCTTAGCTGTGTATCCCGCCACTGTGCTACGCATGATAGGTGCGCATATATTACTAACATTCCAATAACATCATCTACGAAAGACAGAACCCAATTACAGTTCCTATAACATTTCGCAAAGGTATTTAAAAAAAATTATTTTGATTTTTTTTTTAGTGGGCAACCCTTCAAAATATTGATATTATGCTACAATAATCTTTCAGGAAATGGCTGATTTAGAATCGTCTGATGCAGCAGCAATTGGTATAGACCTGGGTACCACCTATTCCTGTGTGGCTGTATTCCAGCATGGAAGAGTGGAGATAATAGCCAATGAGGCTGGTAACCGAACCACGCCATCTTGTGTGGTCTTCACTGAGAGTGGAAGACTCATCGGAGAAGCTGCCAAGAATGTGATGTCAGTGAACCCAACAAACACTGTGTATGATGCAAAACGACTCATTGGCCGTCGTTTTGACGATCCTGTGGTCCAGGAAGACCTGAAGCACTGGCCATTTAAAGTAATCAACGATGCAGGTTAATATGTACATATTTTTTAAAAAGTCAAAATCTATATACAGTGAGTACACGAACTATTAGAACACCCCTACCCTCCACCGTATTAGATTACGGAGGAACACTTTTGCGCCGATGGCTTGCTCAATCTATGGGTGTAACCGTTTACATTTCCCAAAGAGTTGCATAAGCGTCAACAATTATTTTTTCAATCAAACCAAAGCGGACTAGTGCTATCGAAATAAAAATATATAATGTATTTAATAAATTATCACCTTCACTTTAAAGGCAAGCCCAAGATTGAGGTGGAATACAAAGGAGAGACCAAGACTTTCCTCCCGGAGGAAATCTCTGCCATGGTTCTGGTGAAAATGAAGGAAACCGCCGAGGCCTATTTAGGCAAAACTGTGAAGAACGCAGTGGTGACGGTCCCTGCATATTTCAATGACGCCCAGCGTCGGGCAACCAGGGATGCAGGGACCAATGCCGGCTTGAATGTTATCCGCATACTCAACGAACCAACGGCTGCCGCAATTGCTTACGGATTCCGTAAAAAGGTGATTTAGTCAATTCCTTTTAAAAAACGATTTAAGATTTTAATTAAAGTATTCAAGGGCGGAATGGAGAGGAATGTTTTAATTTTCGATATGGGCGGAGGCACACTGGATGTGACGATTATGAATATCAAGGAAGGGATCTTCAAAGTCAAATCTACTGCTGGAAACACTCATCTCGGTGGAGAGGACTTCAACAGTCGAATGGTGAACCATTTCACAGAAGAATTCAAGCGCAAGAACAACAAAGACTTGAGTGAGAACAAGCGCTCTTTGAGCCGGCTTCGCTCTGCATGCGACCGAGCCAAGCGGTTCCTCTCTACATCAGCCCAGACGTCTATAGCCGTTGATTGTCTTATCGAAGGTATTGATTTCTACTCTTCTATTACCCGGACCCAATTTGAAGAGATCAATGCCGACTACTTCTACCAGGCCATGGATGTAGTAGAGCAAGCTGTAAAGGAAGCTGGAATGGACAAGTCCCAAATAAACGAGATCGTCCTAGTTGGAGGATCCAGTCGCATTCCAAAGATGCAGAAGATGCTCGAACTCTTTTTTGATGGCAAAGATCTTGTCAAGTCTATCAATTCGGATGAAGCAATCGCTTACGGTGCCGCAATCCAAGCTGCAATCCTTCAGGGTGACAAGTCGGAGACTATCAGAGATCTTGTTCTCTATGACATTCTTCCTCTTTCTCTAGGAATTGAGACCGAGCCCCAGTCAGATGACAAAACAGCTAGATTAATGAAAATCATTGTTAAACGTAACACGCCAATCCCAACAAAAGTTTGCAATGATCGCTTCTACAATTCATCAGACAATCAAACTTGTGTCAGGATAAGTATATACGAAGGGGAGCACCATTTGGTCGAGCACAACAATCTGTTGGGTCAGTTCATCTTGAATGATCTGCCACCTGGTCCTAGAGGCACAGTCAGATACGCAGTTACGTTTGAAATCGAGGCGGTATGTGTTATTGCTGGATTAGCTACTCAATAGTAAATTATTCTAATTTAATCTTATTTGAACCAAGGATGGAGTGTTAAACGTATCGGCTAAAGAGAAGTCAACCAGTATGGAGCGCAGCATCACTATAACGAACGATAGAAATCAATTGACCAAAGAGGAAATTTGTAGAATAGTGGCAGATGCGGAGAGCTACCGCTTCGATGAACAGAAACGTCCGGGACTCACTCTGGAAAAAAGTGCTCTGGAAACATTATGTCTCGATACGAATAAAAATGTCGGCAAGGAGGAAGACACCTCTGTTCCACTCAGTGAGTGTACAAAGATCATTGAGTGGCTCAAGGAAGATGAACCAGTCGACATAACAGAGTTAGACAAGTTAAGGAATGAAGTCGAAGATCTCATAGTATTTCCAGCATCTAATATCACGGGAAAGAGCAAGACAGCCCCTGAACTGTTGCAGAATCCCAAAGGCGAAAAGAGGGTCAAGAAAGATAATTGATTGATGACGTGTCTAGTTGTAAACATTTTTTTTTACTTTACAATTGGATTACAGAAAGCTTAACACAAACTTTCGTGTATGATGATTATGATCTTAGATATAAATTTAAAGCTACGTTGCTTATGACTTTCAATTGTAATTATAAAAAGACAACTGAAGGATTATTTTGTGCTACTTATCGAAAACACACCAGTTTCCATAAACTTTGTGCAAGAACTGCGATTTATTGAGAGTAGAAAGTTATAGAGAGAGAAGTTCTTTGGGAAAAGCGGGCTAATAGCCACCCGTCTAGATGACAAAAGAAGGAGGTTTGAGGGTAATTTTTCTTAAAGTCAACCAGAAAAAAATAGACGGATAAAGAAATTGATGTAATAGTTTAAAAGAATCAAGTAAAATTCAATTGATTCCAACTTTGATATGTTTATCAAACGTGTTTGTTATCCCAATCAATTCCAAAACTATTTATCCCAAAACTGGACCCTGCTGCTCCTCGTGGTAGATGATTGCTTCCACGGCAAACTCACAATCGCATAAGTTCATCTCAGTCATGCTGTTGTGATTTGAGGAGCCCACAGAATCTGAAGAGTAAGTCAACGAGTTATCGCCAAAAGTGATCGGCCCTCGCCGATGAAAAGACATGGGTATGGTCATATCTGCCGTACCGTTAACAGCCGATGGGAAACCACTCGTCTTCACCGATGTTGTCTTTTCCATGTCATCACTGCGTTCCTCATCACTTGAGCTTTCGATGGTGCTTTCGTCGATCGTCACGTTTTTTACCTCTTGTTGAAGCCAAGGATGTAAAAGAATTAGTTCTAAACCTGGACGATCGATTGGGCAGTATTTGAGTAATGAGCGAATCAGCTCTTGACAAAGAAGCGAAACATGTGATGGGAAGTTTAAAACAGCACTAACAATCTGATGATCCTTTTGGAAGGGAATGTCACCACAAACCATGTCGTATAAAAGAATTCCCAGTGACCAAACGGTTGCTGGAATGCCTTGATACTTTCGGTGGTTGATCCATTCTGGTGGAGAATAGACTCTCGTGCCTAAAAGAAAAATTGGTTCCAATAAAATAGAAAAAGGTATGATTCAGTAAAAAAAAATCGAGAGCTCTTGCTATACGATACACGCGATATCGACAACCGAATGAACGGAGTTATGTACGGTAATAACAAAAATAATTTCAACGATTGGTCTCTACGATTGATATCGGCTATGCGTTAAGTCCATACTATCCACAGAAAGGGAGAGGGGAACTAGTAAGGGAGAGTGGAGCTATTGTATCTAACAAAATATTAAGTACGCAACGCGTAATTCCATTAACGCACGGGTAAAAGTTGTCTCCGCATTGTTCAGCAAATTTTATTTTTTTTTTACTGGAATTTGTAATGACTTTTCTGAAAGTACCAGAAAACTACTACGATGCTAAACTACGTGCTTATTTAAATTGATATGTCAGGTTGCGAAACCCAGGCCGTTTTCGTATTAAGTAAAGCCTTGTTTATTGCCGTTTTTCATGTATTAATTGACTTATCATGACTTACTTGATCATCCGATTAGTGACAAGGTTTATTGATAAAAACAGTTGATTGAAAAATTATAATACAATCTTTACTTGTGAAAATAAATGATTTTCTTACTTTTTCTTCTGATAATAAACTTATTTTCCAACAAATTCAACCAATTCACGCCTTACTTGTTTTCTTAACCGAGTTTATTTTTTAAGTCGTCATCACAAAAGCTGTAAAATTTCGACCGGTTTCTCACGAATACACTTTTAATACTCACCCTCGAAATCGGAGAAGAAAGTATCTTTGACATAGGCACCTGACCCAAAGTCGATTAGTTTTAGGGTCAACGTTTTAAGGTCGACCAAAATGTTTTCATCCTAAAAATGATGCAACAATTTCCCAGAAAAGGAATTGAGTTTTTACCATATTTCTTATTGCAATGTCAACAACAACAAACCTTTATGTCGAGGTGGAAGACTCCTGCCAGATAACACTGTAAAACAGCCTCAACTACCTGGCGGAAAAAATTGTGAGCCATATACTCGGGCAATGCCCCACGTTCTGAAATGAAATCAAATAGGTCTTTACAAGATGTCATCCTCTCAGTGACGAGGACGAAAACGTCGCCGGTATCGCAAGCGTCTAAGAGACGGACAACTCCAGTGCAGAGTGACACCTGGCGAAGGAGCAAAAATTCAAGTGGAACTTTGTTGCCGTCCACCTATTAATTGATTTATAAATTGAAGTTCTTATTTCCCGCACTTTCACCCCTCCGCCCTCATGCAGTAATGAAAAAGTAAGAAAAAATAAAAATTTACTTGGCCCCAAGCGGTGACGGAACTCTTAGGAATGTGCTTAAGAGCGACGGGCAGGCTATCTTGGAGGCGGATGCCGGCATAGACGGTACCGAAACCGCCTTGGCCTATAACCTGATCAACGCGGTATGAGAGAGTATACGAATTTAGGTCACCAAGGAGCGGTGTCGTCGTCGAAGTCGATAATGAAGAATTTATCATCATTAAACTGACTGGATTTCTGCTCATGGCAACTATTTCTGGATTGGCAAAGAAAAAAAAAGAACCTTAGAATGTAATACGAAGGTTAAAATGTATGTAAATGTAAAATGTAGGTACGAAGGTAAAAATGCAGGGATGTGTGTTAAGATAAAAAATTATTCAAATGATGTTTCCAACAATTTCTGCTTATTTAAATAATTAATTGAAATTTACCATAACATTTTGTTTTATTTTAAAAAAATACTTTAATTTGTTCAATTAATTGATTTTATTTGAATAAATTTTATTAATCCCAAAACGTAAGCTTGTTTAACAGCTGTATTATCGACTAACTCTTTTCTTAACATTATATAACACTCACCGTTTGAATAATCATTTCTATCCGTATGTTTGGATGGTGTAAAAGCGCCACCCAATATCCACGAAAACATTTTGTAACACTAGACAGCACTGATGAAATAAACAATCACACTAAACAGATTCAACACTAAACGTCTGGAATAATTTTAACAGTGTTTTGGTTGGGTGTGGTAGTTGAATGGTTTCACCAGGTGGTGAATAAATAATAAAAAAAAAAATATCGTTACAAGTTTCAGGTGAGCCAAGAACCAGTTTAGGTAACGACTGCATACGTCGAAACGTGGACGTTATGTACCCAATAAACCAGGAACAGTTCTACTTATATGAGAACTATGATAACTATGATGGCATGATTATCTTTTTCTCGGTAACATGTTTATTCGGTACTATGCTAGTTTGTTCGGCATTGATATGTATTACTACACCAGTTATATCGAAATTTTATTCATACCTTTAGTTTACCTTTTCAACTTTTTTCTTGGAACAATTTGAAAAGGTCGCTAGTCTCTCTAGGTTTGATTTTCTGCTGATTGATTTGTTTATTGGCATGGTTTCACGATTAAGCCGATTTACAACTTCACACAACAATTTGTAGCACGTTGAAGAGGTGAACGACGTGAAAGAGGCTATGGCATGCATCCCCCTCTAAACCCATTCAAAGATGGTTTTTTTTGTGTGATCATTGCGTTCATCATAGTCTTCGATTGCTTGCATAACTCTACGGAAAAAATCTTAGATGACGTATAATCATATAAGTAAACATTACGTTGTATTTTTTTCCCAAAGTGGAATGAATTAAACCATGCACCACCAAAACATCTGTATTTTTTTTACTCCAATGTTACGGAACGCCACAGATGCCAACGAAGATATCAATTCATTTTGATATAATTTTTTTTCTGTATTTATTTTTTCGATTTTCATTCTTACTTATATTATTATTTATCGCCGTGTTTTATTGTTATCATATTTTTCTAATATATACATGTATATATATATTTATTTTTTTATTTTGTATTTTGCTTTTATTTTATTTCAAAACTTAAATATCATACAGTATTTTTAAATTTATGTCACGAATTTCATATTCAACAATGACGTAATTTTTAAGACACTATGTTGAGCCTCTAGATAGTAGTTTAATAAAAGAAAATTTTCAACGATAATACAAAATTGAGTGTATAAAAAAAGATAAACGAATAAATAAAATTAATGAATAATATTCTGTTAATTAATGAAATAAAATTAAAATAATAGGTTTTCTAATACATTTTTTGCTTTTCAAAAGAATAAATTGAACAATAAAAAAATATTTGTTGAATGCAATTTCTTTTAGTTCGAAAAATATTCGATCATATCTAGGACAAAGACTTATCTTATCATCGTTTTTTTTCATTGAATATTTTGGAGAACTGCCAACACAAGAAAAAAAACAGAAGATTTATGTTTATCTCCATAAGAGGGTCAAGGCTATATCGTATGTACTGCAGTATTCATCTGTTTATCACGTGTATGTTGTTTTACAGAGCAAATTTGGGATCGGAAGCATAGTTTGGTGCAGTTTTGTTAAATTATTTACGGTCGATATAGCAGAAAATTACCAAAAATGAATGGCATTAAGATGGACAAAACAGTAAGAAAAGAGTAAATACTAACGACTTATTTAAAAACTCAATAAAATTAAAATGAGATTAAATACATAATTTGATCAATGTATGGGACAATCTAGACGCTGTACGCTATAATCAAGAATTTCAAAGAGCGATGAAGATGAAGGTATATTTTCGGGCGGCGAACATCTTGATAGTTCTGGCATATAGTTCGTGTTCTTTTAGGTATGCCGATTAACTGTTTTCTAAGTCTAATAGAAATGGAGTGAATAAACGATTAGTCAAAATATATGTACTGCACCTATTTTTATTTATACCTGAAATAGCCGACAATCCAGGCAGGCATTCGGCCTGTTGAACTCCAGGTTCGATTGGTCGGAGCCGCTCTGAGGTGCAGGTCCTGAGAAAATCAGTAACATAATTCTTGACTACTGTAACTAAACATTTCTCTTCACTATCACAACTTGATTTTAAAATTCCATCATTTTGGTTTCCAAGTGTGTTGTGCCAACTTGAGAAAATAACGTATGATAGGACAAATACGTCCATCTAGCGGTGGCCAAAAATACTTCAAGACGCGGGAAGTTTTTTCTTCTCAATTCCACTTTAATCAATTGGCCAACAAAGAACTTGGGCATAAAGAGATGCTGATGGTAAACAACACGTCTAATCAATATATTAGCCAACTTCATTTATAAATATATGGAACATTTACAGATCTATGTGTATAAAGCAGAAAGAGAATCTCTCGGTCGGTATGTGGCAAGAGCTTTTACTTGCTAATAATTGTAGTTTGAGTACTTACTTAAGGAAAATTTGAGAGAGCTCAACAACGTCAACAGCCTAACGGTATTAACGCGTTGTTTAACTTGAAAATATACGTGTTAGAGAAAAAAAAGCAAAAGTGGCCTTAGGCTGCCTTAGGAATACCAACAATAAGTGGAACAATAAAAACATTTAAATAGGTTTACCGCAGGACTGTTTACATGTGTTTATACAGAGAAAATATTTAAATGTCCATACTTAAGTTAACCAACTAATTAACTCGGCGGGGAATAAAGATAAAAATTTGAAATAATTTAGAGTGACTAACACAAATGCTATCAATAGGGAGAAATTACAAAAAATGTCGCTAAAACTGTCAAGTATCGCTAAACTAAAACTAAAGCTGCTTTTTACCGGAAAACTGACGGCAGTTTAATATTAACGTAACAAAACATGAAGGTTTCCAAAGAAAAAATTGTTTCGACGTGACTGGCAACACAAACTAAACGAATATATTAGTAGTGTAAAAAACTTGCTGTGGGATCCACTTGAATAATAATGTAGTAGTATATAATATACATTTATATCTATAAAACGGGAAATGTTGAGACCATTTTTGTTTACCACTTCTGGTCATTTTCCCACGAGAAAAATAAAACATGAAGTAGCTGATTCAACTCGCCTTAAGCTAAATAAGTTGTAAGTCCCATCATATAACTGGAACAATATCGTCAGTTTCAAGATGGTGTGTACTACTTTATAGGTTAGATAATCGCTCTAGAACCTTCGTTTACAAAGAAACTAAACTTAAAAGGATAGTTCCCTTTCGTACACTCATGGATAATTATGTTAACTTTAAAGGTTATACAGTACTTTATCAGTATACATGTACAAATATGATTCATAAAAATTGAGTCCTGGTGTATAAAGTACCTCTAGCTATTTATTAGATGTTACATTCAGTGTTCGGTACATCATACATCACATACATCATATGTGATGTAAACATCAACATCAACATCATATATGATGTTGATGTAACATCAACATCAAAATTTTTTCTGTGATGTTTGATGTACAATTTTTGATGTAGCTATTTCGCGTTTGATGTGAAAAAAATACATCAATTTGATTTTTTTTCAAAAAACATGACAACGTTGCACAGCAGACGAAAATGAATGAGTTTGCGATTTCTCAGTTTTCTCTCTCTGTCAATCTGTCAAAAGTTGCTAAAGAATGTCGGACGACAAAAAGTGGTATGAATTGGGAGTTTTTAGATTTTATACTATTTGGGCCATTTACTGTGAAATTATTAAGCCGGAAAAGAAGCAAAAAGTAAAAGCCAACTGTAAAATGTGTGGAAAAAAACAAAGTACTAGCTACGGTAATCCTCATAACTACGTAAGACATCTTGAGGTAAGAGTTAATTGTGCGAATAAAATTACTAATTTGTTTTAATTTATCATTTTTAAACCCAATAGAATTATCATCCTGCAGAGCTGGCCGAATACAAGGAGGTTGTGGCAGCTAAAAAAAGAAAACATGAGCCAAGTTCTTTTTTGCCCCCGTCCAGTGAAGAAGTGTCAGGGCCTCCTCCCAAAAAGCAGCCATCGATTAGAGAATGGGCTGGTCAACCACTCGGCCCAAGAGAGAAAGCCAAGCTGGATGGGCTTGTTGTTCGCTATGTAGTGAAGACTGCGTCGCCCCTTAGCACCGTCGAGAATCAGTATTTCAGAGAGTAATTGATAATCAACAGTCCAAAATTTTCTATTTATTAATTTTTAATTTATAAATATATTCAGGCTAGTACATGGTTTGAATCCTGCTTATGCATTAATGGATTGCAAAACATTGAAATCAAGAATCGGAGATGACTTCAAAATGTATCAACAAAGAGTTGCAGCACTCTTTTCAAATGCCATCGTCATCTGTCTCACTGCTGATATTTGGTCCTGTAACCGCCGGAGCTTCCTAGGTATCACTGCTCATTGGATAGAAGTAAAGGACGATGGTCAAATTGAGAGGAAATCTGCGGCTATTGCGTGTAAACGGTTCAAAGGTAACTATTATATTATAAAATATTTTTTATTATAAAAATCTAATTCTAGTTCAAATTAGGTACCCATGATTACGCTGCCATTTCTAAGATGCTGTACGATACTATGGCTGAATACGAGATTTCTAGCACTAAAGTGATCGACATGGTAACCGACAACGGTTCAAATTTCGTTAAAGCATTTAAGGAGAACGGCAACAAATCATCCATCTGCGAAATACTAAATGTAACCGACGAAGCCCCTGTCGAGGAAGAGTTTGAAGCCGTGGAAGAGATCGTGATTGCGGACATCATCGAGCAGTACGTTCCTCCCAACGACTCCGAAGAAGAAGGTGATGGCCAGGCGGACGAGCCGTTTTGCAGCTCTTCAGCCCTGAAAGCTCCACCGCCCATCATTCTTCCTCAACACATCCGATGCGCGTCTCATTCTCTTAGCCTTATCGGTAGTAGTGACATCCAACTCTCCAAAATTCCGAATTCCAGTTTCCAGCACAAGAAGGAGCTTTGCAGTGCACTAGCCAAGATACAAGCAATCTGGAACAAAGTGTCAAATAGGTCTACCAAAACAGCAGAGATAATCAAGGAGAGATTCGGTGAGATTTCTTATTTTTATTTAAATTAAATCGCTTTTATTGATTCGGCCACTATGTTATAGGTGTTATGCTGAAAGTTCCTTGTCCAACTCGCTGGAACTCTATGTATGACTCCCTCGATTGGTTCTTGAAGCACTACAAGTCACTCGACAACTTGAATTTCGTCGCAACCTCTATTGGTCTCCCAAAATTCAATGATGTTGATCTAGAAATCTTAGCTGACTACTGTATGGTGCAAGATCCTCTTGCCAGGGTTCTTGATATATTCCAAGGAGGAAAACAAGTGTTTCTGGGCCTTGGAATCGTTCTTCCTCTTCTGACTAAACTGAAGGAGCAGTTAAGAGGAAAGAATTTCAAGTACGTAAACCCGATTCGTGACGTGATTATAGAGAAACTTGAAGAAAGGTAATAGAAATTGCCTGAAATCAAATGTCGACTTTAATAATACTTTATGTTTTCAGATTCGGTGATGTGTTTACAAATCTGAAGTATCAGCTAGCAGCGGCGGTTCATCCCTACTTTAAACTCAACTGGACTACCGATACTGTTTTGAAAAAAAAAATTAAAGATCTGCTCAAACAAATGATGGAAAATCCAGTCCAATGATTTTTTAAATTTTACTTGTGAAGATGATACTCCTACTACTAGTGATCCGCTTGATGATTTCTTTAAAGAAAAGAGAGTTGATTTTGATTATGTTTTTATGAAGCACCCCCTCATTCTCCCACTTTTTGTTCGACTTAACACGACGATTCCTAGTTCAGCGCCAGTAGAGCGTTTGTTCAGTCAAGCTACCCTTGTTCTTACAGCAAGACGAAACCGTCTCTGTGATGAAATACTAGAGCAACTCATTCTACTAAAAATTGAATTGGACTGCGCTTAATGTAGTATGTAAATTTGAATTTATGAACAGTGCAATCTTATGAATTTATACTATGTATTGAAAGTGACGAAATTTTTAAAATAAATTGATGTTTGATGTGATGTATGATGTGATGTATGATGTATGATGTATGATGTTTATGTATACATCGTCTCAAAAAAATCGATGTGTACATCAACATCAAACATCAAAATAATTTTGATGTATGTTTGATGTTGATGTGTACATCATACATCAAAAAATAAATTGATGTACCGAACACTGGTTACATTCAATGGTATTTATATTTTTATGGACGTTTGTTTAATAGGCTATACATGTATTGGTAAATCTTTGCTTACTCTTTGAATCCAAAATTGGTAGTCTTCCCGGAAGCGAACGGTCGTCAGATTGGGTTGGAGGAGATTGTAATTAAAAGCTCTGCCCTCAAACGACTGGTTACTGTTTCCGCTTATCAAGTGGACAACGTGGTGTGACTTCTTGGTGATAAGTAGCCTACGGTTGAATGGTTGCCTTTATCTCAGTGTCCGTCATCATAAAATAGGGGCGCTACTAAATTTCAAAGATTTTCTTAAAGTTGCAGGTGATAAAAAGGCTTCTTTTGTGCTGGGATGGAATTTTCCCGCGCTGCACGGTAGGGGTTGTCCACTAAGAAAAACTTAGCACACCTCTGAAAATAATCAAGCAAATAATCTGAAAAATCTGAAAAAAAAATCAGATTTAAACTCTTAAATTCCGCTTAAAACAGTAATGCCCGAAACCAATTTAAAGCTTTTATTTATAAAGGTTATTTATATTCGTGTACTAAATTAACTTGTACAGCAAAGGTCAAGTTTAAGTTTTCATCTAGCACTAAAAAATGTCATTCATTTTCAAATTTTAAATTGAACCCAAAAATCATTGATATATTTTTCAAACTTTTTTTTTTTGACTGCTGATGACATTTCAACTCTATACGTTAAAAACATAGAGATATATACTTATCAAAAGTGATGTTATGTTGCATTGAATAAAAAAAAAAAATATTGGTACATATTTATTATTTCAGCGTGCATGCATATTGCGCTGTCCAATTGACTTCAATATATTAGGATAAACCTGTGCATATCTAAAATATTTCGTAGAATGTTTGAGAAAATTTACCATGAACAGAAATTCAGTACTGATGATTCATTTTTTGCTTCAATGATTTTTGTTAAAATTTAAGGTTACTTCCAAGCGCAATTATCACCATTTTTTTCGTATTCGTATCAGCTAAACGAGAAGATTTTTTCCTAGCCTAAAGCGTATTGTTAAAATTTTTTTTTAGAAAAACAATAAATAAAATCCAAATAAAACCCAGCAGGAAAACCCAAGGAAAACCCAGCAGTAACCTGCGAAAAATATACAATTTGAATTTTAAAATAATTGTCTTTCAAAAAGATAAGGAGGGTTTCGACAAAAAACGATATAAATTTGTATGCGGGCTTCAATAATATTGCGAAAAAAGCAGTGCAAGCAGACGCTTTAATGTTTTATTACCTTAGCTTTTGATTCAAAATAAATTATTGTTAACATGAGGGTATTCATTTAAATTAGCTTTTCTGTTTATTAACTTGATTTATATTCGGAAGAAGGAGTTTGCCGGGGGAGAGTTATTATGTAATGTATTGCTATAAATAACGTGAAACGATGCAAATAGTACTATTATCAATCTTAAATCATTTTTAACAATATAGATCGTAAAGGTAAAATGTTAAAAGTTTATGTTGCCATTTTAAAAATATCTTTAAAAAAATAATAATTCAACGATTTCAACCCGGAAGGTTGATAACAATAAATCTTGTTGTAATATTATTTGGGTCATCATAATCTGTCCAAAACTAGAAGAATGTGGACCTATTTCAATCGGAAAAAAGCGATCGTAATAAGACGAAATTATCCCAATAAAAAGCAGATGTGGACAGTTTGTCTTGGATGAGATACTTGAACAGTGTTGTCCCCTAATTACAGAGCAGTTGTCTAGAACCAAATCTCTAGGAACTACTTTTTAACGAGTAGCACATTATGAAGGCGGACAGTAAACTTAACAGCACTACTGCGTACCGCTTTCAACTATGCTGCATATAACTGCTAACTCATCTGAAATTACAAATAGATTACGGACCCACTGACACCCCAAATCTACACTTCCCACCAGGTGGTGTACTAAAGTCTGCTTCTTATGGACACATTCAGACTAGGTTTCCCCGCTTCGGCCGAAATTTGCGGGTGGTTCGCTTCTAAAGAGTTCAAGAGTTAAAAAGAAGCACGCTAAAACGGTATTAATCATTAGGCCTATATGCACATCAAATCTTACTCTATAAGAAGAAATGCTGATAGGCGAATACAGGAAAAGAAATAAAGCTCGATAAGAAAAAATTAAGAGACAAAGGAACATCAAGTAGTTTAAACGTAACCATGGGTTTCGTACCTTCTTTTCCCCCCGTCTACTGGAAACCGTCTAAAGGATTTACACTCGTTTTCCCTGAGGCAGTGACACGTACTGGACTTAACCTCCCGCCTGCGCGGCTATGCGCTACTGGTGGTTCCGCCCCATATTTAATTGCTAATCTCTTCTAAATGATTCAACGCAGAACCATGACCGTCGGTTAACCACTGCTTTAAAAGAATCACAGTGATGATGGACAGTGCAATAATTATCTTTCTACTGGCCAGCAGCTATATTCGTAGTTTATTTTTAAAATAGATTATTGGGCTGTGGATGTGTTACTATATCCTGTATAGGGCTCTGACCCAATTCTCAAATTGATTTATTCTTTAATAATTGAAATTAAACTAATAATTTTTTTAATGAATGATGAAAATATATTTATTTTTCATACCAATTCAAATGAGGATTTATAAGTAAATAAATTCTTTTCCGAGATATTTATATTGTACATTTAGAGTAAATATTTAAATGACAAAATCGGTTACTCGTTAATATGAACGTTGGTGACCCCTTATGTTTTTCAAAATGGCAGTATTACTTACGTTCGTCAATTTTTTTTATTATGTCACACTGAGAGCAGAGAAGCGGGAAATGTCCCTCTTCTCGTCGATGACTCGGATCGTCGTATGTCATACAGTATAGAAGACAGCTGCAAAACATTTCAGAATGCAGAAAGTTTAAATAAAAGTGCACCGGCGGTACTTGCCACTGAGGGAGCAGTAGAGAAAGAAATTGCCGGCAGCGTTATAAGGGGGACTAAATAAAATTTAAAATGTTACATAGGCACACAGCCTTTGTCAAAGAACCTCTTGGCCCGAGTGCGGTTCTGCCTCGTGAAAGAGGTTGTATAAAGGAAGATGTATACGATGTTTAAAAAAATAGTCTACTTAATTTTATTGTGTGCAGAAAAATACAATGAAAGGCGAGAAAAAAAACCCTAAAATAGTTGCTAGTATATAGCAGAACCTCGTATTATAAATAAACAAGATCCCGTTCCGGTATATACTTTCGGGTAGGCATTAATTTTTTATACAGAAATGTAATCAAATCCATTTGAATGCATTTATTATGTTTAAGATATCGTAAAAAAATAAGCTCCTAGTTTAAGAGCTATAAAATGTATAACAAAAAATTGTTGCTGATTATTTGATCTGCATAGATTAAAAAAAGAAATTTTAGGTCCAAAAAATGACAACGAAATAGAACCGAAACTGTAAATTGAAACTATAGCTTAATTTTTAAGTAAATTCAAAAAATGAAATTCAAAAAATGCTTATATGAAATATTAATATTCTGTTTTTTATTAAATTTTAAAAAATAACGAATTTTCCAGTGTATTTTTTTCTTGTGAAAACCTTAGAAAAACAGAGGATTCAACAATAAAAAAGCTGTTTTACGACCAATTAGCGAATGAAAAACATAGTTGATGTTGTTTGATAGGCTAAACTATAGAAGGCAACTACGCTTTTTCAGCAAATCCAATTAAATGTTTTCATACTTTTAATTAGATTAAGTATATTAACGAAAAAGCGTAGTTACCTTCTATAACTTAGCTTTACCGTCAGAGAGAAGAAAAAGCACTCACTACTTATTCAAAAGCTCGATGAAATCAAGAGAAAATTACATGCTTTAATGTAGTTAAAAAATTCCCATCGTAAAATTCAAGTTTAAGAACGAGAATCTTGTTAAACATTCGACTTAATAGTGATAGTTTGGTTAAGAATAGCCAGGGATCTGACTCAGCAATTCATATTTAAATATAGTTTGAAATATGACATCAATAAATGAAAATGTATCTAATTGTTTTATTTTCTATATTGTGAATCATTAATTCCTATCGTGAAGTGAATGTTAATTCAAATTTATTTTAATATTATAAATATGCCCTGTGAATAATCTGGAAAATAAATTTTTATTTATTTGAATCCTCATTTGAGTGGAATTTGAATAAATAAATAAATATTTAAAATCGATTAGAATTAAATTGAATATCCAGGAAAAATGTAATTCATTCATTCATTTTAATTATTTAAAAAAAATGAATGGATCTTAGCTAGAGTCATAAAGGATTTTCTCGACAGAAACATGGTAAATTACTGTGGTATTTATCATGAAGTGTATATCTTTTCTTAGTATAATCATATTATACATAAGAAATGAAGAAACTATGAATATAGCCTAACCGGGAACGCCTGGAAGATAATTACCATACTGCCCAACATCACTGTAATGCTTTTGAAGCCTTGATGGTTACGCAATGCATTCTTTATAGAAGAGATAAGAAATTAAATATTTTGGAGCGGAGCCAACCGGAGCATCGCAACCGCGCATGCGAATAAATAAGAAAGAGAAGAGGCCAGTGTCACTGCCTCAAGGAAAACGCTTGTAAATTCTTTAGACGTCTTCCAGCAGACGGGAAAGAATAAGAAGATAGGAAACTCATCGCGACGTTCACTCTCTTTTTGCCTTTGCCTTTTAAGTTGTTCGGAATGTTATTGTATATCATCATGTCCTTGTTTACGAGGGAAAAAATATTAAACAAAAATGGAATTCTAGTCTAAATTTCTCTAGCTTGGACATCTTATTTTAATAGCTCAAAAACCAATATAAAAGTATGTTTTCTATCAAGATTTTGTAAATGTTATTAAGTTATTTTTGTCATCTAGTGATGTTATTGAATTTTTTCAAATATATATTTTTTATCTGAACTCGGTAGAATGCGAGTATCATGACCACTAGACCATTGATGGTTGTTCAAATGTAACTTTAGATAAAATATAATTTATGTCTTGAATCCTTTATTGTATTAACAAATGGACTTCATTTTTATTGTTGACATCACATCACACCTTTCCGTTTCATATTGGTAAATGGCTTAGTCGGCTAAGGCGTCGAACATTTCTGTTTGAGTCCGAGTTCGAACCTTGCAAAGTAATCAAAGTTTATTTATTATTATTACATTTTTTAGCACATTCAAAAATGGGTGTATTCCACTATAATGTAGCCACATTAATTCAATGATCTTTTAAAAAAAAAAATTTTGAATTTCTCCGTTGAAAAAAAAAAAATAGAATGGTTACTCAAATGATCGCATTTGTAGTGGCGGTCATGGTCTAGTGGATACAGAAGATGCTTGCCACGCAGAAGTCTCTGCTTCGATACTCGGTTGAGGACATTTATTATTTTACTTTTTTTTATTATCAATCAAGATTAATGACCCAATTCTTCTGTCATTGGAAGAGAAAATCATCCAACCGCGTATAGGAGAAAGGGAAAAAATGAGAGGAAAGTGGAAGCTTGTTATTGGATTAAGACAAAAAGGGTTGAATGACTGGAAGGCAGTTGCACCTAATGGCGCAGTGGTTAAGGGAGTGGGTCATATCTAGCATTATATTATTTGAGCCATTCAGGTTCGATTCCCACAGAGAAAGTAAACTTAATCAGAAATTCTCTGTTATATGATTATATATGGCAATATGTGGAACCAATGGTTGTTTGGAACAGAATTCAGCCAATCAAGAAGCCAAAAAAAGAAAACATCTCAATGGCTGGATTGTATTAAGGTCTTGTGTTATTTCCAAATTTCTGTTGGGCAGCTAAAAGTCAATTATGATAATTAAAAAAAATGAAATAAATATTATTTAAATATGAATGTCCAATGAATTAGATTATGGTTTGTAATAAGTGCACATGATCTTCATGAGCCATGGTATAGTGGATAGAGCTCTGGCATTCGACAAAAAAGTGCAGAGTTCGTATCTTCTCTCATGAATCATTCAATGAAAATACTATATTTTTTTTTTTTTTTTTACAAAATATTTGGAAAAATATTTTGAAACCCGAGCCAATATTCGAAATTAGATCTTTTCAAACATGTATAGCATTAATTTTTTTATTAAATAATTAATTTCGTTACGATCACAAAATCTTACTTCGATTTTCTTATGCCTATATTACCATAAGGTTTTGAAATTTTAAGTTAAAAGTCTAGTGAATAAAATTCAAGACAGAGAATAAACACCGACAATAAAAAAACTCAATCAACGTCTACCAATATCAACGTCTACCAATGCTACCCTATGATTATGGCGTAGTTGGTTAACGCTCTGGTGCACTGAGAATTGGATAACAATCGGTTCAAATCTCAACGTGGGGAATCTCAACGTGGGGAAATTTGTTTACAGCTTAATAGACCGAAAATAAGATCCGAAACTTTTTTTCCATATTTTTTAAATAGTCATTATTCAAATGCAAAAGGAATCGTCCAGAACCTTCGTTTTCATCATATAAATTCATTTAATTATATTAAATGGTCCTATATCATGAGTGTAGAGCTTTCAATTTATTTAAAACTTAACTTCATTCACTAATTAAAAATATTGAATCATGGAAATAGTTCTGATAATATAAAATATAGACCGAATATTTATATGGATAAAATTGAGACCGAGAATAAAACGTCTTAACCAACGCTACCATCTGATTATGGCGTAGTTGGCTAACGCTTCGGCTCTACTGAGAAGTGGATGAAAACCGGTTCAAGTCTCAACGTGGGATAATTTATTTGAAGCTATTGGGCAAAAAAAGATCCAAAGTCTTACTTTTTCATGTTTTATAGTCAGAATTCAAATGCATAAGGAATCGTCCAGAACCTTCGTATATCAAGGTGATATCACTAGCATTTTAAATGAAAGAGAAAGTTTAAAATTGAATTATCAATATATGAATCTATCTCGGAACTATCTGATGGAAAGCGAATCATATTATATCACCTACCATCCACTTAGGCATTTATTACTAACTTTCTAAGCTAGTAACTACTTAAATTCATAATCATATTAAATGGTCCCATATCATGCGAGTAGAGCTTTCAATTCATTAAAAACTGAATTTCATTCATTAATTTCAAACATCGAGTTATACTATTAGTAATTGTAAATTAAAACTACTGTAGCAAGAGATGTCTTATAACAAAAAAAAATTAAAATGAATTTTATTGATGCACAACCCACTCGTTCGTTAGATTCGATCATTAACCATTTCGAATTATAAACCGTTGCTTTAACCCACTGAGCTATGGAGCACTTGTTCCATACTTTATTAGTTCCCGTTTTATGTGATGTTAAAAGAAAAGAAAAACGCGAAATAGTAGTTTGATATTAAAATTTATAGTAATGACTTGTATTAAAATTATGGTGAATTATGATGATTTAAAAGCAACCAAAACAAGGAATCGAACTCGGAGAATGTAGTCCATGGAACTATGCTTTCACATATTAACTGACTTACTACCAACTGAGCCATTCAGTTGCCATAAATTTCAAATTGAATCTAGATATATATTGCAAGATATATTTTTGTAATTAGTTGGAAACAGCTTAATAATAATAACTTAATATCACCATTCACGATCGGGTATTGGTGCGCGTAGTTGGTTAACGCTCCGGGTTACCAAGATCGGATAGGTTTTTTCCGTACTCAGAAGGTTTAAAAAGACAACAGCTATTAAACTTTTTCTAAGTTCAGTATTGGAAAAAAACAATATTGATTTGACAAATTTACTTTCCAGACAATAGTTGTCTCCTTTTAGGACTCTGTTGAATAACCACTATTCCTCAATAAAACATGAAGTTAATATTTATTTTTTACAGCGTAGGTTACAGCGTTGTTTACAGGGTAGGTTTATCCAAAAATTCCCATTCCGAAATAGTTGTTGACTCTTCGGTAGCCCTTTGGGTTAAGAGCAATGTGTCTTCACGGCTCACGCATTAAAGAGCCATGGACAATCCCAAAAATATCCCATTCCGAAACAATCGTAAAGACTGTCCAGTATGAGAGCGATGTGTCATAGCGCTTACTGTCTTTAAAGCGTATTAGACATTTCCAAAAATCCCATTCTGAATCAATCGTTAATTGCTCAGCAGTTCTTTGGGTTAAGAGCAACGTGTATTCACGCTTCCGATTTGACCTGAAGAATGAGCTTTTATACCCACAGTGTGAAACCTATAACGGCAAATAATTGATTTAATGTTAAATATTTTTGTGTGAAATGCGTTGATTCCCAATGACCGCTGATTATCAGAATGTATTCATATTACATAAAATAGTATAGTTCATTTTTTAAATGTTAGGTATTATAAGGTGTTTTAAAAATATCAAGAAAACATCCCGAGCTTTTATTTATTTATTTTTTCTTTCAGATTATTACCATTTATTTATATATTTATCATTTTCCTATATGGAGAATGAGGAATTACTAACTTTTAAATAGAAATAAAAACGAGGGAATATTACGAATTATTGAGAGAACGGGTAAAAATGATAACAAAATTGTAAATGAACAATAGTAATAAATCATATTTGAAATCATGATTCCTCTCAAACCCGGTTTATCACCATGGCGCTCTTTTTTAAATAATAACAATGAATTGATGACACTACGAACCAGATACGGTACAGGACTAGCAACTATAACTCGATTATTGAATGGTGTTGGAAAAGTTGCACTAAACTAAAATTTAACTCAAATAATATTTATATAACTTTCGTGCACAATAATTAAAATATTACCTTATTCCCACCATTCGTGATCAGGTGTTGTGGTAGATCAAGATTATAGCAAACTTATTTTAAGGTTATATTTAAAAAAAGACGAAATGGCATAATCCAAATCATAATGCATCTTCCTGAATATTCATAGTTGCCCTATCAAGGAATCAATCACGGATCTTTCCGATGGGAAACGAGTATTGTATCCATTATACTATAAACCAACTGGATAGCAGGAAAGCATACAAGTAGAGATTATTTACACTACACGTGAATGTCAATTCATCCATGTTATATTTTATTGCATTGTTTTATCCAATTAAATCTCTGCAATCACAATTAAAAATGAAAGAAAATTGACGGATTGAGTGCTGAATAGGTAGTTATTGTATTTTAATATCCCCCATTATTACAAAACGATAATAAATTAGAAGGAATTTCATTGATAAAAGGTTCAATAAATGACGGTGAAGATACTATGTTAAATTCTCTGGCTACAGTATCCCACAGCTCATCTGGGGAATTTGGGAAAATTCTGTTAGAATTTATACGTGCAGCAATTTCAGGAAAAACATGTCGTAGGGGCATTAGTTCTGGAGATTTAGGAGGAATAGAGAATAGCTTAATGTCTTCTCTGTTGGCGAACCAATCATTTACTGCGCGACACGTGTGAACTGGAAAGTGATCATGCACGTAATAACGTGGTGGAGAATTGGGTACAAGTTTCTTTACAATACAGTCATCAATAAAAGAAATATACTGTTCGGATCCGAATCTCCCATCGATTCTACGGATTTCATTCGGGCCCTGGAGGCAAATGGTTGCTGTAAAAGAATAATAGAAAGTTAAATAAATAAATGTAATCCAAAAAATTGAAACTAAAATTACCCCAAACAGATATAGAAGCATCATTATATCGCCGAATCGAGCGCTTAGAAAGAGAAACGCGACCATCAGTATCAATACTAAAAGAATCAATAGTATTTGCTGTAATAATACTAAATATCAACCTAGCATAACTGTTACTTACGAGAAAACTTCTTCATCGCCAAAATTCACACTCCCCCAAAATGATTCCGTCTTGTCAGAATGGAGCGTACCAAACTCAAAACGCCATGTTCTCTCTTTTAAACTTATGTTGTAAGGAGCAACCGCCATTTCGCACAGACACCCAAATAGAAATGAGACCAAGGTAAAGTTTGTGCACATGTTTTTATACTCCACCAAGGCTACTTTTATCAGATGGCGCTTTGAGACCGGAATGACATTTCTCACTAGTCCGTCCCTAAACACACAATAGAAATTGATATTTTGTTCAATTTAATTATACTTTTATACACACCGAAAATCTGTTTTATTGACGACGATTTATGCATAGTCTATAGCTGCTGTTGAAATTACTGATTATAAAAGCATTAAAATGGAAAAAATGGTTGTGTGTAAAAAAAATTGAAAAGAGATTTGATCCCAGGCTATTCGCTCAAAACCCTGTAGCGCTAATCATCTAAGCTATAAAGCACTTGTCAATACGTTAATGTTAAAGGGTGTATTCCACGCAAGCAGCATTTTTCTATCGGTACTTAACCAATACTACAAGTTAATACTACAAGTTAACTAATAATTTATCGGTCATTTTAGTAAAAAAAACTAATCAAATATGATTTAAAGTCAAGATTTATTATCAAATAATAAATCTTATCTAATAAATCAATAAATCAATTCATTGATAGAGCCCACTCAGATTCGATCGTTCGAACTCGCCAAATCAGATTCGACCGTATGAAGTATGGACCGTTGCTTAGATCAACTGAGCCATGAAAATATTTTAAAATAAAAGTTTCATTAGTTTCCGTTTTGTATTGTTGAAATAGTTGCAAATAAATTTTTAATTAATAAATTAAAAATGGTGGTAATACTTTATATGACTAGAATTCATAATAATGGCGAATGATAGTATCGTCGGATGTGGTATGATGAAAAAGTTTTTTTTTTTTATAATAGACTGGTGGATAATGATAAATAAAAAACAACCAGCAGAGGGGATCGATCTCAGAGACTGTGTTCAATGAAACGATGCTCCATCAAATTCACAAGTTGTGGCGTAATTCAGTTTTTAAAAGAAAGATATGAATAAATAATTTAACCATTATTTCTTTCATCATCTTTTAATTTTTTTTTTATTAAAGCGCTGATTATATTTATTTGAAGAAACTGAACCATAAAAGGATTTGAATTGAAGCACAGCGACTGCCCGACTCGCTACCAACTGAGCTATTGAGCTGATGTTGGTTTCTTATTTATTAGTGCATATATGCTGGTAGAAAATGAAAATTATTCAACATTTTTGTCATGAACAAAAAAATGAAATCAGAAAATAAATATGAATGCATTCATAAAAGTCTTTCCTGTAGATACTTTTTCTTTCACACTTAGCCGCAATTTTAAAAGAGAACACTATTTAGCATATAGAAGTTAAGAATTTTTTTTTTTTTTGTGGAATAAACAGTCATGGTTTATTTGGAGAAAATAAATCAGAATCTTTCATAAGAACAATCGGAAACAAATTCAACCAATAACAAATAGGAAAGGGAACAATAATTGCATAATTCAATTACATGATCAACAACAGCAATATATATTAATATTTTGTCCAATACCCTTCAGCTTCAATAACTAATTGCAACCTGTTAACCATAGAACGTGCCAATTTCGACCAGTATTCTGGTCACCCAATTTTAAAATCGGAGAATAGAGCAAGAGCCATTTCAAACACTTCATCACGGTTTCGTGCTCTTCTTCCTTCAAAACATTTAACCATATCCCCCCACACGTTTTCGATTGGGTTCATATCAGCACCTTTAGACGGCCAATCCAGGACCGTAATTTCAGGATGCTGTCGAAACCATTCGCGAACGACGATTGCCGTGTGTATTGGGGACCAGTCGTGAATGAAGAAAATGGGACCTTCGGGAAATCTCGCACGAACAGAGGGAAGAAATACAGTTTCAAGAATATTTATATAAACTTCTGCTTTAAATTTTCCGTTGATCTGCACGAAATCCCCTCCGCCAGCCGCTGTAAACCATCCCCATACAGGAACGGTCTTGCGACCACTCCGATCATGGATTTGAACGTGCGGCCTATCAAATCGCGTTCCATCACGGCGATATACGAAAACGCGGCCACATTCGTCGGAACCTAAATATAATATAAATTTTTATTAATGAACAAATATATCTCAGATTAGACCAACTTTAAATTACTTAGATTATAGATTTAAAATAACAATAGACAGAAAATCCCTGGAAAATAAAATGTAATCCCTTCGTATAGATTTGAACCATCAATCTTGAGCATGGTAGCCAGAAACTTTACCAATGAGCCACAAAGTTTATACAAACGAATATAGGTTCTAAGCATAAAAAATAATAAATTACCAAATGTTTTTTCATCTGTGAACACCACTCTATCCTACCAATTAGCAGGCATTCCGGCGTATCTTGTGGCAAAACGTAGACGACCGGCAGCGTGGGTCGGTGAAAGAAAAAACTTTCGCGCAGCTCGCCTCGCCTTGAGCCCATACTGCTTTAGTCGACGGGAAACGGTTTGACGAGAAATGCCAACTCCTGCAGCATCTATTTAAAATAAATGAATCAACATATATTTATTATAAGAAAATATAAGCAAAGCAAAGATATAATATAGTATAATAACAGTAAATAATATGGATGGTGTCACATAAAAACAAAATCAGGGTCAATAAAAATTATACTTACTAGCAATATCGTCGCCAGTTGTAATAGGATTGTCTTGAACGCACCGGAAGAGACGATAATCTTGCCCAGCTGTCGTTTTCTTGTTCCGAAGACCAGTGCCCTGAAGGCGATCGATGTTACCCGTTAAAGCGAAGCGTCTTTGCCAGTTGACGACCGTTCCATCAGAACATCCAATCTGGTCGGCAATTTCTCTGATAGACTTTCCAATATTGCTAAGAGTTATAATGGAACCTCTCTCCACCTTTGTCAGGTGCTTCCTCGTGTTGACACGATACATTTTTTAACAAAAAGTAAAATAGGAATGTGAGAGGTTAAGTCTTTGCCCACCTTTTTATACCCAAGAAAACATTACTTTACCAGAGGGTGTTTGAATACCAAAGCAATATTTTTCACTAGTGCGTCCCTAAACACATAACGAGAAATTGATTTTTATTTCGCTAAAAATTGAAATTCAATTTATATGACGAAAATCGATTCTATTAATACGACGATTTATTCCTAGTTCATACTGGTAATCAATCGTTATTAAGATCATTGACAAAAAATGAATTAAACTAAAAAAAAATTCTGATACTGGGTCTATAAAATAAATTTTTAAAAAAAGTCAAGAGTTTCGAACCCAGGCATCCCGCTCATGGGTTTGCAGCGTTAACCATCTAAGCCATTTTCTAACAAAAATTCTATACGAAATTAAACTTTATATTCCCTTAAGTTTACATTTTTTAAAGACCATTCTTCCAAGTTTACAAATAGACGTTATAAGTTAAAATATAATTATTTAGTGAAAACTAGCGCGTGAGAATTAATCCCAAAAAGGCTGTAGTTATGAAACTAGAAAAAGGGAATAATCCTATCGAACGTAAATTTTTATATATTTTCTGCTGCATTTCTAGTCCTGTTAAAGAATTATATTATGGATATAATTCAACTATAAACTTTTATATATTTTCTGCTGCATTTCTAGTCCTGTTAAAGAATTATATAATAGATATCATTCAACTATAGTTTTCTTGGATTCGAATATAGAAATAGTATGTTTTTGCAATAAGATTATAAGAACCACCAATCAACGCGGAAACTACAAATAAGAATTTAAAAAAAAAACAGACAGACAGAGAGAAAGAGGAAAAATCAGACATGTCTGGATTTTTGGCATTAGAGGTTAACGTCGAAGGACAAATCAGTTGAAGGTGATTGCTTTTGGCGATTGGGATTTTTTTCCTAATAACGGATTTTCTTTTACTTTGGCTTCAATTCCAAATTGGAGAATAATGAAGATTATGAGACACTCAAATATTTTAGTTTGGGATTTTCTAACTATAGTTCAGACGTTTAACCAAATATTCTATCGATAACTGGTTGTTTGAAACCATTCAAAAGAAATTGAGTTTTGTAAATCGATAAATTAATTTTTGAAATCCAACATAGTCACCCAATGAATAATTAGATTGCAATAAAATATGCTTTGCATTCTCTTAAAAATCCGACTGATTCAGTTTTTTCTGCAGCAATAATTTTTTTTAAATAGCACGTTATTACGAGCATATTACCAAAAATGTTTCCTACATAGACAAATCCATATAGCTTAATGGGTTAGGGCGGTGGATCAATACTAGTAATGAACGCGTTCGAGGCTTTCGAACCTCCTAGGCATCTTTTTAAAATTTTATTTACTGATATAATGAAATTAATTAAATTTACTGGAGTAAATCCAACAAATTTACTGGATTAAATAACAATTTTTGGCATTTTCTTTCTTCATTCAGTTTTTCTTTCCGATACTTAATTCAGTTTTTTCTGCAGCAATAATTTTTTTTAAATAGCACGTTATTACGAGCATATTACCAAAAATGTTTCCTACATAGACAAATCCATATAGCTTAATGGGTTAGGGCGGTGGATCAATACTAGTAATGAACGCGTTCGAGGCTTTCGAACCTCCTAGGCATCTTTTTAAAATTTTATTTACTGATATAATGAAATTAATTAAATTTACTGGAGTAAATCCAACAAATTTACTGGATTAAATAACAATTTTTGGCATTTTCTTTCTTCATTCAGTTTTTCTTTCCGATACTTACTAAAAGCCTGTTTCTGTAAATAGAATGAAATAAATATTTGAAAGATTCGATCGTGGGTTACCCGGTTAATGGAATATATCGCTATCCAACTGAGCCATCAGTTCAATAGGTCTTATTTATTAGAAACTAATTTGAACCAAGTATTTAAATGCGGATATAATTTTGAAACTGGTGGCTTTTTTCTAAGCATTCTTTATTTTTTGTCGAATCATTTCTGATCACTCATTATTCGGTAACAATTCGATCTCTCTCTTGCGAAGATTATAATTTATAACTTTCGGCACGAGCATTAGAGCTTTAACCGGCAAGTAAAATAAATAACGTTCATCGTCATAATTACTTTATTGAAACTTTTTGCACAATACATTTAATTTTACAATGCGACAATGACAATTGTCTTTTGATTTATAATATGGCTTAGCAGTTATATAATGACTTCCTGAAAATGAAATTTATAATGAATTATAAATAGTTAATATCGATACTTTACAACATATAAACGAGAATAGCAATTAACGGTATAATCCGATTACTAATAGTATTGTTCCGATCCAACACGTTTCCTGTGGTCATGTTGGTTAAGGCGCTAGGACCCAATGAAGGTTTCAAGGGGTTCGATTCCAGTTCAAGACAGGGGTATTTTTTAATTATCGTTGCCTAAAAATTTGTCTGTCTGGAGGGCAAACAGTTCTGAAATAGGTCCATTTGAGATTTATTCTCAAAATTGGACAGCATATGCCATCTAGGAATGGAATTGTGAATGACGAGCTTGACCGGAATATTTATATAACTGTGAATTTAAATAAATTCTAAAAAACATAACACCTAAAATCTATTAAGATAACTTAAAACTACGAAAATGAGAATGAGTAAATAATAAGTTGAAATAAGTTCAACTGATCTAAAATCAGGATTATTTAGCTTTTCGATATTATTAGGCGTCTCGGTCAATGATACCATTTGCACTTAACTAGCTTATTTTTACTAATTAAATGCGGTTCATGGTATAGTGGTTAAAACGTTGACTTGCTTCGAAAAAATTCTGGTTTCAAATCGTTGGATTCAACTTTTATTTCAAATGTTTAGCTGTGATTATTAAAAGTTGGCCGAATAAAATTTTTAAAAAATGTGGCAAATGTGTGTATTGAAGAAGCATTTTCTGCACACTCGATTAAAAATGAAATTTTAGGAAACAGCTTTCTATTTCTAAAAGAGCTCCATTAACGGCCATGAAATTACTACTGAATTTTGTCGTCTTCGATGAATCAATATAGCCTAGTGGGTTAGAGCACTCGACCAATACCGATAAGGAATGGGTTCGGCTCCATAGGAAGTCTCACAAAATTATCTTTTTATTCTTTAAGTATTGATTTTAAAATACTTTTTTTTTTTAAATTGAAGTTATTACAATGTTGGCTACACATTTATTAAACTATAAAACTGAATAGCGTTTTAACATATTTTAAAGTAAAAAAAGAAACTTTAAAAATAAAACAAGGACAGGAAAATATTAAAATATCAATGTTACGTAGTAATTTTCTTTTCTTAGACCAATCTGTAATATTAATTATATAATATTTCGAATCACAAGTTCCCAAAACAGTTGTTTCTAGTTTAGTTGGTTAAGGCGCTGAGGTTATACTGTGTGATGTGTAGGTTATAGGTTCGAGTCCAGTTCGTAAAAGAAATATTTTTAAGATTGTGAATGGATTTTATGTCTCAGTATATGTCTGGAGGGCCAACAGTTCTGAAATAGTTCAATTTGGGATTTATTCTTGAAATTAGACAGCATATGCCATCTAGGAATGGGATTAAAAGTGAATGGTGAGCTTGGCAGGAACATATTCATATAGCTATAAATTTATTAGATTTTTCATATAATTTCTATAACGATTTCTATAACGATATCTTCAAACTTTATAAAGAGACAAAAAAAAAATTGAAATAGTAAAACTGGCATCAAATCGATTTTTTTAATCAATTATAAATTAGTAGTCATCGCAGTCAATTATAATGCGTGAATTTCAATGATTGAATTTTTCTAGATAATTGAGGTTCACAGTATAGTGGTTAAAGCGTCGAATCCCTACGTGGAAGTTCCTAGTTCGAGACACCGAGTTCAGCTTTTATCATTATTTATTTTGGTTTTCTTTTTCAAAAGGTGGAACAGTTGGAATATGAATATGGCACAAAAAAATATAATTTTATTTATCTGAATCTTGGTCTAGTGGATATAGCCTTAACTCATCAACCGGAAGCCCAGTGTTCGATCCTCGTTGGTGGGAAAACCTTTTTCGCATAAATGTGGATTTTTAAAAATAAATAAAAAAGACAAAGGAAAATATTAAAATGTCAACGTTACGTAGTAATATTCTCTTCTTATACCAATCTGTAAAATTAGTTGTATAATTTTTCCAATTACAGCTTTTGAAATAAGTTGTTACTAGGTTAGTTGGTTAAGGCGCTGGAGTTATACACAAGGTAATTTGTAGGCTATGAGTTCGAGTCCAGTTCACTGAACGAATATTTTTATCATGATGAATGGATTTTATACCTTAATAAATGTCTGGAGGGCCAACGTTTCTGAAATAGGTTCATTTGGGATTTATTCTCAAAATTGGACAGCATATGCCATCTAGGAATGGGATTCTAACTGGATGGTTAGTGTGACAGAAACATATTCATATATAGATTTTTTAAATTGCATATCATTTCTATAATAATAGCTTCAAACTTAACGTCAAATAACTGTGGTTCACAGTATAGTAGTTAAAGTGTCGGATTCCTACGTGGAAGTTCAGGGTTCAACTCATCATCGAGTTCAACTTTTATCATTATTTATTTATTTAGTTTGCTTGTTTTTCAAAAGGCGAAAAACTTGGAATATATATGGTGCAAATAAAGATGAAATTACTCATCTGATCTTGGTCTAGTGGATACACCCCTATTTCACCAACTGAAAGCCCAGTGTTCGATCCTCGTAGGCGGAACAACCTTTTTCGCATAAATGTGATGATGGTGCCTATTGGAGAAGAAATTTCCCGATGTCTTCAAGCGCCAATGGCAATGACCCTGGCTCTTCACTTGACCGGACCTCCCGACCTCCCACCGCCGTTGGCCTGTCTGGCTCGTTTCCCTGCTCCTCCTTCTCCGTCTATTCGTCCTTGTTTTTCTTTCTCTCTCTCTTCATTCTTTCTTTTTTTCTTGCCGTTTTTTGCATGATAATACATATATTGGTTCATAGGTGGCAGCATAAAGCAGCGAAGAGCCCCTCAAGTTTATCTGAACCATACTGTACATTTATAAGCATACGAAAAGATTTCTCTCTGGATTGTTGTGTTGAATCACAGCGGGACATTGCGAACTTTAGCCTTAGCAAACTGTAGAATGACTTAATTAAAATCAATGGTTTTCAGTAGTTCGGACTCGATACATATGAGTGCAATGCTGTTGTTGTATATTGTAGAACGATAGGAATTCTTTATCCATTTTAATTTTGACAATGATCTTTCTCCGGTACAGTTGTGTTCATCATCGACAGGAAAATCCTTAAGCTTATCGTGATGTATGGCAATGATGACTCCATTAGCTTATCCTTTTTAATGGTGCTGATGTACAAAGTCTGGAACAAAGTTTATCTTTCTCCATGTTCTGATATTTAAAAAATCCAAAACAATATAATATTATGTCTCCTACTTTAAAAAAATATAAATTAAAAAGACTACCTGATGAATTGGCTTCTCTGTCTTTCAAATGGGTATTCAGGTAGTGGGCGAATTGAAAGGATTCTAATAGGTAGATCTAATAGAGAGTCGTGAGCGTCAAGGTCTTGATCATATAACACAGCTGATTCTTCACATTTTAATTTATTATTATTATTTTCTTTCATTTGACATTTGATTTAACTGAACCAAAAAGGAGAACCGGTTGTTCAAAACATCGTAAGCAGCACACCGAGTCTTGATTCCTTGATTCAGGGATGCATTTGGTTTCTTCTGTTTTGCTTTTTCGTGATAAGCCTTAAAATCATCTCGAAGAGAACTTACAAAAGTTTCTTACGATTTGAGAAGCTCTGCACACTTTCTCTCTGAAGCTGTGCACTTACATGTATTTAATGAAATAAAAAAAAAAATTCTGGTAATACATAATAAGTTATTCGAATTTGCATTTATTGGCCTACTAATTTTATTAAAACGGGAAAGGACATCGTTCCAAAAAACCGCGAAGATGGCGTTTTCTCGCTTCTCAATTTTTTTCGATAAAGGTCGTGCTTCGAGTCGGTAGTGACTCTTTGTTCATCCACATCATCAGCAATGGTATCAAGGGCCAATTAAATCTCGTTTTATCCATCACAAAGGGCTGAAGAGTACGAGCAGACCAAAGCGTTTCACAGCTCACAAGTTCTTCATCACACGTTTTCGTCCGAGAGAGTTTTGTGGAGAGGCCGAAAAAACGTATAAAGTTTCTGTAAGAACATAAAAAAGCGGTTGCCTTGGTATAGTACTCAGCGGCTCTTTCACCAACTAAATTAAGTGAATGTCCGCTACATGGAACACATTCCGCCTTTGAGTTAACCTCTTTGATTTTGGCTTGGACGCCGTTGTAGCGACCGAATATATTGGTCGCATTATCATACGATTGTCCATGGTCGCTGAGAAAGGCGTGAATTGTATCACACAGGTATTCCTCTGTATGTCCGCTGGGTTGCAGAGTTGTTAATACCAGTTACGAAAACCATTACTCTTTGAATCGCCATTACAATTTTCGGTAACGGGAAACCATTGACGTAATATTTAAAAAAAACATTAACGCAAAAGTAACGCCCCGTTACTCCGATTCCGCTCTATTCTATACCAGTCAAGATAGTGGTATACCTAAAGAGTTCTTAATATCTTGGTCCCTCAAAGATCCACCATTTCCTCGTTTATACTGAACTCTTTTAGTATCCCCTAATGGGTTTCCAAAAAGAAAGTTCTGCAAAAGTAAAACCGAAAAAGGGGTTGCATAGCTTGGTCCCACTTTCTAGAACGCTGCTGTATCAGGATATTAGTTTTGTCCGTCACAGAAAAAGTTTTTAAAATCCAGTATTTTTATTTACAAAGACCTTGTAAAAATTAGGTCATTTGTTGCACCTATGTCTTATGTGCCCCAGTAAACCATTTGAAAGTTTAATCAGAACAACTATTTGAAAAGTACCATCAAAAGTAACAAAGTATCAGTAACGATGTTACTTTTGAAATTCCGTAACAATATCGGTATCGTCGTTAACTTATAAACCAAAGTAATAAAGCAACTTACTGTATCGAAAACGGCTAAACCGTGGCATAGAAACGATTATCAATCTTTCTACGATGTTTTTTTTTTAATTTGAACTATAACAAGCCTTTCTGTAGATTTTTTAGAGAATTCTTTAACCCTTTTATACCCATTTTCCCTTGATTTTTTTAAAGTAACTATGTAAATGTTTACCAATTCTTAAATATAATATGATAGGTTTATTATATTCTAATTTCCCCATTGGTTAATTGGTCGTGAATGGCTGGCGTAAAGGGAATGTAGGACTGAGAAAGGGGATCAAAAAAATAAATAGGATCTTTAACTTTGCTTAGATCGTAAGCCTCATTTCTGTAGTGAATCTTTCTCAACTTGAAGGTTCCTGTCAAGTCAATGGTATTGACAAAGCGAATGAAAAGAGGGCGAGCGTAAGATGGTAAAATGATTTTCAATTCTTTAGCCAAAACTTTCAAATCAAGAGTTCTTTCTGTGTTGACTATAGCCGCCATTCCTGCTCGTCCTTCCGTATTTGGAACCTGTAAAATAAATAATTTCGAATTAACCAGCATCAGCAGCCAAATGCAAAATAATGCGTAAGAGCTTACGAATTCATACTGTGCAGCAAACTAAAATTCAAACATAGTACAAAATCTTGTATAATGTAATATCTAGCCGATACTATGATTATATCTATATCTATGGTCTATATTTATGGTCAATACTAGATCTCACACTTTTGTTTGCTTAAACCTAGTAGGCCCACTATTTCATACTGTAATGATAACCAACTTAATTGGATTCATTAAAGTTTTATATAATGTAATATCTAGCCGATACTATGATTATATCTATATCTATGGTCTATATTTATGGTCAATACTAGATCTCACACTTTTGTTTGCTTAAACCTAGTAGGCCCACTATTTCATACTGTGATGATAACCAACTTAATTGGATTCATTAAAGTTTTATATAAAAAACACAAGTTCTATAAAAACACACCTTGACTCCGTAAACGCAGCACTCCCTATGTTGTGAAGCAATGCTTATTACGGCCTCTACTTCAGTAGTGCTTACGTTTTCACCTTTCCATCGAAACGTATCTCCGATGCGATCCCTGAAATAGAGATAGCCCAGTTCATCCATGAACAACAGATCACCGGAGAGAAAGTAAGAGTCGCCTCCTTTAAACACATCGTTAAGAATTTTTTTTCGGGCAGCCTCAGGATCCGTGTAACCAGGCAGGTTACTGAATGCGTTATTCTCCTTAATTCTAGAGATAAGCATTCCAAATTCTCCCGGTTTACAACGGATGCAAAATCCATCTTGACCCCGGATAGGTTCTCCAGTTTCTTCTGATACTTGAACTAAAGCAAGCGGGAAAATAGAGGGAACGGTTAGAAAAACAGCTCCAATAGCGCCTACTCGACCCGTATTATTATCTGCAAATAGACATAGAAATAAAATAAAATAGTGCTATTAAATGAATATTAATACATATGCTCGAGTTCCCTTCGGTTGAACCGTATATTTCTGTAACGTTTTCAATGTTGAATCGTTTGAGGAACTCCTCCCAGATTTGAGGGCGCAATCCATTACCAAACATCAGCCTAATCTTATGCATCTTTTCCTCTAATTTTGGTGGTGCGCTTAGTAGATACCGGCACATCTCCCCGATGTATTCAATTCCCTTTGATATGCATTTAAAAATAAGTCGACTACAAATTTAACTTGGGAACATATTTTTGATTGTACCGTGCACTCGTAGCGAATGCAATCAGTCCAAAATTGGGACACGCTAAACGTTTTCCGGATAACAACGCTGCAGCCGAAAATGAGAGCATTTCCGATTCCGAGCATTCCTCCGGATGTGTGGTACAAAGGTAGAGTAACGTAGATTATGTCACTCTCCTTGAGTTTTCCAGTGTAGAAACCTCCGTAAGTAACGAATAAGTATCTATGAGATAATTTTTTTTGTCAATTGTTAACTTATTTAATTTCAAGTAAAATTAACTATATTTCTGCACCGAGAATGCTTAATTGGAGCCGCTTTTGGAAGTCCAGTGGTTCCAGAAGTGTAAATGTAAAGCATAACATCACTGTAGTTACAGCGTTGAGGACCCATTAAGGGGCTGCAAGAGGAGTTTTCTAAAATATTAGCCATGTTAACAATTCCATCATTCGTTGTCTTATTATCAACATTTGTGTCGAAACCGTAGATTGGAATGGAAGGGTCTAAACCATTCTTCAAACTTTCTATAGCTGCAAAAATAATTGAATTACTGGAATACATACAGTGGGCTATATCGTAGCTAATTTACCGTCAGCTAGTGTTGCTGTCTCAAATATTACAGCTTTAGCATCAACAATCTTCAGAGCGTGTAGGAGCAAATTTCCGCGTAGGTTATTGTTAACAAGGGCGGTCACGACCCCAATTTTAGCTAGACCAATCCAGATGGCAACATATTCAGGGCGGTTATGCATGAAAAGAGCCACCGTATCACCTCGTTTAAAGCCAGCTGTCTCAAAAGCATGAGCTACTCGGTTACTCAGCTCACTTATCTACTTGAAAAAAAAATGATTCCAGTATTTTGAAACCTACCAATCATTTAGGGAATTTAAAGCATAATACTTGTTTAAAAGTCCATGTTTCATCCTCAAAGTAAAAGCAGATTTTATTCGGGTGCTTTCTGACGTTGTCTTCGAAGATGGACGGCACAACAGAATTGTTGTACTGATGCAACTTCCCAGGAAAGTAAAAAGTGAAGAAATAGGTTTTTATATATCTAAATAATAAAAAGATATTGTTTTTACAATAATCAATATAGGCATTTGAATAAAATATGAATTTATTTATTAAAGCTACCCTAAATCGCGTTTGAGAGTGAGTGCAACCATTTTCCAATAGGTATATCCTTTCGTTTTCACATAAAATCCAAGTAGAATGGAAAATAGAATTGACCAAGAAGGCAGGACGTCAAATGTCGACTAAGAAAAAAGGAGTGAATATTGCAAGTCGATTCTTGTAATATAAAATCAACGATTTCAAAATCATTAGTGCGTAGTTCGATTATTATTCACACATATTTTTTATACTGCTGCAGGCGTTAAAAGAATTACTTGAATTTCTTAGTGATGACCACGAGAACGGAAGATATTTGTATTAGGCCTACGGTACGAATAATACTTAAATAAGGTAAGGAAAATTGGACAAATGAAATAAGAACTAATCAGATTTGAAAGAAGCTTAGATTAATTTTTTTTCAATCAAACGCGATGTAATATAATTTTTGCGGATAGTCGAATGGTAGAAGCGTTTCTGAATTTTACAGTTGTTATTGGTATTAGTACTTCATTTTTACTTATCATTTGTTTTTTGTATATTTTTGAAAATATAAGTTGTTTGCTTGACTTATACGACACATTCTTCGTATAGCTTAAAATCGTCGTTTCTACTTTTGTGTTGATTTCATGTTGATCCTACTTTTTGTACGGTCTAGTTTGTGTGTCGAATAATAACTGAATCAACACAATATATTTCAAGGCTTGTTTACTATTTTTTACTAACTATTATATTGTTTTGAAATGAAGTAACTTATTTCTTAGAAAAATTAAATTTATAATATTTTAACCTTGTAACTCGAACCACTAAGGCTTTGTTTTACCTATGATGATGATGATGATGATGATGATATTTCAGAATAACATATAGTTTTTCTTAAATTATTATGTATGCCCTACCCAAATTGTTATTATATAGATTACATTTTATCTTTTAAAATTAAGGGGACTTACAAGAATCATATCGATTTCCTGCATGCAAGTGTGATAGCCCAATAAAAGAAATCACCTTTGGCATGTAGTCGTAGCTAGACTGAAATCTTTGTCATGAGAGATATGGTTTATATATTTATATATACAAAGATTTCATATATATATATATATATATATATATATACAATGGTAATATTAAGATATAATATCGCTTCCAAAAAATAGCCCAGAATGTAAATATAGGAAAAATAGGACAGAATGTAAATATATGACGACCATATGAATAAATATGAAAAACTGTATATTTCTAATTATCAACCCACGTGAATGGTCCTATTGAAAACCACTCACAGGGAAAACAATCAAGGGCCAATGATGGTAACGGTCTTGTCGTCGGATTGGCCTTTGTTTTACGCCACTAATGTCGGGGTGGCACATTTCAGCGCAAGGAACTGTACAAAAAATAGTGGGTATACACACAGCTGTTATCAATATAAAGTTCCTTCTGCCTATTCTTTTTCTATAAATGTAATCGTAATTTTTTAATAATTAATTTACGAAAAGGAAGCTTTACAAAAAAAGGGATTTAACTTTTTTTCTCTAATAATTGATAATTTTGTTTTTCACATTCATTTTAAAAATTTAATCTTTCACATATTTTAAAACGCCGAGGTTTAAATGCTCACATAATAATTTTGAGAAAGTGTTGTTAAAAGCTTTTTACATGTTTTCAAAGTACGAAAAATGAAGTGAAAAAAACTTAGTTTTGTATACTTTGAAGGGCGATGGATATTCTTGATTCCTAAACTAGTATTTTTAAAATAAAAAAATAAAAGAAACCCACAAATACAAAGTGAAAAAATGTAAAATAGGAAAATTTTGGAAAAAGTTATTCACACTGGAGCCTTATTCTTATGTATGGTACTGCATTAAAAATGCGCTCATCCTTGAAAATGTTGAACCTTATTAACAGATTAAAGTTAAGCGTTTAATGAAAGGCATTTACAATTTCAAGCCTCCTGGTCCCAGATATACTTCGACTTTGAATTTTGAGACCGATTTAGAATACATTAATTGCCTCGGCGGCAATGCAGATCTCAGTTTGCCAATTATCACACGCAAACTATTTTAGCTATTTTATTAGTCCTTACCGCCCCTTTTGAGAGTATCAGACGTAGCCTCCATTAGCAGGGAATCTGTTCAAATAGCCGAGAATAAAGCATCTTTTAATCTTTCAAAGCACCTCAAAGCTCAGAGAGATGGCTCGCTGCACACATTAACATTGAGTCGGTTCTCTCATATATACCTAATTTATGTCCGGTAGATTGCTTGTGTTGCAATACCTATCAGACGGACCCCCCCTCCCCCCTGCAACCGTTGGGCATTGGATGAAGAAAGTTTTGAAGTCGGTATTCATGCATGGTTATTCTTGTATATTCAACAACAGGAGCTTATTATAGGATACAGGAGCTAATATTTTAGGGACGGCCCACTGGTCAAGAGAGTCAGCTTTCACGCGTTTTTATTACCGTGATACCGAGCCCGAATTTGCTGATTCAATCTTATCACGAGTATTTTTATGTATAGATAGAATATAGAATAGCTATAAAATGCGAATACGCTTTTTCTTCAATTAGTTTAATCAAATCACTTAAATCTCGTAATCATTGTATTGAAAAAAACATAGGGTTTTGTGTAGGAGATACTTAATTAACTTTAATCATTGAAATAACTTGATTTCTTTAAAATAGTTAAATTACTTGAATTCCGTCAATGAATGAAATCGAATGTCATCCCAAATGGACTTAGAAAAAAAATCTGCAAAAACTAAAATCTTCAACGATGTATTATTTTAAGTTAATTAGGGGTTTCTAAGGGGTTACTAAATTAACCATAGCATACGCCGAGAATCGAACCTAATGTTACTTACAGGAGCCTAGTACTACACCAGTGAGCTAGCTGGACGAAAAACCAAAATTTTTTAGCTTGTAAACTATGTATCTTACAAACACACATATAGGGTGGTTTCCAGTTCGTACTCGGTTGCCATTTACGGAATTAAACAGCACTGATTGTTAGGATCTTAGAACAACTGTAAATAAACAGACACTGGCTTCCCGAATTTTTTTTTACATCAACGTCATGGGAGCAAACGCAAAGTGCTGTGTTCGAAATTGTGCAAGTAAAAGAAGCCGTGTTAGGGATAAAAACCTGTCGTTTTTTAGTGTCCCGAATTTAGGGAGAAAGTTCAAGAAGAAAACAAATGAAGATTTGTACAGAAAGAGGCTAAAGTGGCTTAGTACCGTCAATCTCTTATCTCGATGTGATGACAGCACACCACTCTTTGTGTGCTCAAAGCATTTCGTTGCCGGTTAGTTATTGTTTTTACAGAGCGTCATTATAAATTAAACAATAATAAAAGAAAAAAATACGTTAGGCCATCCTTCAGAAGATGAGTGTAATACAGATTGGGTCCCAAACCTTGAGCTTGGAGAAATGTCACAAGAAGAAACTGTTTCGGATCTGGATGAACTAAACAATGAAGATTCCTCATACCTCTGCCCGTCCACTGGGATTATCATTTCATCAAGTAGCGAGGCATCATCGTTAATTGAAACATCACTAAGTGTTATTTCATATTAGTCCATGTAAACATCATGGGTTTTCTTTAAATGTTTTTTTTTTTTTACTTTTTAGATTATGGCACAGACGTCGTCGGTGCTGACAGTAATTCAACACCATGTTGCTCTCCTTGCTCTTCGTGTGTAGCTCTTCTCAACAATGCTCCAATTTCAGTACAGCAAAGAGGTTAATATTAGTCTAAAATAATAGCCATACAATTGATTGTGAAATTTGATTGTGAATTAATACTTTTTGTAGCATCATCCAGCTTATCATCGGTTTCGGAAAGACAATCGATCACTTCCATATCAATCGATAGTGATAAAACCAGAGCGCTCATAGTATGTTATTGTTCATATCTTTTCTATGAATTTAAAATGACCTAATTATATTGTTACTCATAGGAAAAATTGAAAGAAATGGAAGAAAAGCTGGCGTCAAACGACAAACTGATCACGGAACTTCTAGATGAGGACAAGACACTAAAGTCTAAGATCACAAAGGTGGAGAAAGAGCGTGACAAAGCAGCGGCTAGAAATATTATGAATCTCATCCATAATAACGACTCCAAAGTTCAGTTTTACCTGGGCCTTCCTATTATGAAAGTTTCTGGAATTTATTCCGCTTTGTAAAGGACTCTTTCCCCCGTACGTTTTTCCTAACTAAAAAAGGGAAGCAGAAGCATTCTCTCTCCGCTGAAGAACAGTGTTGTTTAACTCTCATGCGCTTACGTCTTGGGCTGCGGGTGGAAGATCTTGCCGACCGTTTCCAGGTTTCAAATACCACTGCGTCGCGTTACATTCACTGGTGGATCTCTGCCATGTACGCATCACTAGTTCCAACGCTGGTTTTTTGGCCGGGGCGGCATGACGTTCTAGCTACGATCCCTATTTCTTTTAGAAAACACTTCCGAAAATGTATATCCATTATTGACTGTTTTGAAATCCGTTTAGACCGTCCAATCAAGTTAAAAAAAAGGGCTTCTACCTTTTCAACGTATAAATCCAGCAACACGGTAAAATATTTGATTGGCATTACTCCGCAAGGCTACATATCTTTTATTTCACCGGGATATGGAGGCAGGGTCAGCGACAAATTTATTGTACAAGATTCCGGTTTTCTCAAGTTTCTCAAACCAGCCGACCTTGTAATTGCTGATCGCGGGTTCCTTGTGCACGATGACGTAGCTATGTGTGGGGCTTCAATGAAGACTCCCGCGTTCAAAGGTACTAGGAAGCAGTTGAAGCGCTCGGAAATGGAAGAATCCCGGATGCTGGCGAAGGTAAGGATTCACGTTGAACGCGTGATTGGCACCTTAAAACAAAAATTTTCCATTCTCATGACTGAACTATGTCCGGAAATGCTAACAAATGACCATCTCGACGTCCCTTTTATTGACAAAATAGTGCACGTATGTTGTGCTCTCTTAAATTGGCATCCTTCAATTGTCCCTCTTTATTAAAAAATCCCCGCAATCAGTCAATTTTCTGTTTATTTGCATCTCGCTTCTCTTTGGCGATGACTTTGCGGCACAAATCGCACAACCATTTGCCCTTCAAAATCCGTTCCATATTCATTTGGATTTTTACACAACTGACGTGAAATATTTTTTCTTTCACAGTTGTTTCTAGCGCAAATAACAGTTTCAAGATCATTTTTTGTTTGACAAAAACATGGAAGGTGAGAATCAACAGTAGGGGTAACGATTTGCTCTTTGGTGGTGAAGAAACGGGCAAAGATTTCGGGTATCACACATTGTTTCCAAAAGAATTCGGCTTTGGGTAGGTACGAAGTCAGGAATCCGGGGTCAACTTCTATTAGAAAGAAAGAAAGCTCTTTTAGAGTATAAATAGCAAATTAACATAACTTCGTTCCAGCAACGTACATTTGGAGTTGACATTGAAAGTAGTACTGGTGATTTTTGTCAACCACTAGTCTTTCTTCTCCTTCGTCGTCTCTTTCAATCTGCAATGCAAAGCTACGGTCCTCTCTCGCTGCGTCCTTTACCAGCTTGTTTCGGTGGCTGTACGGGCATTTAATTTCAATTATAATTCGTCCATGGCACGCACATTGTAGGATTCCATCCGGAGTTGCAGCAAGGTGAGGTTCATTGTGCGGCAGCACTAGTCCGCAATCAATAATGGTACATGCCGGATGGTCCCCAAGCTCACTAATTCTCTCCAAAAATTTGTTTCGAGCCACACGATTTAAAAAAAAATAATAATAAGAAAAGATTTTTAGAACCAGTCAAAAACGTTTGTTACCGTATTGCATCTGTGTTTAATTTAAATGAATTGGGATAACAAATATTCTTCAAAAGGGAGACGGATGGATTCTCCGGATCAGTCGAGACGCAACGTTTCAAGTTGGAAGCCGTTACTCTTCCTGCTCGATACTCTGGCCAGAGGATACTGTCTCGCTGCTTCCTAGTAAGGAACTCAATTGCTGCTGCCTGCTCCGGCGTAAACTTTAGGCTAGAATGTGCGCGCTCAAAAGCTTCGTGAATAGCTTCCACCGACTCCCCATCAAGCTCTTTCCTGTACATACTTGGCAATGGCTCAGGAATGGCAACTTTCAGGGCTGCTGGAACGAAGTCGTCTGAATTAGGCCGAACCAAAAGGCATGCTGCAGGCCCACTTTTAGCTTCAGCCAATGACTCGAATAATCTTCTTTTTTTCTCTTGGGTAGGATAACTGAATTAAGGTATCCTGATGGCGAGGCGTTTAGACGCAATTCCACATTCCTACAGTTGCACAAAGCATTCCTGTATCATTTATAAATTAATATTTTTGCTAAATAATAATGGTTATCATTTAAAGTAGATACTCACAGGCTTTTTATAAGGATTCATCCAACTGCATTTGTCTTCAGTACAAGACTTGGTGTTCCTTAAATCAACCATCATTGAAGCTGCTTTTAGCAGCACTCCTACATGACTATACATTTCCGCCACACTGTTTTTAAACGGTTGTAATGCTTTTAAAAGCGTATCTTTAAAATTTACTTTAAAAAGAGAGAAATACCCTGCTGGACAAGTACAATGTGCGAATAGAATGGTTCCACTTGGTTGAGCCGCTTCCCATGGCAGATATTTGCTATTTATCGCTTGAGAAGGAGTTACTGTAGCCTTGAAGAGAACAACTTGTGAAGGTAGTCGTTTGGATTTGGATTCACTAATCCACCCATCATCAACAGACCGATTCATTGCAGCGACTATATCTTTGTAAGCGTCAGAAGCCTCTGCAGTGGTAGAATTTTTGGAATTCAGAAAGTAGAAGAAGAGATCGTCCAATGTGATAGGAGGAACTGAATTTATGCACTCTCTTCCACTTGTCCATAACACCTCGTTGAGATCATAAGGGCAGCCAACATTCAAAGTTTTAAGCTTATGTGCGTATCTAATTTGATGCTGGAAGCACAGGGTTTTCATATATTCACTGGCCTTAAAAATATGGGCCATTTTTAAAGTACATTATTTCACGAACTGACACTGATTGCTCTTCGGGACGAAAAGACTAATGCCTGTTTATTTACAGTTGTTCTAAGATCCTAACAATGTGTGCCGGTTTATTACCGTAAATGGCAACCGAGTACAAACTGGAAACCACCCTATATAATATATGTTTATTAAATTAAATTAAATACTTTCATTACTTTAAGCAACTAAGTGTTTAACGAAAATCGTAGCTATATTCTATTGTTTTTCCATCACTCTCAAGGGCGAGCGCATTCTCAATGCAGTGCAATTTGAATTGCACTAATTAAAATAAGCGAGTCCTTGACTCAAAATTTTCCCGCCCATTTACCGTTGAGCTACCGAGACGACATTTACTCCCTAATTTTATGTGTAAAAATATTGCTAGAATACACCGCCTTCTCAAAATCGCAGAGTATTTCAGTATATTCATTCAATTAAACAATATAACGAATTCAGTAGGCAGTGTTCAGTTCCCTGCGCTCTATGACCGGCGTACTATTCTCTCATTCCCTTTGGATTCCTTCATTCACTTAATTTACTTAATCTAGTTAATTTATTTAATTTACTTAAATTCTTCTATTTACTTTATTGTAAATCTCCCCACTCCAAACCCCAACTTTAGCTCGGCGACTGGTCCCGATTATAGATCTTTTCAAGCTAATAACTATTAAATTAAGAGATTTAAGTGATTTAACTAAACTAATTGACGAAAAAGCGTAGTCGCATACTATAGTTTTACCAAATAAAGCTACAGGCAACGGGTCGCTCATCCTATGGATGATCCGTTGACGACATTTAAAGATCTGACTGGTAAAAGTTGTGTGATTTTAAAAGTTAGTGGGTCTCAAATGCACATTATATACATCATATAAAAAAGAATTTATCTTATATGAGAATTTCATCTTCTTAAGATGAATAACACAATCATCAGATAAGAAATAAGAGCATCAAAGATCACATGTTCACATAATTATGACGTGATCTCTTATGAAACCATATTCGATATAGATTTTTTCGTGAGGGTTACCATAGCTCCAAGTGCATAAAATGGCTGAAAGAAATGTTATCACAAAAATAAATATAGCATTAAAGAATCTCTATTGGATCTTACATCTTCGTCATTATCTATTAAATTCTGTTTTAAATTTTAGAAAAAAGATTTGTGAATGTAAAAAGGACAGAACATTACTCGTGACACTTGAAAAAAACGATAAAAATCCGAATTAAGTTTAGGACAAAGAAGCAGGAGATTTTTTTTCCCAACACAACTTGAATAGTGTCGTAGATAGAAGATTTTTTTAAAATTTGCTGCAGAGTCTCAAGTAAAACTCGCTTTGTAAATAAAACTCTCATTATAACTGAATGATGTTCCTGAAATTGTGAAGCATGGAAAATGAATTAGGAAATAATTCAATGTCGTGGGATACACTATACGAGATTTTCCCAATTTAAAATATTTTACTATCGTTCTTTCAAACACTTTTGTTAACACTCAATGTTATTGAAATATCACAAAGAAACAATTAAGCGACGACATAGAATTAAGAATGTTAAAATATGGTGTAGTTGATACAGGTGGGGATGCATATTCCAAAGAAAAATCCGATTACTTCTTTTAGTATAAGAATCCAAGCTTGTTACGCAGATAACGTATTCACCAAAGCTTTGCTCTGCTCTTAAAAGAGGTAAATTTCTAAAATAACTAGCAACTTTATTAGTCACCTAGCAGTTTAAAAAGTTCTGAAAGGTGTACAAAAATCCTAATGCAGTAGTAATTAATTCAGCAAGTAAATTTTGATTCTTTTACAGGTTTCAATGGCATTTACATTTTTAACATTCATTACTTCGCTTGCTGTAAAGGCGCATAACGCAATCGGTTATATTTCAAAGGTAGTGGAAGACAGTGTTTGCCGATTTGCATGTGAATTGATTCAATTTCGGATAATTCGTGAATTCATTCAATTGTTTTTAAATTTGAATCATGAATTGTTTCATTTTCAAAATACGTAGATATGAATAAATTAAAAGTAGGGGCTTATAGGCCTTGCTTGGATATTTCTTTAACATTGTCTTTGTATTAAATTAATTCAATCTGCACTTATATTTTCTAAATCTTAAGGGGTTCAAAATTCTAGATTCATTTTATTTTTGCAAAAATTATTTGAATCAAATAATGAATATAAAAATGCCAGTTTAAATTTACTTACTTAAGTTATTAAATACAATTAAAATCACAATGCTATACAAGTATCCCAGCATCAAGCGTTCGGTTTCAAAGACAAATTCACCCGTGTCTACCAGTGTTCCTGCTTAGTGTGGCCGTTTAACTGCATTGCTGCTCGTTTATTTACAAGCGAACTTTCTTGACTCGGTGAATTGACTACTACAGATTTTTTTAAAATTTTATCATTCAACCAACAAATAAATTTATTTGTGTAAATATGTGAATTGTTTTGTGGTTGTGTTGTTGTCAAAATTCGAACAGGTCCCTTTATTTCTTAAGCGCGATCTCAGATTTCTAGAAAATTAATCGATAAAACTGGTAAATCCAGAATTTTTCACAACTATTTTTTCATCTTAATAGAAATTAAACAATAAAATGTTGTTGCCAGTGTGATATAAATTCAAAAAATAAAGGATATTAGAAAACTAATAATGGTATCGGGATTGCAATTCTTGAGAAATGAAGTTCTTACAGGAAGGACTCAAATTCTTACCATTTTTCCAAACAAACGTAGCTAGTTCTCTTTTCATAGTCCTTGTTTGAATCTGACTCCGCAGATATAGATTGCAGCAAGTTCAATAGTTAATTTTTACAGTGAAAATTTGAGTGAAAAGGGTAAAGGGCGTACCTAGGCTGTTCGTGTTCCTGAAATGTCCAAAATAGTGTACTTTAGCTTGTACGTGTGAGCGCTTAAGAAAGATAGCTACTGTTTATGTGATAAAAGGTTCGTGTTCAATCACACGGGGAAGAGGAAGGCATTTCTAAAAGTCCAGTATTGAGAAACTTTTACTCAATGAGAGTTTCAAAAGCTTCACTTGCATTGTGGCTAATATGATAATTTCGTTAAAGTAAACTATGAAAGTAATGATCAAGCATGTATTATTTTATTAAACATGACAAGAGAGTCAAAAAGCCACACGAACAATGCGGAATGCATCATAATAATTTAAATAAAAAATAAAATAAATAGGATGGAAGTCGTGCGCGCGTTAAGTTTCCAGTTTCGATACTCGAGTCCACGGTACTGCTGATTAGAAGTGGAATCATCATCCTCTATTACTACTCCGCTGGAATGGGGACCAGGTAGTACCGGTCTGTTAATACATGGACCCCGATTATAAAGCAAGGGAGATTCCGATGAGCAATGGAAAAATTCAATAAGTCGCACCAACGGATTGCGACTGTGTCGAATAAGTTTTCTCAACTGATAGAGAAAATTTTCAAAAGGAAAGCAGCTATACCAATCTAAGGGGCCAAAACGGAGAACATCAAGAGTAACATGTATGAGACAATGAACATTAAAAGTAATGAAGTGACCTTCATAGAGTTTCGCATATTCTTTGATGAAATGTCGCAAAAGATCGGTACTGAAGGAATTGTACTTGAAACAAGTTTCCTATGATGAGAGAATTTTTATAGCTACATGAAGAGTCATGAAACGATCATAAAGTACGTCAGGGAGGACAACCATTTAAAATGATTGGTCCTGTACATAACATAAATTGGCGGAACTCGGTGGCTTTGAAGCGGGGCAAATCGTCAAGAGAACGTGGACTACGGGAAAACTCGTGTGGAATGGATCCCTGAAGATGGACCAGCCTTCTTGAAAGCTCATCGACATCTTGTTGGCGGATAAGGTGCGAGACCGTCTCTGTCTTTACCCAATGAGATAGGAGTTTTTTACTACCCCCAACACACTAAGTGCATATAATCTAATGGAATACCCCTTACCATATCCACTTCGAGTTCCTCTAGTATACTTGTTATCAAGTGGTAGTCGCTATAGTCGGGAGAGGTTTGATCAACGAACCATTGATGGGTTCGTAATTCCGCAGAGAGATCCGGAAACTTTTCCCTTCCCCGCCGCCTTCTCTTCTATCGCAACTTTTCTTGGTGTCTTGCGCAGAGCTCTCACATCTCTCGGAAGAGAATCGAAGCAGTTGTTCTGATGTTTTAAGGCGTTTAAGCCCTTAAGAAGCCGGTCACTAGCTGCGCCGGTAGTATTGTTACAAATGTATTATTGTAAAAATTGCGCAAGCTCAGTAGGTCCGTCTACTCCATTTCCCTTGGCCAAATGAGCGTCTAACTGCTCTTCTGTTCAATCATCTTCCAGAGGTATGAGATGAGCTTCATCTTCACTGGTATCTAAAGGAGCAGCGTTACTAGAGTCTGAAGACGAGTCGCAAAACATCTCGTCCTCGGTTCCTCCTCCTGTTTCTGGGATAACCGGACCATCACCTCCGTCCGCCACTGGTAAAACATCCTGTTGCATTAAGGATGGATAGCTCGCTTTTTCTGGAACGGGTTTTCCGTGGCTGGCAATGGGTTCGTCGTCGTCGGAGCTGGAGCCTTCATCATCAGCCCAAGTTGCATCGCAATCGTAGGATGAGGGATCACCATCGTACCGCAAGTAGACCTGGCATTTCAATGGCAGTTGGTGTCCGCTGAAGAGACTGGTCCAAGTACGTAAGAGTGGTAAAGAGAAAAATAGAGCTCGCCAAAGCAAAACGTTTCATAAGGAAGAGCAGTGATGGCACTGCATCTGCAGCAGGCCAGGGGCTGACTATAAATCAGCTATCTAGCTGGTTAAGATTTGGGATTCCAAAGTAGAATTGAGGGCTAATTAGGAGTGAAAAGCAGACGAAAGAGCCTAATATTGAAAAAAAAAATCAGAACTGTTACTGATTAAGGAATAGAGAGAGCTCACCGAGGCTAGAGGTTAGTTTAGGAAGAACAATTTTGGCACTTCTGACAACTTCTTTGGTGCATCTACAGTTGCTGAATTTCAATCAGGTATCCAGCTGAGTAAGATTTCAGATTCAAAAACACACTTTCACATGACGGAAGCTAGAATTGGAAAACTCGAAATTTAGTTTATAATTTATTAATTTGGGACTAAATAAGAGGGATACAGACTAAGAGAATTAGAAAAGAAATCGAGATTTACCTACAGAAAAGAATGGCATGTAAAGTTCCTTACTTCTGCTTGGAAATACTGCTGCGACGATAATCACACCAAAGTTAACCGAGAAATAAGCGCGAACGATTGAGTTTTTGAGTTGAATATTTCCAGAACTGATGACAAATCCATTGACAATTTATTCGGATAATGCGTGAAGATGATGGAATTTGACGTTTGGCATTCCAAGCCGTTTTGATCGAAAATGAAGTATCGATATTTCAATTATAAATATCGAGGAAAAGCAGCGTTGGCGTACCATATTTGCTTCGATTTTTTTCATTTAACGATGGAATACTTTTATAGAAATATTGAAAAATTAATTTAAGAATATTAGCTAATATTAGTTTTTAGAAATTATCATTGAAATATTGCAAAACAAATAAAAATGTTGGAAATCTTTTTTTGTTCAATTAGCAACCTTGTATCTTTCCTGTGACATCTGTCAAACTCCTCGGACGATCTCGACTCCACCAAGTACTTCGTCTAACGAGCTTTTCAAGGTAAGAACCATATTTCCTCTTTATTAATTAATATAATAGGGTACATTTGATATCATTTCATTGCTTTGATTGATGAGTTATTCTATTGTTACATAAGTATAAATGAATAACGGGTTAAGAGTCTAACATTTGTTATATTGAAAGTGTGCTCGTTTGCCTCAGCTTACAATTTTCCACAAGTGTTTCGCACGTTTTCGTCTGTTAGCAATAAATGCGTTTGAGATTCTGTGTGAAACTTTGAAAGCATGATTTTAAAGCAACAGTTTCGTGCAGCTTAAAAAACGTGTTTACCTCGTTTTCGTTGACTATCATTAACTGTGCTAGTGAATCTCGCTTTGTACTGAAATCATGCGCATTGACATTTTTTACCTGTCTTTGCCTCGTTTTTGTCAGCTCATATCTAGAAAGATAATAATTCCAGATTCAGCTTTAAAACTATCATACCCACAATGGCTATGCCAAAAACTCTGCTAGTTGAACTCTACTGTAAAGAGAGAATAGTATCTGAGTGCTGGGTCCTCAACGAAGATGAGCTACTGTATCCTAAACTGGTCAAGGGACCCAAACGAGAGAAATTCCTTCGTACTCACCAGGAACCAGACCACTCTACGTGGACCAAGTACCCTTATACCCTTTTTTTTGGCCACCCAAAGTTTGTGGTGAGTGCTTTTTTTTTATTTTTGCCATATCAGCTTTGCAAGTCATGGTAAAATCTATTTTAGAGATACTAGTCTGAAATTTCTTCTTAGTCCGATTATTAATTTTAATTTGTAGAATTTGTAGAAAGACTGATTTATATTTTTTTTCCATGCAGCTGATTGGTCTGCAGCACGAGATATGGAGAAATGGGCAGTGAAAAATGCGGAATCCGAACTGAACACTGAAAAAGATGAAGATCAACCGAGAAAACGTAAAAGGCCAAAGAGATTCGGTGGCAGCCTTTATGGTCAGCAGCCTTCCGCACCTACAACTCTTCCCAGAAAGACTGTCTTAAGAGCCACGAATGTAACTACGGTCTTTCGTCTACAATCGGATACGGGTCACTTCCTTCGAAAAGCGCCGGTAGAGATGGGCCTCGTCCCTCGTCAAGCGCCGACAGTGACGAACAAAGGGAACGACAGACGCTGATATCATTTGATGATATTATTTTGTCACTCAACACTTCCGAAATAGAGAGGGTGTCCTTGGTTCGTTCAGAAAGCCAAAAACCTCTCCACAATCTCAAATTTCAACTATTCGATTATGATGGTGAGTAATTAAATTAATACAGAAATGCATTTTATTTTGTTTTCTAATAAGTTATAAAAGGTGTCGTTCAATATTTTGTTACAATAATCTGATTTATTTCTTTATAGTTTCAACGAGCCAGGAAGTAATTGAAAAGTCAATAAATCTGTAAGGGAGTCTCTTTCTGATCTTGACGACGAAGAATTAAATAGTATATTTTTATTATTTAAAAAAATATAGCTTCATTCTGTAATATTTTCTCTAAATTAAAAAAAAAAAATTGTGAATGCTCCGGTCAACGAGAAAACCATCAAAAAGCCTGCTGGGACAAGATTCACTTCTTCTTTCCCGTTTGTTTTCCGCTTGAGCAATCTTCCCAAGCCCATTGCTAAACCAAAAAGCCGATCGGCCCAAAAAGAAGCTCCTGCTCCACTCTCTCCACCTTGCGGATTTTCAACTCCAATCTACGAGGACGCCCCTGTGGCCAGTACCTCGAAAGTAGTTGTGAAACCTTCCGCTGCTCTCTTGAGGCGGGTTACAAGAGCGATCGAACCCGCACCCACATCGACGATCGTTTCTTCCGGCCGAAAATCTCCCGTGTCGTACAGCAGTGACGACACTGCCTTCTCGCCGGAAGGTCATCGGCTCCACTGATGCAGCGGCATCAAGCCCACCATCTGTCAGCACTAAGCAACAGGTCAAAACACCGACAAGTAACTCAATTTTATTTTATTTTTCAATGCAATAAAGACTTTAATTTTATATTTAAACATCTAGTGCCATGTAAAGGAGAAACATTGGAGGATGAGATAAATCGCGTCCTGCTAAAGACCAGCCTTGAAGTGAAAGATGCTGTGGAAGAGGTGTTGGAAGGTTTGAAGAAGCTGACAACAATGGCCGAGACTGAACAAGCCAACCGAATCGTGATGGAAGATCCCGTCTTGTCCATGGTTCCGTGTGATGATGATGCTTCCCTACTTGCTTTCCATGAAGTCATAGTGAAGTCAAACGAAAGCCGTCTACTTATGGTATTTTTTTATCATATCATATCCTATATTTCTTTTTTTTTAATTCAATTTTAAATTTTCAGATTAGGTAATTGGCGGCTGTTGGTGGAAAGAGACTGGAGATACAAGTTCAGCGGACTTGGGCGGCCGTGATCATTGAACCGCTTGCTACTTTACTTTCGTGGGCCGGAAAGTTTTTTCGATGTTAAATAAAATTTATCTTATTTTTTATCTTATTATTTATTTATTTTTAGATTCCGTGGACGCTTCTCCTTCTTACGTAAAATAGAAGGAAGCCTCCAAACAATGGTTAGGTCATTCGCTTCGTCGGGATCGGAGGGCCAGGGCAGCTGCAGCTCTGCCAGCAGCAATTGAAGGTAGCAGCAAGGGTACTGAGCAGGCAAACGGTGATGGCAATGACGAGTTCGATGAGCGTCTTGACAACTTGCTGGCTGAAAATAATGACGACAACTCGATCATTGATGAAATCTCGACTAAATACTACAAGACTTCAAATCGTTTTTCGCGCTGTACACTGCTGATCTCTTCCCCCCACTTAATTTTCTTTTTTCAAAATTTAAGATTTAATAACTAAATCTTTTTCTGTCAATTGATGTGCTTCATCGTCTATTAAGAAGAATAATGGATGTGCTGCTTTCTCTAAAAACAATTGTTTCTACTGTATCCACCATGTAGATGTGGTATAATTTTTTTACGACTACGACCCAAATGTTCCTTATTTTTTTCCTCTCAGTTCGTTTCCCCCTCAATTGATTTACATCTTTCCGACCGAACTCCGAATTTCACAACTTGATCTTTATTCTGAAATTTTGACGTGAATTTTCTATATTGTGAAGAAAACAAATAACCTGTTGGTTGTTATCTTAAATTCTCCCATTTCCAACCTTTGTTCTCACACTGCGGAAGTGTGATTTATTGATGTTGTCTCCTCATTTCGTGTTGGTGCGCTTTATTCCCCCTTTGGAAAGAAAAATGGCTGTGTTAACTCCTAAAGTGCCCTCTCGTCAACAAACAATTCCGTCGATAGCGGAATATTTTTCTGTAAGTATTTAAATTCCAATAATATTTCCATCAATAAAAAAGGGAAAAGCTCAGGTAGAAACCATGATGAGTACCTCACGGTCCCACCCATAAACATTCCTGCCGGGTTGCTGCCAATGGTCCCGACCTGGCAGGGGTCTTAGACAGTGAAATGGTGGCTGTCTGTTGCGCTTGTGATCGTCAATTGATTCAAACCCGGCAGTGAGCTGTGCTAGCTGGGTTGTAGCTCACGAGGTCACGAACGGATAGCCTCGTTTTATTGATTCTCATGTATACTTAGAGTAGTGTTCCATTATCTTGCAAAAATGTTTCCTGCACAAATTATATTCTATATACCTCATGGATGTACCAGGAATAGTAAATTTTTCTTCAAAAGAATAACAGAAAGAAGTAGTGGAAAGATTATAACAGGAACCAGTTGTTTCCTAAAGTGATGCTATCATACCTTCCATGTTTCCGTTTTGTTTCCGTTTTGGTGTGATGTTGGCGTTTTGATTATATTTTTTTCGCCTTCTTTTTCGTTACACGGGTATTGATGGCTGGCGTGAATTGGGCTACGATTTAATTTTTTCTCAATTTTCGTCTGCTACTGCGCAAAACCCTAATAGATGGAGTAGCTAAAGCAAAAAAAAAAACCAGACGACTCCCAGCTGTTTCAATCTGATGGAATAGAAACCTAACCTAAATTTCGGGAAACGACATTAAGTTCTGCAAACATCCACTAGGTATCTCGAAACCAAAACTGGCAGCATTACGCAAGCCATCTGTATTTGTCTATGTTATTTCAAGTACCGTTCAGGTATAGGGAATACAACTTTCAAGAAAGATATTGTACCTCGATTCAACTTTTAAGGTTACTTTACTCAAATATAATCATGGAACCTTCACCGACAGAATATCTAATATTTTACAAATGAAACAGAAATTGTTTTTATTTTTTTTTATGTTTAAAAAACAACATCCAACAAAGACTTTCCAAAATATTTATATCTCGACAGAGACTTTCCAGATAATTCATGTCTCGATGTTTTGGTGTTGATATTTATTGACCAAACATGTTTCAAAACGAATGTGGTAAACCAAAGTTCTGAAAAAGTTATTTTGAATATTGTGTATTATTTGAAACTGTTTAGCATTTTCTAGTATTATTTGAACAATTCAAACCATTTTTACTATTATTATTAATTTTTAATTAACCCATAACTTTTCTCCCGCAAACAGAAATCTGGAAGCAATCAATAAAAAATGCTCAATCCTTAGTGAGCTTACGATTGATAACAAGGTCTTCAATGTCGAGGTCGTAGAGATCCTACTGCATGTCCGATTTGATGTTTATGTTTGTTATGATCGCATTTTTTCATGATAGGATGAGCTTGATGTGATTTTGGAAAGATGGCTTCCTTGCAAAGGGAGTTACCTTTGAATGCGTTCTTAAATTGCCCACTCTTTCCATCTCCTGTCCAGCTCTGAGTGGGGTCAGTCTCATTCCTTAGCTTCAAGTATATCTTGTTATCCTTTTCCCCGACTGCTGCACACAATGTACCATCGGCAATACAGCTCATTGCGGGAAACATCTTTCCTTCTTCCAGTTCCACCCATATCCAGCGTTTGAGGTCGCTTTGCTCGTTGCATTTTTCGAAGATAATCTGGGTTCCAGCGGTGGGACTTTTGTAGGTATAGCAGTATTCAAACCCATCTTCTGCTTCTACTTTAGCAATGTAACTGGCTTCGTCATTCGCCTCAGCAGGCGAGGTAATGAATGTTACAGATGCAAATACCATTGAAATCTGTGAAAAATATATTTTTTTAAAATATTATCGCTTTATTACAATTTATTAGACACACCTTTAGGAGCGTTTTGAACTGCATGGTGACTAATGGAGTTGCTTGTTAGTAGTGGATATCTGTAATAGACCTCTATGAAGGGCAGAGCAAAGCTTTGGTGAGAACGCTTCCTGTGTGAGAAGCTTGGGGTTTTTATATAAAAACAAGATTTGTCACGTCATCGGGTTAGTTTATTAAAATGGCATCCCATCTATATTAGATATAATGTATTTCTGTATTTTAAATTTTGTGCCATTTCTTAATTTTTTATTTAAGATATTTCAATAAAATTGAGTCTTGTTGGGTCCTTCAAATGCTTAAAAGAAATAAAGTAAAATATTTTTGAAAGTAAAATATGTTGGAAAGAAAGAAATGATTAGTTCATCATTTTTCGTTAAAAATATATATTTTTAAAATAACTCTTTGAATTGTCATCAAGGCATTTTTAAAGAATAAAATAATTTAGGTTTCATTTGTAAAACATTATATACGATATTCTGTCGGTGAACGTTCCATGATTATATTTGATTCAAATTAATCAAAATAGCTTCAAAAGTTGGATAGAGGAATAATTTCTTTCTTGGAAATCTTTTACACTATACCTAAACGATACTTTACATATAATCATTGAGATCCTCTACAGGCTACAAAAAAATAAATGATTCAAGTTTAAATAAATGAAGCATTTTTCTTCCCTTGAAATGTTTTCCCTTAAAGTAGGTGTTAGAAGAATTTGCTCGCTGAATAATTATTTGCTCGATGCCAATGATAAGAAATCCTTGTCTGTTAATGTAATTGTATTTTTCACTGCCATGAAGGAAAATTAAAATACAAAAACACTTGAGTCGCTATTGTTGATTATCCAAGATGGCACAACACAATAATAGACATAGTACAAAATAAAATGCATAGGAGTTACGTGAGAAAACATATTCAGTTCATTTTCAGTATTTTCGGAAGAGAATTCTATAATTTCGAAAAAGCTTTGTAAAGAGCTGAAAAAATCCAATTGATTCTATATGATTTGAATGGTAGTTGATTTTTTATCATTGTAAAAATTATTTAAAAAAATATTAATCAGACTATTTTTTAGTATGGTTAATATTTTTTTATTTGTTTTTGAAATTTAGAAAAATCTAAAGATTTACTAGGTAGTTTAATCACTGATTTACCTTTAGTTAAAACATTGATTTTCTTTTGAATTTAGTCTTCTCTTATTGAATTGCTTTTTAAGGAATACTTATATTCTTTGGCGTTAATCCAGTTATTTTTGATTGAATAAAAATAACTACAGCCTACAAGTGTATTCATCAGTATTATAAAAATCACGCTAATTTTGTTTAAAAAGTGATTTAGGCCTACGACACGAATATATTTCTCTTTATGGTCGACATGAAAAAATAAACTTTTGATCTTGCATAAGGACATTTAGACAAAACTTTGAAATTTCCATCGTGTTTTCTCACATTTTGTTCGAAAATAATGTATTTAAACAGTAACATGGGGAAAAGAAATTTACATTTGTTTGTCATAATCTGTTTTGAGTATCTATTTGAACAATAAACTGCCCATTTTTGCCTCACCTGGCTGATAGAATATATTTAAGCTTATGCTTAAATTTTAGATGAAACGTTAGATTGTTTAATATAAAATGGAGGAAAGAATTTATAAATTTGAAATTCGAAAATAAGCATCTGTGATTATTTTAAAGAACTTTTAACGGTTTGTAAAAAAAATCTCAATTTAACTTTAAATTGAGACCTGAAAGGTTGAATCGTTGATTGAAATGTTTTAAGAAAGAACACAATAACATGGGATACGACGTAAGACATTTTCCCAAAATACTTGGTATTTTGTATTTATTCTAAAACTTTTCAGGACCCCAAACAGATTCAATTTTATTAAAATCGTTTTCTATAATTTGATTAATATGAATAATTTTGTTATTGTCTTTATTGGGATAGTGCCAATTATATGTCTTCTGTTTTATTCTCTGTTTTATTCATTAGGTCTCATTTTTGAGTTGATGGGGTTATTTCTCATCATCAAGTGTGGATTCGAACTTTTAATGGTTTTACATGCATATATTATTTTGCTTTTATTTTGGATAGTCGAGGAACCACTATGGCTTTGAAAAACTTGTAAAAAAGGAATCCACCCGCATAGTAAGGAGAAAGTGTTGGAAGTGGTTCATCCGGAATAGCCCTGATGCTGAATGATTTTAAAATGGACGCTGAGAAGAGAAAATACATCTGACGTGCAATGGAGTCCCCAAGACATGTCCTTCCTCCTTAAATTGCATCAAATACATATGAATTCTAAATTCACGATTTAATGCTTTACTATAAAAATTATTTTTAAAATGTACCGATTCCAAAAGGCATGAAAATATTCCTTTCTTTCTTTAATTCCCGATTCAAAGAGAGATGACGTTCAGGCAAAAACACATGTGGTTCAGGCCAATAATGGGAGTCATTATGGACTGAGTACAAACTCATTGTCACCATAGAATTCTAAATGGAAAAAATAACAAATTACCCTGTCTTACTGTATTTAAGGAGTTTAAAACGTGTATGAAATAAGAAAATAGTACGTACATAAAGAAATAGATTTGTCTGATAACAAGTCTAGTGACTTTTTACAATACCTTTGGGATGGAGTACCCTTGAATCTTAGTATCTTTCAGAGCTAAATGCGGCAAAGTGAAAGGCGCCACGTTGTGGAGTCGTTGCACCTCCATTAGGCAGGCCTCTGTGTAATTCAGTCTTAAGAAGAAGAAATCAAATTAAAATGGCATCTAATTTTCTTTTTAAATTTCAATTTAGCACTGAATAAATCAAAAGGTATAATGCATACCTGGACCGATGTTCCAGCAAAGGCGGGCCATCTCCACAGACTTCATCCAATTCCTGCTGTATTCTTGCTTGCACTTCAGGATAATGGATCATGTAGAGCAAAAACCATCCTGAATGAATGTCGTTATATTCATTTTAAATTTAAAAAAAAAGACAAACGAAGAAAAGCATGACAAAATACCAATTGCATTTTCTGTTGTGTCGGACGAAGCCTCGAACAAATCGACTAAATTTGCAACTAGCTGGTTGACTGGAAATGATTACATCATACATATTGTATAGTAATTATTAATAGTGTAAATAGGGTTTGTACTATTTTTTACTAACTAGTGAAAGAATTGTCACTATTTCCTTCATCCTTCTTCCTTTTGATTTCTTCCATGTAAATGTCGATAAAATTATCGCCATACTTCATTTGACTATGCATTCGATTTTCAATTATACTCTAAAAAATATGTGCAAATTAAACAAAGCGGCTCTATTTACTAAGGTTCCTTATCTTTGCTACTTATAAAAAAAATGTATTGACTCATCATTATTTCTTTAAAAGCAAAACAAGAATATTACCAAAATTAGTTGAGAAAGTGGTTTATAGCCTTCAGAATATAAACCTAGACGTTTTATTACTTTTTTTGGGAGAATCCTCAAAATTGGTCCCGGAATGGGTAGGGTAGAGGACGTAAAAACGTTTAAGGATCGTAACTCCAACTTATTGGATCGTGATGATTCCATAAAATTAGAATGATCCTCATCAAAAGAATTTCCAGTCAGAAAAGTCCAAATGATGTTGAGAGTATGCTGTCGAAAAATATGTTTAAAATTTACTATAGTTTCTTGATTGCCTTCCTCTGGCATCAATTTTTCAAGTAGTCTCAATATTTCATGTTGGATTATCGGTTCTGATGAAGATTTTCCGTATCCAAGATCACGCAAGTGCTTTAAAAAGAAGCGTCGCTGTTGCTTATATATTATTCCTGAAGCGTACATGTATCCTGAGAAATTAGTTAAAATTTAGTCGGATTTAACTAATTGTATTTTCTTTCCGATTTGATTCTGAAATTTATTTACCAAGCCCATATCCAGCAGTTCGAGATCGAATTAGAGGTGTGCTCAGGCGGCCATCCAAATCGGAATTAGTTAAGGCTTCTTTAACGGCTTCAGAGCCGCAGACAAAGATTGCGGGTAGTGAAAAGGGCCCCAAGTAAACTCCAATCACTGAACCGTAAATCTTTGCTAAATTGCTCATTTGTTCATAGAAGTAAACCGTTTTTCCTTCGGAATTTTTTATCATAGCTTTGCATATGTATCCGATAAAAGGCCAACATCTGGGTCCTAATATATGATTATGATTCATTTTGTTGTTTTAGATCTTATATAAAAAAGTTTTATTCTTCAATATAAAAAAGTTATATTCTTCAATATAAAAAAGCTATATTCTTCAATATAACAAAAGTTATATTCTTCAATATAACAAAAGTTATATTCTGCAATAAAACAAAAGTTTTTATAACAAAAATTTTATATGTTAAGTAGGAAAAGTATGCTTATGCTACCAGGAGGATAATTGGAAGGACGTTTGAAAATTTTCAGAAGAAGGATGATCATGCTTAGGAAGAACAAGTATATGATTGCTCTCTCCACTTCCATTTTTTATTAAATAGAATCCTGTTAATAATTCAAATAATAAATTTAAAACAAAGGATTCCGATTGGACATCCAGTTATTTTGCGTAATGTATTTGGGTATTATAGTTTAATTTGCCTTTCTAAACTGTAAATAAATCGTTTAAATGATTCTTTCTTTTCCTTTTCCTAGGGAATATGAACGTACATTATAGTGGACATTTCTTGAAGTAAGACACTACCTTATAGATTTCTAAAAGATACCAATTTATTATTACTAAAAGATGGCTTATTGCTAGAAATCTATATTATAGAAACTAGTCAAAATTAAACCAGAGGATTGGATTTCTTAGTTGTTAATTGGCCGTTTCCTAGTCCTCTAAAACAGTGTAATACTTTGTTTTTAATAATCAACTAAATAGAAGTAGAATTTTAAAAGCGAATACACAAACAAGTTTTCTTTCAGTTTTCGCTTTAAATGGTCAAAACTTACCAATAAATCTAGAAGGCTGTGGACGTAGTAGAGATAGCTTAAAGTAGTTCCTGAAAAAAATGGAAGTAAGACATTTCTTTGGGAAAATTTAAAAAAATAAAAACGAATATCAAAGAAATTACACTATAGATGCGCTCAACTCATTTAGCCCACTAAGGATTTTTTTTAAAGCAAGGATGATTATAAAGCCACTTAGTTATCAAACCAGGACGAATCCGTGTCTGATAAATAGACCGGTTCGTTCTCTTATGTCGAACCAAAGGAGCCGGATACTATTTATTTTACATTTATTTTTTGGTCATTTTATTTCTTTTATTTCGTTATTCTTAAAATACAAAACAACAAGAAGGTAAATATCCAGAAAAAAATCTTTATAAAATAAGACCAAATGGAAATTAGAAAATAAGAATAGGAGGAGAAATAATGAAAAAAATGAAAAAAAGTATTCAGAAAAAAATAGCAATGGAATTTAACATTCAGTCTTTATTATTGAGACAACCAGATATTTTTTTATTGCGATCCGAAGGGCGCGAGCTTGTAATCCATTCGTTGGAAATGTGACCGCAAGGTGGTGCTTTTGAATCTACTGGGACTCAAGTTGAGTAGGGCTCGGTCCCCATTACTGATAATCTGGTTGCGGGTTGGGGGGTTATCCCCGATAACCCGCTTGCCCCGAACGATCGGGTCGAGGTCTGCCCCGCCCCGACAGTAATCGGGTCAACGATTTTTCTTGTTTAAATTGATTTGATCGCCATTTTTGACCCAATTACATACGGGACGAAAACGGAATAAAGTTGAGGCTTCAGATTTTATTAATTGTTTTACTTTACTTGTGGGGCTTTCCATTTCGATATCAAATCAATCCCTGAACTATTTTTTTTTCAAATACACCATTTTGATCTGAATTGGGCAGAGATGCAGAAACAAATTATTGAATGGTTTTCACAAAATAATTTTTTAACTTTTTATCTTGTTGAAATTTACGGCATGTTAACAACGTTGGGCAACTTGACCTAGATTTTTTTAATGGGGCATATTCAAAAAAAATTCTCTTCTAACCAAATATTTTATTCGAACTATTGTTTATTTTAAATTTAAAACCAATTTGCAAACAAATTAAACCCTGTAAACCTTTGTGAATATCTCGTTTTAATGGTTTGTGTGAGTCCAACATTTAGAAAATCTAATTTGGCTTCAATGACATTTTCCTCTCATAAATGAATCGTATTGTATTCAATGGTAGTAGAGTGTAATTTATTGTTAATAAAAAGTAGTGCTCGGCGACCAATTAACATTTTGATGAAAATAACTCAACTCTCAGCTTCCCAAGTTTATAGAGTATTCAATCTATTCGCTAAGTGCATTTTGAAGTTCTTCAATAACTCATTAAATTCAGAAATCAAATTATATGTTCTCAATTTTTACTTCACAGTACCCAGTAGGCCGGCTAGGCGCCCAAGAAAAGCCCGTGTGTCAAAGTCAGCAATGTTTACTTAGTGATGCGTGCACTTAAAGATTAAAACAAAAATTTACAGCCCCGGTGCATGTTTTTAATGTCAAATTTTTTTATTGTAATTAATTGCCACAAAAATACCCCTATGACACCCAGCATATTTTTCATGAAGATTGTTATTTTAAGTCTATCAATACTCATTTAGTTTTAACGTCAGCGTTCCCTTAGCTGGAAACATTTCGTGCTATTAAACGTCCCAGAGCCTCACTCTGGCTGACGCCCTCCAGGGGTATAAATATTAACTATCATTCGGTAATTTACTACGTAAATCTTAACCCTCAAGGATAAATTGATAGAATTTGAAAATACTGGCACCGATCTTTCTCCCCTGCAAAAACTTTCTTTCCCTAATTTTATAACCAGATGATACAGGTAAAACAGTTGACTGTATGAGCAGTATGGCCACTTTTCTTCCTTATGTAAAAAAGAAATCTTTTGGAATCTGCGTCTATTGTTTAACTAAGAAAAGAAGCTTCATACGATATCTTAAAACTGGTAGCTTAAATTAAATTTTGCTAAGTAATGGCGGTGTGCCAAACGGCAGTAGCGATTAGGTCTCATTTTTGAGTGGAAAATGTTTGATTTATTCATGTGGGTTTATATTAAATGTTTGATTGCATGTTAGGTTGGATATAAATGTTGGAAATGCGCCAGTTTAATCTTTAGTTATTAATGTTAACCTTAGAGGCTTAGATGCATGGATTTTTTTAGATGGCATCCCATATTATACAGATTTCCCTATTTTTATATTAAGGAATAAAGATAAGTATAAGGCTTTGCCACTTAAACGCATTCAGCATTCTTCCTGTGTTCATCAGAGTCTTTGATTGTAAACGCTTGGATAACTATACCGAAAAAAAAGATTTTATATAATCTCATATTTTTACATTACGTTGTATTTAGTTTCCTTTTTCGTAATGCATTGAACCATTCTTAACAAAACACCTGTTTTTTTTTGTTTCAATATTATGAAACTCTACAGCTACCAACGAGGATACCAATTTATTTTGCTATTATTTTGGATTTTTTCAATACTTATATTATCAATTTTTATTTTTATGTATCCTATTTTTTTCACCAATTTTCTTTCTTATGATATTTTTCTAATATTTTACTTCACATATTGTCATATTGTATTTTACTTTAATTTTATTTAACAATTTACATATCATACTCGTTTTTTTTATTTATATCACGACTTTCATATTCAACAATGACGTCATAATGAGGCACCCAATGTTGAGTCCCTGGATGCCAGTTCAATAGAAGAAAATTTTCAAAGGTAAGACAAAAATCTAGTGTATAAAAATTTACATTAAATAATGATAAAGATTTGTACTAAAAGAGAATCGTTATGACCTTGCTGGGAATCTGCACCCCATCCTGTTTATCTTCAGCGCCACCTAAGCTGTAGAAGTAATGGAGGAATGAATTTTGTATGTTTTTTTCCTATTCGGTAAATGGGCTAAACTCAATAGATGGCTCTGACCTAAATAGGATTGGGTGCACACCGACGGCCCACTCGCTTATGCATAAGCTTTACCTGCCATAAGAGTTAGAGAATTTCTCTTTTAAAAAAAGTTTTAAATCGATCAAATTTGAAAAAAAAAGTGTTTGACATGTTTTTGAAACGACGCTGCAGTAGCTGTGGTGCAGTTGATTGCACGAGCCTTTGGGCTGCTTACTGCATCAACTAAAGGTAAAAAACCTTTTGAATGCACAATAATGGCATGCGCATGAGTACGGCGGGTTTGCAGCATTTGCACCCCTTCAATAATACACATCTCAGCTCATCGACCGTTCTTGGCGCGGAAAATGTTTATTATCCAATTAACTTTTATTTGCATGAGTACGACTTGTATTGTTTTCTCCATCGATTGAAATGATCTGCCATAGAGTTTTAAAAAAACATTTATTGTTGAATTTGTTCTGTAGGCCTACTGTCTTTTTCATTTAAAAACTATAGTATAATAAAGCTATAAAATTGGACATATATTTCAAATGAATACATTTATTTTGTAGAAGAATTTTTGACGAGGAATCAGAAAGTGCATAATTTTATTCTCCTCCATATAAAAATTCATTCAAGAGCATTTAAAGTTTGTAAGTGGTTGGTTATGGAACTTTCCGATTCCCATTCAATAAAAATAACTGCTACTTTTAAAACATCACAATAATATATAATAAGCACAACAATTTATAGATCTTAAAAAATTATAATGTTCTGTTTACTTTTATGGGTAGATAACGGTTACATACATTCTAGTGCTATATATAAGTGCTATAGAGATATACTTAAGTGTTTTTGAATACATTAACTGAGGCAGTAGGATTTGTTTTAAATAATATGTAAGATTAAAGCACGAAAAATCGCTCACCCTTCTTTGAATTAATGACATGGGAATGTGAGCCAATTTTTTTATCATGCATGCTTTTTTTTTCTCTTCTATACCTAGATGAGACAAGGTCATTGTTAGTATGACGAAGTATTAAAAGAGCCTTGCATTGGAAATTTAAACACACTGTTTTAGTCAACCTCAACGGGTTACTATCTGTTGTAAATCAATAAGAAGTTTTAGAATATAGGAAATAATCGATCTATCTTGTATAATTTATAAAAACAAACATTATTGAAGAAAGGACCCCAAAGGTAGGCCTACAGAAGTCTCAAAACTCGGATATCGTCGACCGAAATCAGAGTAATGTTTATGCGAAAGCATTAACTAAAAAGATTGGACCAATCAAGACAGAAATTTACTGGAGAAATGTTGTCAAACTGGCCGCTCTTCACCTTGGCGCATTCTATGGTTTATATCTCTGCTCTACAGCTTCAAAATGGCACACTCTCTCATGGGGTATGTAAAATACCATTTTAAAAATATATAAAGTTGAAAAATTTCTAATATTATTTTCATTTTTTCCTGGCTCTGTTTGGTGGATTGGGAGTCACTGCTGGGGCTCATCGGCTTTGGAGCCTCCGTAGTTACAAAGCCAAATGGCCTCTTCGTCTTTTGCTTGCCATAGCTCAAACTGTTGCCGGCCAGGTGTGTTATTGACTGTTAGAATCAAAATAACCATATTCAAGGCCTTCGAGAGGATGGTGCCGAGACCGTGGCGCCCGGGTCAAAACGCCACCTTATAGCGCCCCTCATAGGGCTAATATGGTCGTCCGGCACCCTTTAGAGCCTGGCGCCCGGGTAACTCTGCCCCCTCTGCCTCACCCTCTCGAAGGCCCTGACCATACCTACATACTTAGGCTTCTGTTTTTATTAGGATGACATTCATGTGTGCACTAGGAACCATTGATCTCATCACAAATTCTCTGAGACGGACGCTGATCCACACAATCCTAAGCGGGGTTTTTTCTTCCCCTCACATGGGATGGCTTATGTGTAAGAAGCATTCTGAAATCATTCAATGTGGGAAAATGGTGGGTTGTAGTGATGTTTTGGAAGATCCTATTGTATTCTATCAGCGAAAGTATGTTACTTATTATAACAATTACTATTTAAAAAGTAATACTTTATGAAACATTGAAAAGGTTTTACTTGCTGCTCTTCGTCATCTTTAACTACGCTCTACCCACATTTATACCGTGCTACTTTTGGGGAGAATCTCACTCTTCATCTTTTTTTAGTGCATCGATTCTTCGTTATGTATACACTCTCAACTCTACCTGGATGGTGAACAGCGTTGCCCATGTTTGGGGAAACCATCCATACGACAAGTAACCTAATACTAATATAATATTCAAATAGATTATACAATTATATAGTTATGCAAATACAATCTGATTTAATGTCAGGAATATGAATCCAGCACAGAATAAGCTGGTTTCCATGGCAGCCTTGGGTGAAGGATGGCACAACTTCCACCACGTCTTTCCCTGGGATTACAAGTCAGATGAGCTCAGTGGATATAGCATGAATTTTACTGCTTTGGTCATTGATTTCTTTTCCTGGTTGGGTCTCGCTTATGACCGGCGTACAGCGTCGAAGAAAGTCGTCTTTAATCGTATGGTACGAACAGGAGACGGAACTCATCCTTTAGCCCAACGCGATTAGGTTATTTTCTCTTTCAGTTTTAATTCTTATCACTGCTGAATTTGTATACTACTTAAGATTCTACTAACAAGCACCTGCGATGTTATTTATATTTTAACGTTTGATGCAGCGATCTGACGTTATCGTATTATATTAATTTATAAGATAGTAAAGCAGAGCTTTTCAGCTCGCCTTTATGATATAGTAATCCAGCATAGCTGTATTATACTAAAAACACACTTTAAAAGTAATATATGTATACAGTATGTAATATATACAGGGATCTAGCTCAGCCTGTTAGCCTTAGGTGTTTTGCTCCAGGTGTTTAGCCAGGGGCTTGGTTCCGGGCATTTAGCCCAAGGTGTTCACAAACTGTTTAAATGTTTTTAATGTTTGGCTTAAGTATGTCAAGATAATGATCTAAGTTGTCAAGTGGTTGATCTTAGGGTGTCCCACTTTGCACATATATTTTTTTATCTTAATGTCCTTCGAGATTGAGGTGTAAAATAGTACAAGTATGTTGTGGAAATTTTTTTTTGAAAACAAAAATTGTTAGGAGTTCCCGCGGGAGAAAAAATATGCTTTTTTAGCGTTAAAAGATTTCTGCAACCAATAGTTTATTATTATAAAAATACTTCCTTTTGCTACAAGTCGTAGCTTGATATGGTTCTATGACCAAAAAAGTTTCGTTTGAATCAAACAATATTTAGAGGTCGCGCGCATCGCTTAAATGTTTCACGAAGCGTGAAAACGCATTTTTTCCTGCATTTACCTCTTGTATTTCGAAAAGATACTAACCAAATAAAATATTTGATTGAAAATTAAAAGATAATTTATTATTCGACTAGTTTATCACATTTTTATCGTTAATGCTAATTTATTTGACTTTGAAAAAATATTTATTTATTTCAAACTAAACGTAAATTAATAAAGCACGCAAAAAAATATTTTTTATTGTCATATAGATTTGCAAAAATGATAATATGCATTAAATATTGCATTTGGTTTGTACCATTCCGAAATACACGGGGTAAATGCAGGAAAAACTGCGTTTTCACGCTTCGTGAAAACGCAGTACGCAGTAAAGGATTCAAATATTCCGTATAGCAGGGAAATTACTTATTAAGCTCGCTTCGCTCGCAATTATAACATTATGTATATGTATGTATGTATATTGAAATTTCTATCCCGCACTTTCTCTATGCATTTGTGGTGCATAGTTGGTAAACGCACGCTTCTGGAATGCTGGCTTTGATGGGATGCTGTTCTTTCTTCTTCTATCTTTCCTTCTCGACGACACCATTCCTAGGCTTCTAGCCGTCCTGCGGATGCCGGAATGACCAGGTACATGGAGTTTCATGCAGTCCCGAAGATAAACTGGTGCAGTACCCTGCAGACAGTCAAAAATGAGAAGAAGGACTTTGAAACGGATCCGATAGTAGATTGGGAGCCAATGTAAACGAAATTTAGATTCTTCAGTGGTGAATGTCCCTTGGTAGATAAGACGCGCAGCGAAATCCTGGATTGACTGAAGAGGTTTCAATTTCTTCTTTGGTAGCTCAGCCAACAATGAGTTGGCATAATCAAGGTGTGAAATGACGAGAGAATGGACCAGGATTTTCGTTGCCTCGGTGGTAAGGCAACTTCTTATCTTGCCTAGACGATAGAGGTTGAAATTAGCAGACTTGGAGATGGATGCTATCTGCCGATCCATTGATAGATTAGAACTGAGAATGACGCCGAGGACCTTGGCTGAGGTAGAAGGTTGAAGAGGCTCTTCTCCAACGCGCAGAGGTAAGAGTGGGAGCTTATCAGCGAGCTCAGCTGGAGCGACGTAGAGAAAATCATTCTTTGCCGGGTTTAACTTGACAAAGTTGAATGTGGACCAGTTAATAAGTTCTCCAGCGCAGCTTGAAAGGATCCTAAGGGCATCGAACTGATCTGGAACATCAGGTGGAAACGTGAACTCGAGGTAGATGGTGGTGTCGTCGGAGTACTGCTTGATCTTGATGCCGTAGGGCTCCAATACCTTCCGAAGACAGTTGACATAGGCTGTGTAAAACTTTGGCCCCAGAACGGAACCCTGTGGGACACCATATCTGACCTTGACTGGCTCTGATACTACACCATCAATGATAACAGACTCGGTCCTGTCGTCGTCCAAATAGTCGTCAATCCAGGCCAGAGGCTTGCCAGAAATGCCGCATTCGGTTTCGAGTCGGTAGTGGAGAAGCTCGTGGTCAATTGTGTCGAAAGCAGCAGTAGATCAGCTAGAAGGATGACGCAACCGCGTCCGCGGCCAACAGAAAGAAGCAGATCATTCTGAAAAGACAGGAGGGCGGTCTCGGTTGAATGGTGAGCGCGATAAGCAGACTGAGATGGCGATAGAATGTCGTGGTCTAAGAAGTGATTATCCAATTGGTTGGCGACGATACGTTCAAGCACCTTGGAGATGAAAGAGAGGTTGGTAATGGGTCTATAGTTTGACAAGACCTCCCTGTCGAGACCGGGCTTCTTTAGAAGTGGTGTAACAAGCCCGTGCTTGAAGGCTTTTGGGAAAATGCCCGTTTGCAGCGAAAGGTTGATTATGGAAGTAATGGCCGGGGCAAGAAGTCGTGCAACCTTCCTCAGTGTAGCAGTTGGGATTGGATCGAGGATACAAGATGTTGTAGGTGAAGCCATGATAACACGATGAACTTCCTCGACACTGACGATAGAAAACTCGGTAAAAAGGTCTTCTACTTGGTGGGTATCGAGGAAAGCAGCAGGAGGTTCTACCCCGGAAGGATCCAAGTAAGCCCTAGCATCAATGAGTTCAGCTCTGATAGCCTCTACCTTGCCACGGTAAAATGAGGAAAAGGTCTCGGCAAGGACAATGGGTGACTGGTGAGACGGCAAGGAGCGCTCCTGTTTTCGGCTAAGCCAAGCGTCCACCACTTTGTAGAGCTTCTTCTGGTCACCGCTGCAGTCGGTGATGATAGAACAGAGATAATTAGACTTTGCTTGCTGTAACAGTTCCGAATATTCGGAGACCGCTAGTCTGTAAGATGCAAAATGACCCTCTAAGTAGCCACTGCCGCGCCAGATCCTCTCGGCTTTACGTAGCTTACGACGACCATTCAAGACGGCTGCATTGATCCACGGGGAAGAGTCTCGGAGTATGACTTGCTTCGTCTTGATTTTAGCGTGCGATTCAATCACACGGCGAATATCCTCGTCGATCAGCCCTGAAATAGACACTCCAGTAACAAACTGGCTGCCAATTCGGGCGAGAATAAGGTCGAGTGTGTGACCGGCTTTGTGGGTGCGTCCCTCAACGAGTTGGGACCAGCCCATATCTCCTACCAGCTGCAAAAACTGTTTGGCTTTACTATCCTCAGCGTTGTCGACGTGGATGTTAAAGTCGCCAGCGATAACGACCTCAACTCCCAAGCAGAGAGAAGACTCGAGCAAGAGACTAAACTCGGAGAGAAAAACCGAGTAAGCTGGCCTTCCTTTCCCGTCAGGTGGTCGATAGATGATAAAGAGTCGAAATTGCTTACTTGATGAACGAATAGATGCGTCCATCAGCTCGAAAGATGTTGGAGAAGTTGCAGAGGTAACCAAACTAGCGGCGTAAGAGCTGCGGAAGATGAGGCCGACACCACCACCACGCTTCTTAGGACCAGATTGGCGTGGTACGTGAAGAGAAGAGAAGCCAGGAGGGCAGACCCGCTTCAAGATGAAGTCACCATGGGTCACGTTAAGCCATGTCTCAGTGATTGCGACAAGGTCAAGTCCGGAAGAGAGAATCTGTTCGGGGATGATAGCATTCCTTTTGTCCACTTAACAGGCGTTGAGCAAGCCAAGCCTGGGCAATGAGACATCAGGAAGAGATGAACGATGAATTAGTTTCTCCCTGGAGGTGACGGGACGAGTGAACCAGCGTGGATTTGTGGTGAAGAAGGCTACTCTGGCTTCATAACGAATTCCGGCTAGTCTTCCACCGCGATAGCTTCGCCTTGTTGGTTTCGGTCTAGGTGGGGCAGATGTTAGAAGATTGAGCGCCTTAAGAGAGAGTACGTCTCTACAGGATGCCCATTGCTCCAAAACAAGGTGTTCTCCAGCATCTTTACGTGAGAGTAGAAAGTCGCGGTCGATAGATGTGGCTGGAAGTTGCTGGAAGGTGAAGCGGCACATCAAAGTGTGGAGTTCTGAAACTTAGATGGGAAAACAGCGAGAGAAGTTTGATTTGAAAAAAACCAGAGCTGCTAACGGTGCGACCTTTCCCCGTTGCGACCAGCAGACGACCAATATATCATAACTATAATACCCTCATAGTTGTTAAAACAATTTAGTACATTTGGACTTCTAATTTATTTACATTTTGTCATTGAGACTTATAAACCAATATCGACCATTTTAAATCCAACCATCTATTCAAACCCCCAGGATGATTTTTATGATGAGTTTTAAATGATCTTGTTTAATGAAACGGAATTAATTATTAATTAATATGAAATAGGTAAGGGTCGCTCGTCATCATAAAATGATTAACACAAACCAACTGATAGAATTTATTAGTTTCTTTTATACATAAAATTGATCGAAAAACTGACAAAAAACTAGAAATAATAGCCCTATTGGTTATAAAAGACAGCCAACAAATAAATTATATTGCATGTAATTAGCAACCGAAGACAGAGGGGAAAATATGAAAATAAAAGAAAACAGCAGATTCTGTAAAATAAAATTTTTAAAGAATCGTTTGGTTTTCATATATTTAGCAATGTTTCGCCTCAAAAACAGAAACAGTATCAATGGAAATGAAATTTTCTAAGAAAAATCGTTAACCTCCTTCAGAAATAATTTTTAATATTTTTTGCAGGACAATTCATGTATTTCATTGTAGTTTCCCAAATTGTTCAGCATTTTTCATAACGCCAAGTAAAAAAAATTGTGAACAAAATTGGTGTAAATTGTAGTTTCAAAAATTATCTAAGCTTTTTTCAAGACCTTTTTTACATGAACCACAATGACATTTATAAATAAACAAAAATGCATTCGTATGAAAAAAAAACGATTTTTTTATGGTATACTGTCTTTCCATTGCATGCCAAGAATATTTAACTAGGAGAGAAAAACATACGTAGGTTTTTCTAAATTTTGTAAAAAAATGAATTAAAAGAAAGGACTACTGCGATCCAAACCAAGGTAGCCTATGGGTTTCCTTTGGATATCATATTGATAGGTTAGACTAAAGCGATTTGAAGACCTGTACATCTTATCATTCTAGTTAGCAGTAAAAGATAGGTAGGTGCCAATTTACATAGTATCACTTCCCCTAGATATTTAAAAAAATTTAATAAAATATCCTAACTAAAAGTATACTATACTAATGGTTAGTAATATGTTCATTAAATATAAAAATAAAATAAATTCTGACCACTGTTTAAAATTGAAAATCAAGACTATTTTACCTTTTTGGTAATGTATAGTAAGGTGTAAAAGTATAATCATGGAGATTTTTATGCTAAACTCCTAAGTATATTTCAAAAATATTATTATGGTTTTGATGAATGGATTGTCTTGCCAAGGCTAATCCATGAATATGATAATTGCGAGCCTGGCTGACGAGCTTATAGTTTTGACCTAACGAGGGACCCTCTTTTGACCTAACGAAAAACGGTTAAACAATAAGTATTTATCATTTGATTACTTAAGATGGACAACAGTGTCGTTCTTTCATTAACTATATCTCATTGAATCGATTATTTTTTGGAAGTGGTCATCGATCCCCAAAAAGTCGTTTTCCGTTACTTTTTGGACTTAAAATAATTAATTTGTTGTTTTTGTTGATATTAATTACTTGTTCTTTCCCATTTTTTATATTATTAATAAATTATCATAATAAATTATATTTTTAGTGACTTTTTTACTCGAAATTTTTTGTTTCAAATAACTGGTTAAATGTAGAGAAATAACTATTCAAACTTTATTTAAATTACCACTCTACTTTCCCCTAATTTTCGACGTATAGGGAAATTATTTTTGAAGTATTCTAGCTTTTTCCCTAAGAAAAATAAGTTAAAGAAGGGACCACTAATAAGACTGAATAACACCAATATAGCGAGGCTAATGAAATAAGCTTTTTTTATCTTAACTAGGTTCATTTCTCTTTCTCCAATAAAAAATGATATCCAGCAAATCATCTGAAGCTATCTTGGAGCTTGATGAGAAACGGAATTGTGGTTATAAGGGTACATCAAATGAAAAGGTTTCAACAAAAAATGGTGCAGGAACAGAAATTTATTGGGGACATGTTGTCACAATGGCCGTTTTTCATCTTTGCGCAGTCCATGGACTTATTCTCTGGTTAACAGATTCAAAATGGTACACTTTCTTCTGGGGTAAGTAAAATATTTCTTTTGAAATTTATTACGTAAAGGGTTCGTTATATATCTACAACGAAATATATACCTTTTCGATTCCCGGGAATACCATTGTATAGACTGTTTCACAAAAACATAGACATGTATCAGGTTTGCAAGGGCCAGAGTATTACCATCTGAAACTTCGCCGACCCTCAGTCGTCGCTGAGGCAAAAGGCTGCGCCGGGACGCAAAAAAACAACCTCTGCCGACACTTGAGCTTAGTCAAAGTGCGGGATATAAATTGATATATACATGCATACATTTTATATTTCTTTTTTTCCAAAAACCTTATTAAGTGTAAATTATCATTATTTTTTAAATATGCAATGTAATGTAATTTAATGTATTGAATTTGACATTGAATGACGCCCTTTCCAAAAAGATCAAAGGCGCCATGCCCCGACAACCAACATAGAATTCAACGATTACCATAGGCCTCCAAAAATAAATTCGTCTTTAAACGAGAGTGAAACTGGGTAAGAGAGGACGATGACCGCACAGAAAGGGGAGGTGAATTCCAGATTGTTGGACAAGTGACCGAAAAAGCACGGTCCCCATAGGCCCTAGTTGTAGTACGAGTTGGAGGAGGTACGACTCTGAGATGTGAGTAAGATCTTAGTTTACGACTAGGAACATAGGGAACAATACACTCAGAAAGATAAACTGGAGCAGTTATAACATTCAATGCACTAGAAGAAAGGACAGAATTGCTAGATGAAGAGAAAGAGATTCATCAGAAGAGGAAGAAGTATTGTGACTGTTAAGACACTTGAACACGAGAACAACTATTTTAAAGTCGATGCGCTGCTTGACAGGGAGCCAGTGGAGAGAACGAAGCTGTGGAGTGATTGATTCACGTCTTCTCGTACCGGTAATAAGACGGGCAACAGCGTTCTGAACTCGTTGAAGACGGTTTAGGCGTAGAGCAGGAAGGCCGACAAGTAGAGAGTTCCCGTAGTCGAGTTGGAATGACACGAAGGCGTTGACAAGTTGAGTAGTCGCTGCAGGAGAAAGGAATCTCTTGATACGAGCAATCCGGCGAAGATAGAAGAAAGCCTTCTTGCACGTAGCGCTGATGTGTCTTTCCATAGTTAGATGTGAGTCAAGAAGAACATCGAAATTGCGAACCCAGTCAGATGGCGTGATTGGTATATCGTTTAAAAGGAGAAGGGCAGGATCTAGATGGAGCTTTCGTTTTGCTGAGGTTACTAGCAGCGCGTTGGTCTTATCCTCATTGAGCTTTAGCCTATTTTTATCCATCCAGCCCTTAACTCGTGAGATGCACGAAGAGAGAGCAGCGTAGGTAGAGTGCTGCTGGGAAGTAGATGGCTTAAAGAACCCGTAAAGTTGAACGTCATCCTAACGTCATGTAATACAGCTTATTTCCTGGCCGTCTTTGCTGCATAGGGGATCACTGGTGGGGCTCATCGACTATGGAGCCACCGGAGCTACAAAGCCAAGTGGCCTTTTCGCCTTCTGTTTGCCATAAGCTCAAACTGTTGCCGACGAGGTGTGAGAATTTAATTTATCCTTACAACAATATCTAAACTATATATATATATATATATATATTAAATTTATTTTAGGACAACATCTATGTATGGGCTAGAAATCATAGAGTTCATCACAGGTTCACTGAGACAGATGCAGATCCCCACAATTAAAAACGGGGATTCTTCTTTGCTCACGTGGGCTGGTTGATGTGCAAGAAGCACCCTGAAGTCATCAGATGTGGGAAATATATAGAAATATATAGAAAGTTACCTTATGTAAAAGTGAACTCTTGGATATTGAGCGAGAATAAAATAGACGCCTTCAGACTTGCAACAACAAATGGGTCGCCCATGCAAACCGAGAATCCATTACCATAACTTTTTAGAAATGTAACACATGTATACTATAAAACGTCCTCTCAGTGTGCGCTCTCTCCTTTGAAGCACACGAAAAGAACTATTACTTCTGAAATGGGCATTTGGAATAAAAAATGTTACCTCGAAACCTATTGACATTTGATATTCTGTTTTACGTATGTAGTAATGCTACTTTAATGCTTACTGTATGGGTAGCATTAGTCGGGATCGATAGGTAGCAACGGTCGGGGTATTAAATGTAACGGTAGCAACTGCGGAAGCTAAAGGTTTCAATAGTGTATAGGTTTCTAATGAATGGGTAGCGCAATAGTCGACCCACTAGGTTTCATTAGTCGACCGGTACTTCGTGTCGCGTTCCTAGATAGAATCAGTGTCTTTAGGAACCACTGTCCCTGTCCCAGGAAAAGGAGTAGCTGCTGGAGAGCTGGTAATTTTCTCCCATTTATCAAAGTTATCAAGAATTATCTTTTGGAGTATAGATAATGAGAAAACAAACTCCAAATCTTTATTCCCATAGTAAAAGCTCTTCTTGGTAGGCAGCGATCAGTATTATCTGGAATAGACTCATGTCGGCTAAATGTCGAATCGATTCGATAGATTATTGAATCTTGAATCTGGTAGAGTCTATCTATCTAAAAAATAGCTTTGATCTATTCTTGAGTCAGTCATTATTTCAATTTTTTTCCAAAAACAGTGGACATAGAAAATAATTAGAATGGGTCTAATAAAGTATTTATTTTTCGACGATAGTTGACTTACAACTGATTAATTTTCGATGCGGCTTTTGGTGTGAAAAGGGACAAGAAGGTGATTTTTGTTCTCGTGAAAATGAATAGAGACGACGAAAGTCCTGGAAAATTTGATTTAAATTTGGCATTGGATATTTTTCTGGAGCACCAGATCTTGCTGAAAATTGCCCTCCAATTGTAAAAACTTAGGGACAAAATTTCCTGATTGTATTGATTATCTTATCTGGTTAAACATTACTGCGAATAGTTTTTATTACACTACATCAGTATTATTGAAGATTCAAACAGATAATCTAGCTCATCAAAACTTTAGTCTCTCTAAAAAATGAATCCTGATTTTAGTCTGGTTTAAAATAAATTTAATCTTTAGTCTAATTGGATTCAAAAATAAATTGAATCCAGGGAGCACTGGCAGTGATAGATTTGATTCTTCTAATTTCTCAGAATAATATCCGAATATTAAGAAATGTTTAGTTTAGTTAACAGGCGTTCGTTGAAAACCTTTTTTCACAGATTAAATTTATTTTTCATTTCTTTATTATTCAGAATAATAAACGAAAAAGTAATGCACATATATATTTTTTGGTCAGGCAATAACATTGGTTACAAGAAAATCTGTCATTTTTTTTGCTGCCTGTGAAGTTGGAAACCAATCATTAGTTTTTCAGTGCTAAACAGTTAATTGTAACATTTAGTGATGAAAAGGAGAATAAAAACACAACTCGTGCTATTATTCCCATAATTGTTTCGAAGATGAAACCGAAATCCTACAACTAAATATCCCATGTTCATATTTTCCGCCGTATTTATGTTACCAGGTGGCGCCACCAATGCACCTGATTGCATTACCTCATCATTTTTAAGCCTCAGGGTAAAATTATGCAAAACAATCTAAGCAGGCTACCCCGGAGGAAATTTCTTCCTCTTTCGATTGATACTACTCAAGCGTTCACCGGAAGTACACAGCGGTGATGCATAAAGAAATAAAATAGGCCAAAGCCATCTGTTGGGATCCAGTGAAGTCTAGAGGGGTCCCCCAAAAATTGTAAAATAACAATCATAAGCGCCATCTGGTATGAGTGCGGCAACTGGTGATTAGAATCCCTACGGAAAATGATAGAAATATTTATTTCATCTCCTAAATCCCTTCGATTGTATATGATAGAAATATTTATGATATAAATAAAGAATGTGAAGATATGAAGGGAAAATGATAATATGATAAGAAATAAATCTCTTACAATAAAAGACTGTATACCTTTGAAAAATCTGGTTTTACATATGTATAAGTGAGTTTCATATAACACAATAATCTACTTTGAATAAGTACAGTTATTCTATTTCAAAGAGAAATAATATCAACCATTTATTTTTTTAATATTATCTCCTTCAAGCCTTACTTTCTAATTTATATGTAATATCACTTTATTTAGATTTTTTCTCGATATTCAACTTTTTGTTGCTTTGTTATTTTAAAATAATGAAATGAAAGAAATGAAATAAAGGGGAAAAACTAGAAGATAAAGTAAAACAGTAAATGAAATAACTAAAATAAATGTTAAGTAAAAGGTAACTGACTGCATTGGTTTACTACGAGAGAACAGCCCGATCCACTTGTCAGATACGAATCCGCCCTGGTTCGATAACAGTTAGTGGTTCTATAACCGCCAAGTTTCTTACGTTCGAAAAATTCATTATTCATAAAAATTAATTTAATAATTGGGCTTGATAAGTTGAGCACATCTATTTATACAATTTTTTATTTTAATAACATTTTACTTTATTTTTAAGGATCTACTTAAAGTTTTCTCTTTTACTTACACATCCTTCTAGATTTTATTGGTAAGTTTTTACTATTTAAATAAAAAGTATAGATTTAAACATAACATTAAGATTTTTCAATACTATCTAATGTCAGTAGGCTAAGAAAACAACAGGTAAAATCTAAAATGTTTTACAATTCATAAAGACAAATTAAGCTCAAATATCCAAATAATTTACGGATAATAACTGGATATCTAATTGGCATAGGCCTACCAACTTTTATATTTAATATTTTTATTGTTTCAGGGATTCCATTAAATAAAAAATGGAAACTGAGAGAGCGATGATGTACTTATTTTTTTTTAGCATGATCATCCTGCTTTTGAAAATTTGCAAACGTCCTTACAACTACCCTCCTGGTAGGAAACACGTTCTTGTTCTACTTAGATCAACTTTTACAGCATTCATAAATTGAAAATACTATGGAAAATCAAAAATACTATGGACTTGTTTTTATTTCATATGGACTTTATTTAAAATTTTATATAGTATCGTTCAAGAGTCATCGTTTAATTTTATTTTTTACTACAAAGAAAGAATAATAAAACGAATCCAAATCATTTAGGACCAAGAGGTTGGCCTTTTGTCGGGTATGTATGCAAAGCTACTATACTAACTTCCCAAGGAAAACCGATTCACTTCTATGAACAAATGAGCAATTTAGCAAAGATTTACGGTTCAGTGATTGGAGTTTTCTTGGGACCCTTTTCCCTACCCACAATTTTTGTCTGCGGCTCTGAAGCTGTTAATCCAACATTTTATAGAATTAAATTATTGATAATCGAACTTTTAAAACATGCAATAGGAAGAACATAAAATGGGCTTTACACCAATATATTTTGATGTGATGTAAAATGCAATTTAAAAGGTGAAATAACTTCTTGAAAGTCGATGAAATCGTCCATAAAGCCCCGTGTTATTCTTTTTTCTCTCGTCACCCTCCGGCACCGCGCGCGAATGTTTAAATTGCTAGGGGCTTTATGGACGGTTTTGTCGATTTTCAATGAATTATTTCACCTTGTAAATTGCATTTTATGTCAAATCAAAATATACTGGCGTAAAGCCCATTTTATGCTCTTTCTATTGCATGTTTTAAAAGTTCGATTATCAATCATTTAGTTTTATAAAATGTTGGTTTAATCAACCACACTTAGCGGCAAATTTATTTTTCTTTAAACTTAAACAGCAGCCCCTATTTTTTATAAAAACTAATTAATCTGTATATTAAAATGAAGCTTGAAGTCTCTACTTTCTAACAAAAAATGTTTCATTAAAAAATGTTGAGTCTAAGAGGCTCAAAAAGGGAAAAACGAAACGTTTTCCGTAAAGCCGCCGGTGAAAAGTCGGCCTACCCTTGGAAAGGGGCGGAGCATAAATGCCACCGAAAAGTGGCCCATCTTTAAGCCGCGCTTCCTATGGGAGATCCCGTTCCTTTCTCTTCTTTCATGGTTTTTTGGTTTTTATTACAACAAATAAAATTACAGTATTGTGTAGAATATATTAAATTTTTTATTTAAAATTAGGAATGAATGAGTTAGACTGTTGGTGGTAAATTTCAATAATGAATAATATAACAATTTACAAATAAATATTTTATTTGGCTCGTACCATTCCAAAATACAGGAGGTAAATGTAGTAAAAACTATGTTTACACGTTTCGTGAGAAATTTAAGCGATGTGCGTGAAGTCTGAATATTATTTGAATCAAACGAAACTTTTTAGGTAATAACAGAACGATGTCATGACACTACTTATAGCAAAAGGAGGGATTTCTATCATGATAACTATGGGCTACATAACTCTTTGATCGGTAAACGTACATGTTTTACATAAATATTTTTGGTACAAAGTGAAAAAAAATGTTCGTATATTATTACGTTAAAGTAACTTTCACGTCATGTAACTAGCATATTTGGAATCAGCTTAACATTTCACCCTTTCATACGACGCCAATTGGATATCCTTTTTGCAATTTTGTATAATTTACTATTTTGTTGGATATTTCGTGTATTATTAGTAGCCTTACTAGCCGTTGTAGCCGCTAGCTGGGAATTTCGATAATCGGTCGTTTTTCTTAGCGGTTGTAATCGCTAGTAGACATCTACAGGCTATAATATGGAGCCAAATTTCTTAGCCGTGGTTGTAACCACTAGCTGAATAGTCCGATTATCAAACGTTTTTCTCAGCGGTTGTAACCGCTAGTAGACATCTATAGAGTATAATATGGGGTCGACTTTCTTAGCCGTTGTTACCGCTAGTTGATATATTATAATGTCTCTCACTTCGCTAAAAGTGAAGCGATATTAATACCGTTTGATTCGCTAAATTAGCGAAACCCACGACCCCAATGCTACCCATACATTTCCTATCCTTTTTACGTATGTACTAATGCTACTTTTGAGTTTGCTCTTTTGAGAGCGACTAATAATATTCTCGCCTCGTCTAATGATATTCTGGCTCCGGCGATTGCTACCCATCGATCGATCGATAAAATTTTCATTGAAAATTCAAAATTTGTTCCAAACCGATTTGAAATTTAATCGAAACCAATTTGAAATTTATTCGAAACTGATTTTTAAATGATTCAACATTTATTTAAGTAATTCGATTTGATTCAAATCGATTAAAATTTTATTTGACATTGATTCAAATCGGTTCAAATAGATTTGAAAAAAATTGATTTGATATCGAAGAATATATGGCGAAAAAATAGCTGCGACTGTGTCGCCAGTAACTTAAAGCGACCGCTCCGGATACTAATTCATTCACAAATATTTATCCCGAAAAATTTTAGATGCATGCAAGAATCATTTCGCTCAATGGTAAAGTTCTGGCTTTTCATACGAGAGGCGTGAGTTTGATACTCAGGCTTTTCCCTCCTCCTATTTTTATTTCTAAAACTCTAGTGTTCATTTAAATAATTTAAGATTTATGCCAATTATTTAATTTTGCTCATAAGAAACAGGTTTTCATAAACTCTGAATCGTTTAAGTTCTGTTACATCATTAATCAGCATTACGAGTGAACCAAGATTGGCAACTTTACCGTCCGAGGCCTTGCTACTCCTAGCTGTACCTAACTTCAGCTGCCTTCGATCTAGTCGGACTCGGTAAACTCTACCGTGTTCTATGACGATAGCCGCCAAGCTCCGCGGCCACTAACTCATTTCAACCGGCTAAAGCTCAAAATCGGAATACCGGTCACGGCTGCCAGTACGGCCACGGCCAATACCATTAACCTCCCGTTTCGTCATACCCCCAACATCGGTCTCCTCGGACGAAATCTACAAAAATATGTGATGTTGTATAAACAACTTTGTTACAAAGTCCCGTAATCTTTAAACAACTTATGTACTTCGATGATCGATCACTGATTCGATTCGAAAACCGATTGTATTTAAAATCATTCCATTCAATTTCCATTAAAAATACTTTCAATGTCGGAAACCAAAAACGGTGCAACCAAGAAAAAGTGGGGACCCTGGAAAAAGTACGGATATCTTTTTACGGAGTAATGTGTGTCCCTTGTACCGCCATCTATAGTCACATTTTCAGCATTTTGTTTACATGATTTAAATTCCAAGTTAAAGTAGCTTAAAAAATCGATTTTACGGATAAAAATAGTTAATGTAAGTCGCCATCTTTAGTTGGATTTTAATGCACTCCCCTAGTTCAAGTCCCAGGCGTTATAGGCAATACAATTTTAAATAATTTTTACAAAGCTATTTTTACGGAATTAGAATAAATTGTTTTCATCGCCTTGTTGTTTTGATTTTTAAATAATTTTGATAAACTTTCCAACCAGTTCTACTAAATTGGTAAAACACTAAAATAAATTACAATTTATTAGTTTGTCCGTAACATTATATGTTCGGATTTAAAAATAATAATTTTGGCTGCTTATTTTTCTACAATACTGATATAGTAGCAGTGTTTCACAATTCAAATTTGAATTAATTTGAAATTTAATTAATTTGGGAATAAATTTGAAACCCCTTGAATCTGAATCTGAATCGATTCAAAACCAATTCTTTTGAACCATGAATCGATTCAAATCAAAGAAAATGAAGTGGATTCATTAAAATACAGTATTGCTAGATGGCGATTATGTTTTCTGACATTTTCGTCTCTTCGATTTATTTTTTTCGTTAATAAAAACGAACTTTTAACAATTTATTTTCACGACAAAATGTATTGAAAATTAATCAGTTGAAAGGCCTCTACCCTTGTACGATGCTTCGACGAACATCTCATTTTTCTCGAAATTCACTGTATTATATGGAAATATTATTGATTATAAAAGAATTATTTGAATCTTGAATCCCTAATCTAAATTCATGAATTAAATTCAAATGAATCTGAATCTGGGCTTTAAAATATAGATTCAAAGGGTCGTTGAATCCTGAATGTATTTAAATTTTGGTTTGAATCGTGAAACACTGTATCCTGATGTTGGTGTTACTTGTCACTTGAGTTAGGTCCGGTTTTACATAAAACAATTAAAACACGACACTAGATGGCAGTTCAAACAAATATTAATTTGAAATAAGGAAAATATTTGACCGAAATAAGAATGTTATACAAATCTAAAACTAGATGGCAATCCAATCGAAACATTAAAGTTTATATGTAAAGGTTGTAAAAAGAAACCGAATAGTGCAGATTAAAACATGTAAGTGGATCTTGGGAAGTCGATTCTCGCAATCGCTTAAAAATCCTATCATAGATGGCGAGCATCAATGCAGCATCTTGTAGGAGAAGGAAATAAAAATATTTCTTGCTTGTCGATTTTTAAAGGTCGCTGTGTCATGTACTGTCGTGATAGTCGATAAAGTTTTGAATTATAATTGTCTTAGTTTCTCTCTCTCAATTTAAAGACTCCCACTTGACCTCCTCGTCTTGCAAACAAATTGAGTGGAACCTTCTGGGTGGCAAATCAAAAATCCTTGGTAACAAAACTTCCCAGAATAGAGGGGTCATTTCTGAACTTGAGAATCAATTCGACTTTGGTTTTCGTACTAGGAATATAGGTTGTGTAGCGAGCTGTGTTTTTTCAACTAACTTTCGTTATTGAAAATATTTCGGTATTAATTTTTAAGAACCTTCGTTTTCGTTTATTTTTCTTGTTTTGCTAACGATCGTTATCGGAAACGAAACCAGAATTTATGTTATTTTGGGTTTGCTTAAGGGACGAATTCCCCTGTGACCACAAGGGAAACCAAGCTGGCACTTTTTTAATTTAAAATTTTAAGTATCTTAAAAAAAACTAAAGTATAAAAAACACTGTTTGGATTGTGGATAATACTTTTCGTCGATTTTCGTTTTCTACAGTTAGGATTTTGCAAATATTTCGATCTCTGATTTTCTTCTTGAAACTCAAAAATAGTACAATATTATAGCTCTTATTTTTCCTAATAAATCATAGTTACAAATCAAAAGCTTGTTTACCGAAAGTGATTTTTATTTTCAATCGAATTTTCAAGCGAATAGTGAATTTTTCAAATATATATTTTATGTTCAAGGCGAAATTATATGTGGTTCAGCAATTCAAATTTATTTCAATGATTGTAAAATATGAAGATTAACGTTTTTAAGATACTCCAATGACGACGTACACCAAATGATATATTTATCTTTTTTACCAAGATTCAGGAACACATTTAAATGACATCTGTTTTAAATAACCAGCCTGAAATGAATCGAAAGATAGAATAAGCTTATTTCATTCCCTGGAATATTTAATGATTTCCATCATTTTCATACCACCTGCACAAACTTCAATCGCTTATTTAAATTATCAGTAATTTCCCAGGAAGCTCTTGGGGATCGCAGATAATTAAGAATTCTTATATAAATTAGATAATTCCCAATTTTTCTACTAACAACCCGAATTTAGTTTTTGAATAATAATAATTTTTCTTCGTACATTTCTTTTCAACTTTGCCGTGAAAAATATTTTAATTTATGAAATAAAATGAAGTTAAGATTAAAATGTATAAAAAACAGTTCATAAAAATATCTAAGAGTTCCTTGGAACCATTTGGCCATAAATGATGTAAATGGAAGAGGTCATTACAAAGTAAAAAATCGAAAGATAAAAAAATATTCGAAGTAAGCTGTAGAAGAAATTTTACTTTTGACTTGTAATACTTTGAAGGCATAGCGATTGCTCATAAAATTTAATCCCACAACTCTCACCGTGTAAATATAAAACAAACATTATAGCGGAAAGCTTACTTTTTTATTTTTTTAAACTACGACGGACGTTTGTGTTCCCAAGTTCGAAATTGTATTGATGGAAAATTCGTAATTTTATAGAGGAAAACAAAAGGCTTACAACATTGTCATAAATTTTTTATCGATGTAATGTATACACACATAAACATATAACATATTAGAGAAGATACATTGACATAAGATCAAAGGTAGTCGATTCTCGTTGGTATGTTATTAAGATGGAAAGAAAAATAAAAAATTCAGGATAATTTTAACTGCGCAATTATACACGATCGTCATTAAAAACCTCGTATATACAACCGTGCTTATGATACATAGGTGTTTAGGCTCAAGTCACAGTTAAAAACAAAATCACTGCATCATCATACTTAAAAAAAAGAATCTGAAGAATGCAATATGCTATGTTCTTAGGACACCATTTCCTTTAGAAAATAAACAACAGCTGGTGTTTGTATCTATTACATACTATTACCGTTTTTAAAATATTCTACCAAACTTTTTTAAACTTCCAACAGTTTTCTCTGTACAACATCGTAAGCAGGCTGTTCAATTCATCCCCCTAAAAGGTAACCGAATTTATTTTCACATATCAAAACAGTTAAGCGTTTTCAAATGTAATGTAATAAACAATATTGAATAACTCATTTCAATATTGTTTCGCGAACATTTTTTGGTAAAATTAGGTATGTTTATTCCAATTTTACCAGGTTACTTTTGATAAAACAATATACATAGATCAAGTCAATTCTGGACAAAATGGTTTTTGTTCTTTCTTTTGCAATTTCACATGTAGGGGAAAGCGGGGTTACTTGGGAGAGCGGGGCTACTTAGAACAGAGGGGTTTTAAGTATGTTTAAAAATTCATTTTGTTAAGAAACGGCATTACTGGGCCGCATCTTGATGAAAAGTTTCATTTAAAAATGTAGACTGAGCGCGCTGCGCGTTTTCGACAAAAAAAAGTTTTGTACATATTTTGCCATTATGGCATGGTATTTTCTATGATATAATCATGCCACAAGAAAATCAATATAATTCTGATTCTTACTGTTTTTCAATTTTTTCACGAATCAGCGATTATAAGTGCATAATAATGATTTTATTTAACTGTCCCAACTAGCCTCGTACTTTTTTTACCTTTTAGTAAAAAATTAAATTTATAAAAAAATGTCTTAAATTTTTTATTTAGAAAAAATAAATTTTGAAAATATACTAGAAAAGCTAAATGAATAGGCTATAACATACATTTTGAAGTTTTTATCAAATTTGTTTCATGACACAACTAAGAATCCTAAAAGGCAGTTTTACTTTTTTTGTCCCAAGTAAGCTCTCCCTAACTAAAATGTGCATAGTTTCATTTTCCGGGAAATGAACCAAATGTGTATAATCTTCATATTCCATAAAAGAGGATGAGCTCATTTTCATATTTTTTTATTTATACGAAAATATTTATTTTCGTGCGGTGAACGTAAGAATGGAAAATAAAATTTTACACTGAAAAAATTTAGTATTTTAAGAAGAAAAACTTTTGCAAGAAGAAAAAGAAGAAAGAAAGAAGAAGAAAAATATTTTTTCTATATTAAAAAATATTTCATATAAACTAGAATTAAAATTATTCTGAATTTCGATAGAACATTATACATAGTTCAAAAAGCCAGTTCTAGACAATATGGTTTTATGTTCTTGCTTTTGCAATTTCACATGTATCTAAAATGTGCATAGTTTCATTTTCTGGGAAATCTTCATATTTCACCAGAGAGGATGAGCTCATTTTAATTCTTTAAAAAAAACTTTTTGGATAAAAATGATAAGTCGTACATTTTTTTCTTGCGGCGAACGTAGAACGTAGAAAAGAAAAAAAAACTTTTTAAAATGATAAAATTAAGCATTGAAAGAAGAAAAAAATGTGGCACCATATTTTTCTATATTTTCACATTATGTCAGAAGAAAGTAAATGCATTGAAAATATTTATAGTATCATGTTAAAGGCCTTTTTTCTCGTTATAGAAATCATTTACATGCTTTATGCACAAAATCGGTTTCAAATTAAGAAACCAATAATTTACAAGGAAACAAAAAAAATGCAAAAATGCAGTATTCGAAGAAAATTAATGTTACAATAAGACAAAACAATAACGACGACATTGAAATTTTTTTAGAATTTGACGAAATACATTTTTTATCCATCACTTCTTTTTATTTAATTATTGTCAGTTCTTTGTAGTTTCTGCTGTTGTATATCATTGAGAGGTATTTTAGAACTATTTTATGAACTGTTTGTCATAATTTTTGGTATATCTTTGTAAAGCAGTTCGGTTATTTTTTCTAGTTAAAATTTTTGTGGTGGAAAATTTCTTTTTCATGCTGATCTCCGAAATGGTGAAAGTTGTTATAAGTTGTGTGTGAAGTTTTTCAAGTATATTTAAATGATTTTGTACAAATAGAAAAGTAGTTTCTATAAAGCAGCTATTCATTAACTGATGCAGGATATGATCAAATTTTTTCCCACTGTTTTAGCTAATATAATTTATTTAAATATAAGATATTAATAAATATTTTGAGGAAGAACCGAAGCTCTGAATTGAAAACGTGGTCTTTTTATTCAAATACATTCATGTACAAAAGATCCACTGGTTTTTAGGCGAAAATTTTAATTTTATAATGAAAAAAAAAACTTTGAGAAACGCGGAAGCTATTTATTTGTGTTATAGGTAGGGGTAGTCATATGATCATAAATTATGAAATAAACGTAAAGCTAAAATGATTGGAAACTACATTACCACATTTACCAGCAAGTACTGTATAGGGCCTATACAAAACCACAAAGTTCGGTCTTATTTATAAATACCTAAATAGAAAAATTGTAATTCATAAATATAGAAAGTTGTGTTGAGGGGAAGGTCTGCTAAAAAAATATAAATTTTAATTAAATTATAAAAACATTACTGCTTTTTTTTAAAGTTTCAGCAAGACATCGATTTCGAGATGCCACATATTAAGAGAGTTTTCATATAAAATTAATTTTTTATTTCACATGAAGAAAAACATGAATCATTTCTCAATTCGTCACTAGAAAAATCAATAAATAATTTAATATATATTTTCCTCAGCTAAATAATTTATTTCTGAATTTTTTTAAACCTCAGAAAAAGAAATTTTCAAGTCAAAATCACTTTACTTCAATAAGAAAAACAATTTGAATGAATAACAAATGAAATTGAATAATGAGTGTGAAATTTGCTCAATCCCGTTTTGAATTGTCAGTGTTTTGGCAATATAGATTAGTCGTGTATGGCTTTTCAAGTGAGCTATATATGACGTATTTAAATTTCCAAAATTTAGGCAATTCAATTTTGGATTGCCAGGTTTTCAGCAATTGGATTTTGAATTGCGGTGATTCAATTTCAAGTCGGATTTGTAATTCATAATGGTCACATTATATTTTTTGAATTAGCTATATAAGACAAACTTGAATTGACAATGTTTCGGCATTTCAGACATGAATTGCTAAAGTTTCAGCAATTCGATTTTGAGTTGCCGAAGTTTCAGCAATTGGAGCCTATGCTGAGTTGCCAAAGTTTCGGCAATTTGATTTTGAAATTCCAAAGTTTCAGCATTTCATGTCGTACATAGAGTAACCAGCAAACTGAAATTCGGGTACTAGTACCCGACAAGCGGCAACAGTTGCTAGCCGGAAATCCCATCTTTTCAGTTGCCCTTCGGCCGCCGGATATAAATCGAATAAATATTTTGCAAGAACTAAATCTATCATTTTTAAGTATGAAAGTTATATAAAAACAACAAAAAATAGACTTTTATCATTAAGCATGAATGCTATTTTGCGGAATGCGCTTTCTTTAAGTGTGAATGATAATTAAATTTAAAATAATTACGCATAAACTTACAAATCTCCGAAAAGCAGATTTTTTCTTAGATGCCGAGAAAGAGAACAAACGAAAAAACTTAGTTGAGGTAGTACTTTTTATTCACAAAGCTTTTGACATGTGTATTAAACATGAAAACACGGACGGCAAAAAAAAACCAAGGCAGAGATGAGAATACATTTTTTCAAATACCTTCACGTGACAACCCTTTTTATGTATATTCATTCACAAAATCAGGTCTCTAAAAAATGAAGCCCGTAACCATAAATCCGCACATAGTTTTCATAAGATTTAACAAACGATTTCTAAGCGAAATAGAGAAAAACTCCCCTATTTTGGTGGGACACGGAAAGTTATCGTACTTAAATAGACATCATTCGACGCGGAATTCAATTTCGAGGCGAGTGGCTTAAAGTTCAGGTTGGTACGAGATCCTTGTTACGAGATAATCTACTAAAACTGGGGAAACTTTGGTACTTTTTTGGAATGTATCTTTTTGACATCGTTTTTCTCTAAATATAATGACGGATTCCTAAAAAAATATTTACAGAAAGAAAGAGCATTTATTTTTCTAAAACCTACTTTTTTTCTTTTTTTGATAACTTTTTTTATTAAGCAGATATCAAAAGAATTCTGAGACACTAGTTTTTCATCCTTTTTCCAGCCTCGTCAACATCACCTCTGCTAAGATTTGCCGTCAATTTGCCGTATGTTCGCTTCGTTTTATTTTCTCCTGGGGGGTTGACGGAACAAATTTTTCCCCGAAAAAAGTAGTGTCTTACAATTTTTTTTATATCTCGTTATTGAAACAGCTTACCAAAAAAAGAAAAAATAGGTTGTAGAAATATGAATGCTCTTTCTTTCTGTCTAATTTTTTTGGGGAATGTATAAGGTTTTTTATGAGAAGAACGATACCAAACAGACACAATTTTCCTAAAAGTATACGAAAGGTTGCCCGGTTTCAGTCGATTATCTTGTAACAGAAATATTGTTTCAACTTACACCTTACGCCATTCGACTTGAAATTGAATTCCACGTATAAATATAATTTCGGTCTAGACAACTTTCCGTGTCCCACCAAAATAGAAAAATTTCTCTCTCCGCGACTCAGAAATCGCTTTTTAAACAATTTTATTTACGAACATTTTTTCATCATTCTTTTCCGTACGCATAAGTTATTTTTCACATTTTTATTTGTAGGAATCACAGATGATTGCTTATATTTAATTTTTGCGAATGACAATTATCTTGCTTTTGACATATTATCTTTGCCCTAAAATGAGTTAAATTTACGGTTAAGCTCGTATTAATTGCTTTCAAATATAATAGAAATATGTTTCCTTGTCTATTGAATTAATAAAATAAGTAATATACTAACAAAATAATTAAGCAAACGTGCCTGTGGGACTAAGAAAAGACTTGACTAAAAAATAAATGACAAACAGATTTTTCTCAGGTGTACAACGATTTGACGGGAAAATATAGACCTTATAGGCCAAAATTGTTATTCACGCTTACAAACGACTTATCAGCCTCACTCTTCGGGAATGCAATAGTATTTTCAATAGACGGAAGTTAAATTTAAGCAAATTGGTATTTGTTTATAGTTTAGGAAAATGGACTTTATTAATACTACTACTAGCAAAAAACTTATGGAAAAATGTTTATGAACAGGTTTAAATGAAACAAATGGAATGGATACATTTCTTTATTACTTACCAGCTGCAAGTAATATTGATATATTTTGCATTTCCTTCTGTGAAATCAGAAAGGATGACAAAAATGTACAATTTTCAAGAGAATGCCACAGAATACGAAAACGCGCTAGTCTCAATTTCTACATTTTTCCCGACTGCCGAATTTTCTCCGGATAAATCATTGATCGTTGGCCAAAAATGTGTGGAAGATAGCCGATTACTCGTCAAGTCACTGTTGAACCAGGAGGAATGGGCTTTATCGAGTATTGTTTTTTTCCGTTGTTATATGTTCTATAGGCCAAGTAGTGTAAAAGAGATTATTTGAAGGTTTATTTTTTTCAAATCACGTCAACATGTTAAATTGCGCCATTTTAAATGTTCAAAAATATTAAGTAGTATTAAGGCAGCTTAAAATCATTATCAATAACATAATATTTTCAAACATTTAGTCTAAAAATTCTTTATATTTTTTCAGTGTTTCTGGCTTCTGGGAGACTTCCTTTAGATAAATCTACAATTCATTTATTTGCGGGGGTCAAAGAGACTCGATATGAGTCAGGGCTGTTCGATCAATGTTTATCCTCTGGAAATTCCCAAATAAATATAAAAGGACGGTACTGCTCTGTCTTCATAAGAGCACAGCCTGTGAATTCTTTCCTTGAATCACGTTCTAAAAATCATAGGAAATTATTTACCGAAAAACTCGTCTCGAACGTTTCCCGTGCAGCTGTGTCCATGGAAGTACCGAATCCAGAATCATTTTTTGATCCTATGAAAAAAGCTGATATAATAGTTGGACTATGTCTGCCATCATCATGCAGTGCCCAGGACGTTCGTCACTCCGTTGCAAACCAAATCGGCCGAAATTATTTTACCCTTTCGTTAAGTATGGGAAAACCTGATGTTGGCAATCAGTCAAAACCATATTCGTTTGTTACAGCGACTCACGAAATGTTTTGCCACGATGGTTTAAGGATTCAGGATCAACCATCTCTAGACGGAATTTCAACCGCTTTCAAGTATTTGTTAACTATTATAAGTAGTAGATATCTTCCAACTAAGTGTCTCTTGGTAGTCATAGTATGATAAGAGTTTTAATGTTCTTGACATAGGTTTAGTTTATATCTCTAGAGAACATATTTCAGTCTATTGCCTTTACACGTAAGAACAGTAAAGGCTGAATTCTAAATATTCAATTGACGGGTGCGCTTGGAGAGAGCACTGTCTTAAGTTTTACAAAAATCTATAAGATAATCTTCTAACTTTGATGAGCTAGAATCAATAACTTGGTAAAGAGATAAGAAATAGTTTGTAATACGTTAACTGGCAGTAAATTTCCTAGTATAGCAGTAAACAGGGAATGCCACTGGATCGTTAGCTGGAACCATTCAACCATGTAAATAATAACCATGCAACCATATGTAAATAATTCGCTAAAAATTATCTCAACTACGGGCAACCACAGAGTTGCAATTTCGTCAATATGACCATGACCATGACCATGAGATAACTTACTGGACTATGATTGACGAAAACTGCCTGAATAATCAAAGAATCATAATCATTTTCACCCTTCTGATCCAGATGCAATCATAATCCGCTTATGATTATAATAAATTTTTATTATAATCAAAATTTATAACCAAACACTGGGTATAGATCTATGAGCAAACTTAGTTTTGCTGAAGTACGCTCGTACTATGGTAAATCTGGGTTCAATTCGTTCAAAGAATAGCAAAATCATCTCCACATCTCTTCTTCCATTTCAAATACCCCTCTTTAAATATCCCATTTAAAAATTTTAGATAGAAGAGAGTTACATTTTACATGCCATCACTTATCATTTAATTATCTTTTATTACCTTGCATTATCAAGTGTTCGAAATAATAATAAAGTGTCCTTGGTTTTACAGATTTGTAATGTGCTTCATTATAAGTATGGTGCTCGCCTCCACTTCATATGATATATGGGTACTAATGCTTCCAGGTGGAAAATTAAAGCTATCACCGATTCCTGCTGACCTAGAACCTCTTTCAATCCAAGTGCTTCACTGCTTCTCTCTAATCAGAAACCTACATGAATGGCTGAAAGACTCTGGAGATAGAGAAATGGGATGTGTAAATGGGATAAGGGCACTCTCTAGCCTGTTAACCGTAAATTTCCATGCGATGGTTGTTATAATCCCTAGGACATCAATTAGTCAAACAACTTTATTTCAGGTATTAAAAAATTAATTTTTGTTGTTTCCTTTTTTGAATAAGATTTTTAAAATACGAGAAGATTAAAAAAAAAAATTTAAACTATTTAACCTAATTATGAGTTAATCGATTATTTGATCGATTCTTCAAAAATCAATGGCTAGTTTAATCGGTTAACGATTACATTAATCGCACACCCATGAAACAAAGCACCATTATATGTGATAAAAGAATTTGCATCTTCCTAATCTTGAAGCTTTTAGAACCACCAAGAATATTGTTTTTTTTCAACCTTGATTACAGTTGATGTCATCATGGCTGGGTTTCCCTTTGGGTCACAGTATCAACTTTTCATTGGATACCTTTTTTCTGATTGGTGGTGCTTGTACCTCTACCACCATGCTTTACGACTTGAATCGACGACGTTTTAACATATTCCAGTTCTACATTCATCGTTTTATAAGGAATTTCACACAATTTAATTCTTTTGAATATCACAAAAACAAAACTCATATAGATCAACCTTAAATATTGAAGATTTGATTGTTTTTAAATCGGAGATAACTTACTGCACACGTTTTTAAAAACCAATAAGTGTTTTCCGCCGTTATATCATTATTTGTTTAGAAAAGTGTACTGTAACTTACCACAATTTTTTAAAATGTAAACACAAGAGAAGTAAACACAACCATTGTAGTTTTCTTTTTGTGATTCGAAAGACATTATCATACTCGTGTTTATTTAATTTTTCAACACTGTTGTGCTTTTATTGATTCGTGTTAATCGGAATGTTTTTTTTAAAATCCATAACACGTTCTTTGAAAACGAATTACAGATTGGTTCCTTTGTATGCGCTCATCATTTTCTTCAAGGCATCCTGGCGTTTTGACCAAGTACCCTATTGGAACTGGACTCAGTATTCACAAGAGGACTGCCAGTCCAATTGGTGGTATCACATCTTATTCGTCAACAACATGTTTCCTAATAAGGGGCATACTTATGTACAGTACATATTAATTTTTTCAGTGTTCTTCAAAATAGTTATTTACCACTATTATGTCGCCGAATCGATTCCAATTAGAATTTAGTAGGGGCAACAATAATGGGTGTAAATGAAATTTCAACTTTTTTTATTGATGCAGGAGACCTTACTTCACATAGATTTTACGTACAAACAAAGAAAATTATCCCTTACCATTATCTAACAGTAAAATTGAAAACGGTCACTGTATGGTGAGCGATGGGAGAATATGATACATGCTAATTTCAATTGTTTCCCATTTTTTCATTGCATAACATAAAAAAGATTTTAAGCGTAAACATTTTATAATTTCTTAAAATAAATGTAACAATGAAGCTGGTTATTAAGGAAGCAAAAGTTGAAATGTGGAATACTGAACTAAATTACGAAACAATGTTTTAATAGATAAATAATCGAATTTTCAGTGCATGGAAGAAACATGGTATTCTGCTGTGGATATGCAACTTTTCATACTGAGTCCTCTTTTTATCTTTACATTATGGCGCTGGCCAAGAAGCATTGGTCCTGTATTAGCTCTTTTAGGTCTACTGGTGGGACACTTCTATTCTATGATCATATATAAAAAGGGGACCTTACCTCTCTTCTTGCTAAACACAAGAATGTAAAAAAAATTGTCCTAGACGAATATAATTTTTAGTAAAATATTCAAAATATAACTTTGAATGTAGGTCCTCATTGAACCAGTTGCCAGAATATTTCACGTCGTATCACATCAAAACTTTAAATCGAATAACACCGTACCTAATCGGAATCCTGCTTGGCTGGATCTTGCATCACACAAAGCACTGGAAACTAGTTATTAAAAACAAAGTATGTATCTTTTTTTCTTTTTTTCTTTTAAAAAAATCAATTTACATACAACAAGGAAGACCGATGCCAATTTATTGTATACACACGAAAATCTTTTGAAAAGTCGACACAACATGGCTTCATTTTCAAAATAGACATAAATATATTTTGCACCCTTGAGACTGTGCCTTGCCAAAAAATATTTGACTGACACTAGCTCTATTATGTTTTTTAACCAAATATCGACCCAACTTATTCGGTTTATAAATCTCTTTTACACTATGAATTGAAATCCCTCATAGTATCTAACGTTCCTGACTTAAAATCTATAGCCGCATCATAATATATTCGAGTCTAGGAAACACTTGACACAATGTCTTTCATGGTAAACACAATTTTTTTTCCTTAAATTCGCGTTATACTTACACTTAGAATAAATTGAGCATAAGGTTACATTGAAGTCACCCAAGGAAAACAAAACATTTTTTTATTGCCTATTGGCTTATAAATATCTCGGTAAATAACGTTTGGCTTCAATAAAGATACTGCGTCAATGGTATATAGATATTGTGTTTCCTGAAGAAAAAGATATAATATCGTTTCCTCAAGATATTAGTTCGGGCACAAAAACTTTACAATGTGTGCTAGTTAATAAATTTGGAATTTGTTAATGAAAAAAATGACAGATATTCTGTCATACAAGATAGCCCTTTCGTCGACCAAGATTATATTCATTAGGGAATGTTTCGAGGTAAAATGTATATTGTCTGTTGGGAAAATGGAGCCAAAGTATTTTTTTTTCGACTACCCTAAATGTATTCATTACTGAATAATTGCCATACATTCAATTAATAAAATTCAGCTTCGAACAATAAGTTTGCGAATAAGAAAGCAGAACGGCGCAGTCAATTCACAGGTAAAACTTAAAAGACGGGTATCGAAAATTAAAATTAATAATGAATCAAAGAAGATTTCCCTTTGACCTCTCATGTTTAAATTTACCATTTTTCGAAACACAATATGAACTTCTTTGTCTTCTTCGTGACATCAAAATAAAAAATACTTATATCCCTATATAAATAGGGACATTTAATCATTGGCTGGATGTTGTCTGGATCCATTATATTCATAATACTATATGGACCTTTCCTATACGCTGACGAAATTACTGCTCCATTCATAGATCCCATCTTCGAATTTTTTTATGGTGTCTTTCATCGGTCTCTGTGGTGTTTAAACATTGGTTGGATAATTATTCTTTGCATGAACGGATATGGAGGTAAAGATAATGCTGAATACGATAATTTATTATTTAATTTTAGCAATTTGTATTTCTGTTTGTTTGTTTTTAAACTAAATTTTATGCCTCATTTAGGAATTGTTAATTATTTTCTTTCGAGCAAGACTTTGTTGCTGGTTTCTCGGCTGAGCTATTGTATATACTTGACCAACATTGCCGTTATGTCTGCTTATGCATCGCAGCTACGAACACCATTTTATGCAACTCCACTGAATCTGTTGGTAACAACAATGGGTATCATGATGTTGGTTCTAGCTATCTCTGTCATATTACATGTCGCAATTGAGACCCCCTTTCAAAAATTGGAAAAAAATATTTCTCCCATCCGCATCATCCGTATATTACAGCGTCAATAATGATAAAGTATTCCTCGTATTCTAAGTAATTATACGAACTAGAAAACATTTCATTCAAGAAAATATTGCTTCGTTGCCAATTTTAAAATGGTTGTAACAATCCTCTCTAGTCTCTTATTTATCCCCTAGAAAATGATTAGCTTATACTATTTTTTTTCATATCTGGTGGCCATCACGGCGTGCATCACGTTAATGCTCGTCTAATAAATGATTTATTGTCCGAATAAATGATTCGAATAGTAATAATTGATTTAGGATTTAAAGAAACGATTCCATTTTTTCAAACCACGCCACTCTTGTAGTTCTTTTTGTTAGCCTACAGAATATGATTGAATCACTACAGAATTGATTTTTATGGCCGCAAAGTTGATTTTACGAGGTCCAGAACTAATTTTAATTACTACGGAATTGACTTTTATTTCTACAGAATCGATTTCTTTGCTAACCGCAATCAATTGCATTCATAAAATCTAGTTTTAACCGCTTAAGAAATTGTTTTGAAAATTGAGGTTGAAAACTAAAAAATAATTGACGATAGCACAGTAAGCAACAAAAACATTTCTGTGGTTATAAAACTCATTTTTGTAGCTCTAGCAATACTTACATGTTTACAATTATTTCTGAAAACATTTCACCAATCATATCACAATCAAAATCAACTATTCGGACGCTCAATCGATTCTGTAGCTTTTAAAATCACTTCTGTAGCTGTTGAAATCAAAAGCACCCCTTACAAAGGCGCCCAGCGGAATCAATCTGGATAGCCCGCCATAGAAAAGCAAGAACGCTGCGTTGCTATAGAATGAGTTTTTTTATCGCAGAGCAATCTCCCATCTCAGACGGTGCTGAAAGTTTTAACATGTTTTGGTAACGTGGGTTACCTCCCAGCTGGAGCAATCGCGTATTTTTAGAAGTAGTTAGATCCAGCCTGCGGAGAATAAGTTTCTTCACGTATAAGTGAAGGTTTCCATGAGGCATGTAACCCGGTCTATCAGACTCAAGCTTGAAAATAACCAAACCAGAATCATGACCTATGAAAAGATGAGCTTATAAAATAGTTCGTAATGGTGTTGGAGAAGAAAAAACGTACCAGCAGGAAAAAAATTAAGAGTTGGATTGGCTGCCACTACCCAGAAGCGATTATGTTTGCGTCGGAACGTATTGAGGCAACTACTATTAGTTAGAGCCCAGATTCGGATGCTCTTGTCCTCGGAGTTGGACAAGATGAGGTTTTGATGAGTGTAGCATAAGACGCACGAGGCATTGTTGTAGTGTCCTTGGCAAGTATCTATTTCCAATGCCTAAAGAAATAGGTTAAGAGAAGAAGTAGGTAAGAGAATGGTTTTTTAGATGAGTAAATAGGTTGACATATTTAGTAGTAGATACAATACCTTGGGCTCGCCCATGCGCCACAACTTGGTTTGACGATTATTAGCACCTGATACGAGAGACAAATTTGGATGGAAGGATGCCCAGCGGGCACTACGATCCTGGCCTTCTAAAAAGTATAGAACGACGGCATTAGCTTGGCCAAACAAATAAGTTGATGCAGGGTTCTGAATGTATTTCCCAAGTTCAGTAGGACCTCGAGATGCACGTTTCTTCCTCAAACATAATTGGATACGAGAGAAATTAGCATAAATTGAACATTTAAAAGGAAATATTTACAAGTTGCTTACAAGAGATATCCCAAACTTTTACATGTTCATCAAATAAGGCAGAAATATTTATATCTTCATTTGGATGGAACTGGTGAGCACATACGACATTGATTGTTTTGGTAAGTAACAACGGAAACATAGGTTCTCCTCTGCCAGTTTCAGATACAATTAGTTGGATGATATGAATCATTGAATATCCAGGGATGTTCATGGTTGAACACAGTGGTACAAATGTGGTCCATGTGACCAATGAGAGTGAACTGACCGAGACGAAGCTAGCAATTCCACACCTGAGAATAAAGTAAAATTATTAAGTTGACATTAGTATTATGAATAAACTCTAAATTTACCTGGATTTTATAATCATCTCAAAGGATGAAAGGTGGCTGTTGGCCTTAGCAGTAGATATCTCGATATGTAAATCCTAGCATCTCCCTTCGGTTAAACATGTGCATAATGAATACCAAAATCTATAAATATTGATAAAGATTAATGTGACACAATAAGTAACACATAAACATTTATAAGCTATTTACAAATTCATACACGATGGTGTAGAAACTGTGACCATTACTCTCTCAAGGACAGTAGCTGTCTACCAGTACCATCTATGTCGTCGTCGGATCGAAGAGAAATAGGCACTATTATCAGCAGTAATACTTTTTCCAGGACTGATAAAAGAGCTCCCACATGAGTTACTAGGTAATAAAAGAAGAAAAGCGTTTCTGCACTACAAAGTTAATCTCTGGGACTGTATATTGTGTACGAAAACCGGCAAACGTCACTGTCACGTATTCAAGTTTTCAAACGCGCAATCAGAATGTAAACAATAATATATTTAACTAAATACCGAGAAAATAGCGAATCAGTCGAGAGAAATAATAGTTCTTAAAAAATGAAAACATAATAAGTGTGCACATGTTTTTTCTCCGGAATTATCTCTACTCAAATAGTATATTAAAAATGAACGAATAAAGATTTATTACTTTCATTTGCCAATATTTATTTAAGGCCGTAAAAATTACACTTTTCGAATTGCGATGACGAGTCAATTCATTTATTTAAAAAATTAAATGGGAGAATCAAATCTTAATTGCTAGTTCTTCATTATTGCTTGTTTTTTTTCTGTAATCTGTTGAATGACCTTAGAAAACATCTTTTACTAGCACATTGCAAATGCTGTACAAGAAAGTTAGTGTAGAAATCGTGCTGGACAGCTCCTATGAAATCATAATATATTTAGACCAAGAAAACACGAGAGGGATAATAAATTATTATTACGATTAATGGCATGATGAAGAAGAGAATCTCTGAACAACAAAAGGTTTTTTTTTCCCGGACCTGCATGTGACCAAGCTCCTTCAACGAGAACAGCGTCATCAATACATGCCCTCCAAGCAATGAAAATCTTGTTTTGCAAACTTGTCCCACCAATAAACCCCCTAAAGTATAGCACCTTTTAAAAATTAAGAAGATTTGTGAATAAATTGTTATAAAGATTGACAAATTTATTTGGTTTACCAGTCTGTCTTTTTCAGTTGGATTGTTTTCGAGTATTTCTTCAAATGTAGGAAAACTTGATATACGTTTAAATGAAAGAATGTTATCAAAATCCATCGTGTCCGACTTGAGAATAACCTTGATCCATTCCAAGACTGAAATAACGTTGAAAATTTAAGACAATTACCAAATTAATGTGACATCTATCGGTAAAAGGTTTAACTATGGCTGCTTTTTTAATCTCCTGTAAAACATTTAAAAAGACATTTTAACTATCTTATCTTTTTCGATCTTGGTAAAATATTAAGTTTAATATTGGTTTTTGATACCTCTGGTGAACGTTGTAACTTAAAAGTTAATGAGAAACCTAGTAAAAAACTTAAAGTTTGTATTCATTATTAATTTTTTTATTGCATCAATAAGGGGGAGGTCAGAAAAGATTTCACTTCCGTATTGGTAGAGAAAAAATCCATCATAGCAGCTTTGCATTTATTATACTGCACATCCTAAGCTTGAAGGACAGGACAATACCTGATACAAGGAATTCAAGGATTTTAGAAGATGATACTGAAACATTTTTGACATTTTTAAACTGGAATTGGGTAAAAGTTGCGCGTTGACAGCATCCTTACTTCCTCGGGCAGATGGATCGAAGGCATGCTCATCATGGAAGTATGAAGAGGTACATCCGGAGTCTCGTATTCAGAATCCGAACCCGAATAACGTATGAACAAACCACACCCAGTGATTTGTTGACGGTCCATAGAAGATTGTCGTGTCTAAACTCTAAAATGTCCAATTAGAAGAAATATCGCTATTCCAATTTGGGGGATCATAATGAGAACACATTCAAAAGAATAACAGTATTCGAGAGTGGCCTCTTTTTGGAGGTCCTCCAGTTGTTTCTCGATCTGTTGCCGGGTAAATTGCGTTCTCACGAAGATCCGGTTGGTTTTTTCCAAGACCTGTTTTGACCTCTACAGGACCGAGTCATTTCCTTGGTGGAGTTGGATAACTCCTTTTGCAGCTGTTGCACTTAGGCCTCCTATATCCTGAAAAAATGGAAAGGAGGGAGAGAGTAAGGATCGAGATCGGGTGGTAGGTAGGTGTCCACCTGTCGGTTAGACGGAAAAATCCACTCACTGGTCCTTGCCTCGCATCCCACCGAATTTCAAATACTCCGATCTTGGGAAACTGTTTCATCTGACTTGCTTTTTTAGGACAAGTGATGAGAAGGTCTTTTACATCAGAAATAGCCCATCTACGTTGGTCTAGATAGATTATTCTGGATCCTTTCCATTCGCCAATCTCAGTTTTGCAGACTTTATTTTGTGCCTGTTCATCTTTTTTTTTAACAAGGCCAAAACAAATGACTTTTTAGCATCGCTCTTCGCAATTGGTGTTTGGAAGCGGCAAACTTTTGAGTAAGACTTGACACATTCAATGAAATTCTGTCTCGCTAATTCTAAGTATCGGTCGCCGTCGGTGGAAGCAGCTAAAAATTCGAGAAGTCATGCATACTGTACTTGATGAAGCCCGTCGTTGGAGGCCTCTGGAAGATTTAACACCTCATACAATTGAAACTGAGTTGCCAATTTGTACGTGGGTATGTGGACAAATAGGCTTGAAGTTATGTTCCCACAATTCCGATAGTCAACTCGGCGTCTGTATACGTTCCAGAGCGTGTCTCCACGATTTCGGTGGGTTGAAAAGGACCATCCCGGGGTTAAATTATCGATCCTCTCATTCATTACCTTCTTCGGCTGTGTTGGTGGAAAAAGTTGATGTGGTAGTCTCCCGATGGTGAGGGTAGCCATACTTGCCTCTAAGGTTGTAGTATGCTACACCATCCAAGTTAAGGTTTCTTTGATGTCATCAAGGACTTTGTTGGTACGTAAGGTGCTTGTTGCGTGCTCTTCTTTTTCGTTTATTCGATTCAGGGCAGCATTTACTAGTTGTTCCAGGGTTCTGACTTTTTGAAATACTTTTTGCAATTGGCCTACAAGTCCATACCGCTCCATTTATGAGTGAAGTTTGGAGGTCCATCATTTGATACATCTCGGCACTACACCCTTTTTCTCTTGTTTGATGAATCTTGAGACGAGGTTGCAAGGGTTTTTATAAGATCAATACGTTTTTCTAACCTTCCTAATTGTCGAAGAGTTGCGTCTCAGAAATTTACTATCCTTTTCCCTAGATCGAAATTCAGTGGCTGCTCCTTTTTAGTAGCATTTCCAGCCCTATACATTCCTATACGAACCACGTCGATTTGTTTGATGGCCCAATCTTTTAATACCCTTGCATATTCGTCGGTCTTGTTTATCCATACCGGGCAAGCCAAGGTCCAAGTGGATTCGGAAAATGCGACGTGAGCAGTTTCTTTGAATAACACGCCTCCTCTGGTTATTATGGATGGGCCTGTTAAGGTTACTACTTGTCCAGCCAGCGCCATCAGGAGGGGGAAAATTACGGACAATAAAATTGCCTTACGATTAGACATTTCTTGTAAACGGTGTGATCGTCGGATTGCCACTTGCTCTTTGCCTTCTCCTGTGCTCTTATTTGTACTTTTTTCTCGGTGTTGAGCATATGAATCTTCATCCGACCCCTGTTTCCGGTTTCTTTTGGATCGATGACCTGCGGTTTTACTAATTAGGTCATGAAAACCCACATCCTCATCATCCTTGATGTCAACGGATCTTGCAGTGTTCTTATTAAAAAAATTTTTAACCGTCTTCCGTCCTTTCCCCCGCTTCGAAGGGGTGAGTACTCCTGAACCACCATTTAGGTTACCATCTTCGGATGACCCCCTTTTTGACATTGTTGTCAAAGGACTTCCTTCTTCTTCGCTATCCGTTACTCATTCGACATGAAATACGTCTGACTTTTCCTGGCCAGAACGTAATTTTATTTCATTACGCACGGTAATTACCACATAACGGCCTAACCAGCGGTGCATCAGTTTCTCTGATTTATTTACTTTTCTACTAGGCTTTTATATCAGACCCAGATCGCCTTCTTTAAATTACAGATCTTTGCGTCCTTCGTCATAGCGTTTCTTTTGATTTGTTTGGACGATCGTCATTGACTTTCTTACAATACAGTAAGATCTTTGTAGATGATTTGTATCTATTCAGCATGTGGCAGACTAGAACCCTCTTCGATATTACTAGATCTACACTTACTTAGTGCTCTAGATCCATTGGCAGTCTTGCCTCACGAACATAAATCAACGCAAACGGATTATAGTCGGTTGACTTATTTACAGTCGTATTTATCACAGATTTAGCAAATAGGAGAATTATGTCCCAATTTCTTTGATCTGAATTTACGTACATGCTCAATATTTCGGCTAAAATGTGATTATTTCGTTCAGCCATAAACTCAATCAGCTTTCTTTCCTTAAAGGCTGATTTACATAGCATCTGATTGATAGGTTGTGCGTCTCCCATATTAATTGTATGCCTTATCCAGGGGCTCTATCCCAGTTCCATATCGTTCGTGGGAATGTATGGTCTATGCTTCCACAACGAACCAATGGTGTCCTCCTGCTCATCAAGGGTGAAGCCTTTACCAAGACGAGCGCGAAACTTGTTTCTAACGAGACTAAGAGAATAATCCCAAGTTTCCTTTTCTTGAGATTTATCTTCACTCGCAAACTTTATTCCTCCTAATTTCTCTTGCTTCTCTGGACGGACTTTGGCACAAAGTTCATCTTAACTTTGCTCCTTGTCGTCCGTAGCTTTCTTCAGGAAATAAGGTCGGTCTCTTGTCCAATTTAGTTCTAGTTGGTGTGCTAGTGCGCACAGGAACATTATTTTGTTCTCCATTGACCGCCTCTAAATGAGCTCTTTTTCAGGTTCTTCACTTAGAGGTAGTGAGTTAGATTCAGACCATCAGCTGTGTCAACATGCCCTACCACTGCCCTTTTCGGAAGTAGTATAGGTTTACAAATGAAGTTCGTATCACTTGGTTCAACTTCTTGTCATTATACGGTGAATACCCAGTTGATGCACGGAGGCCTAACTGTAGGGCCTTTGCTGGAATAATCATTTTATAACCATCCCAGCAGGTTTCCATGCAGCTATCCTTTTCTCTTACTGTTACGACGGTGGCTACTCGTGGGAGAATAGCAGTATCTTCCACGACTATCATTTGATTTTCATCCCATTATTCAGGTACTACCATATTCACATGTAGTCCGGACAGGTGTCGACCTGGTCCTCCTTCAGAAAAATTAATAATGATTCGTCCTAGTTGGGAAAGTAAGTCTATTCCCAACAGCAGCTTTACTTCGTCCATTTTCATGACCAATATCTTTCCTGATATTCGTCCGTGTTTCGTTTCCACTACGATGTGGACAGTGCCGATTGGTGTATCGTGCTCTCCGTTTGCCATCAACACCCCTGGCCCGTTTCAAGGTTCCACTAGGCAATCCAGACCTAATTCCGACACGGCATTGTGTGTCATCACGGAAATCGAAGCTCCAGTGTCAATCAAGGCAGTTCTGCTGCCCGACAAATATAACCTCCATGTTGAACAGCTTGGAGAAGTCTATCTGGAAGATTCCTGGCAAGAGGTTTGGTACAAAATCCTCTTGACCGGTTGCTTTCTTTAATTAAGAAAATTCTGACATTGAGTTTACCAGGGGCAGTGGTCTTTCAAGGTGGACCATAGAAACCAACGGTGATGGTACGGCCCCTGCAACCTGCTTGGGAGAGGACTCTTCCGCTGATCCTTTCGTCTCAAACTTGCCCTTACAAAACTGTTTTATGTGACCAGGTTGATTAGATCTGTAACATACTGGTTTTTCATCCAATGTACGGCTCGTTTTTTTTGGCAGAAGGAATTCCATATCCTCCTCTTTCATTTCCTGTTGACACAATGTTTCCCATAGCTTCGTCTAAAGCCTCCTTCAATTCCTTTATCTCATTCAGCAAGTTATCCCAAGTCAGCTGGGGTTGAGTTTGGAATCTTATAAGTGGTACGAGACCCAATGAAGGGCTACAGATCTGAGGTTAACTGGTCAGAGGATGTCCCTTCTTCAGTGGGGTCCTCATCGGCCAATACCAACCCTATTCGGGAACTATTCTTTCAAGTCATATCGCCGGTTTCGGCGTGCAGCTTATCAATTTTAAGAAACTTTCACAAGTTTCTGGCTTCTGAAGGTACACACTTGTGAAGATTGTTCTTTTTAATCCTTGATAAAGACGATCGAGTGTGGTGTTTTCGTCCATGGTAGGATCCAAGATCCTACACATATTCATGATATCATAAGGATTTCATCCTCTCCTTGCAAACGCGACCGATATTTTCTCTCCTTAAAGAGCTTATTATTGCCTTTTTGGAATTCCTCCAAAAATAATTCCTTTGTCACATTATCACTTGGGGTCACATTATGCACAAAGAGTTCACATGCAGATAGACATGAGTTATGTTATTCACGAATACATCGGAATACTTTGTAATTAACGATGCAATCATAGCCCTTCCCGTAAGACTGTCATCTATAACTCTTCGTGCACAGCATCGATAACCCATGTTGTGTGACTAACAAATGCTGTGCAGCCAGCCCCTGTGGTGCGTACATTGTCCGAGTCGGCCCTTGCGACTACCCACTGTGCCGTGTGTAGTCGTGTTATGGCCTGCGGTGGTTAAACTCTCCCGCTCTCTATTTCTCTGTTTCTCTTGAGCTATTGTTCTCTGTAGGCCTACTCAGTATAGTTTAGGCCTATTTCTAGATACGGTGTCAATACTTAAAGTTGTGATCGTTGTTCGTTGGATTGTGAGAATATTAAGTAGAAGATATAAATATAAAATATAAGAGGTGGGAAGCACACGATAATATACCTGGGTGAGCGAACCAATTTGCAGCTCCCCGATCAAGACTCCTGCGGGTTCAATCCGCCACTATGAAAAGTAAAGAGAGGGTAAGAAACAATAATATGCAATTTAAATGGCATTAGATAAACCTACACTATTTACTAATTTATAAACCTCACAGCACAATAAACCATCAGGTAAGCAGAGCAAGTACCCAGATAGCACTTACAATACATATAAATGAGAATTAGACCATAAAACACATAATTAATACATTATAATGTGAAATACCTTCTTTGAATAGAAGATTATACATGTACAAACAAGTAATTACCATGTTGTTTATAATCTTTAGGCAGTTATAATCGTCGCCGATCAGCCATTACGCAACTTGAAAATAGTAAGCCATACAAATAATGTCATTTCTGTTTTCGATGTGAATATCTATGTAAATGATTTCATTTATAACTAGATGCAACGGGCGCTAGTTATGCTTCTATGCTCCATCCCTCATCTCAACTAGCTCGTCCGCCGAAGCGCAATCTGCCTTGTGCGGTTGATGATTTAGCCAATAGCCTTCTAGATTCTTCCCGGCTGGTATTTTCAAACAACAATGCCGCACAGCTATACCCCACTGATCCCACTATTTTCGTAAATAAAGGAGCTAAATTTGCTAGCTAAATTTCTTCCATAAATAACAATAATTTAGGGATTCAAGAACGCTTAGCGAAGGAATGGGGCACACGTACACCGCAAAATACCCATGGGTGGATGGTTTGACCTTCACCTGACGCTGTACTGTTCGATTTGGAGGAGACGAGTGTAAAGGGATTGTAATCCAGCGTCGAGGGAGTTTCAAGAGTAAAACTGCTCACAGTGAAATATGTGCTCCACGGGTCAATGGTCTTCTGAGTCTGAAACTAAAAATTGAACTGAAGGAAGAAGTCAGAGATTCCAGTCGGGTACCAAGGTTGCTAAATAACTTTTTTGATTGCATTGTACTAAATAAAAAAATATAATCTTCGTCTAGAGTTGTAATTTGATATTCAAGAGTTCTTTTGTTAAGGCCCGTTCAGACAAGACGAAAGACAAGTATTTCCTGCCTTTCGCATGGCGAAAAGCAAAAATTGAAAAAAGCAAAAAAAAAACTCCCCCTTACATACTACGGAAATTTTATACATGTCATTTGACGCTCCACATGACAAAATGTCGTGTTCTGATTGATCTAACTATTTATCTGCTTTTCGCTTTCTACCAGAAGAGAAAGTTTGAAAGTTTGAAAATTTTGAAAAGACAAATCAATGGAGGAAGAAAAATGAAATACTAAGCCTGTGTTTCGTCTGCTCTTCGTGCTTTTGCTTTCCATCAAGCGAAAATATTCTAGTCTGAAAGAGGGAATTTATGTAAAAAAAAATTTTAATTTTTTGAGAATAATAACACAAAAACAAGAAAAATATAAATCTTAGTTTCTTTGTATCTCTTTTGATCTAAAAACGCAGATTAAACTTTTAATATAATAAAAATTTAAGTCTATGACCTGCTCGTCAAAATCTACGTACGTAGAATTGTCTGTATGCGTCAAAATATGTATACCAACTGACTTGAAAATGATAGGTTATCCCGAATCATTTCAATTTGTAGGCTTATAGCAACTGTTGATGGCTGTATAAAACAATGTCAAATTTAGAAGGCATCAACAAGTTTTTGTTAGAGATTTAATCAATTTTCAGCTAAGCATTTCTTTAAGTTATTATTAGATGATGTTATACTGGTAGTTTATTAAAATTATTTCACCCCACTTAATATTTGTATATGATATACAATAATACGGCAAAAAAATTGAGAAGGAATGTTACAAAAAGAAAAGAAAAGAGGAAAAAATATGAAATTATATGCCTCAACCAATTTAGTTTTTAAAACGTAAAATAAAGAAGATACCAATGATACAAAAAAATTACCACCGTCCGTTGTTAACTAGACCCAAGTAAACCTGCGGTCTATCAATACTCCAGCCTCGTGTGAATACGTTTCGTAAGGCTTTTCCAGCATAAGCTTGTGGTAGGTAGCCACACACAGTTCTAAGTAAAACTGGCATTCCTTCAAGTGGCCTCATTACTCCACTGAGGATAAGATTAGTTAAAGAGCAGCCTAGGGCAATCGTACTTGTGCTCCTTTGATCATTGGTAAAACTACGTAGTACCTTCAAATAGCCCACAGACACCAGGAAATATATTGACGATAATGGCAAGAGGTAGACTTCCTTTGCAGTTTATTTTGAAGATTTGAATTAAGAACAAGTAGAGGAATCCGGTTTGGATAATGAGGACCAATAATTGACAAAAGGTAAGTGCAATCATCACCTAGGTACTTCCTTATCGTTGTACCTCTTAAGAAAGAAATTGACAAAAAATAAGAGGAAGACGACAGCTTCTCCACAGATAACCCAGGCGAATATGATGGGAAAGTTACATTAAATAAATAGCAGCTGGGATGAATGAATAAAAACAATAACAAATTGAACCTAATTTATCAAGATGATGATGAAAGTTTAAAATAGCGAATATTTTGTTTAATGGATGCAAAGAGGTTTCTTTCTATACCATTTGAATCGCTGAAAGGTATTTTTTTCACTTGATTATCTTTGCGTATCTGGGCCCCATAGCACTAATCATGTAGTAAAAATACATGATAATGTGGACAAAAGTATTGATTATCCCGAATGAAGCTCCGTGGCCTCCAGGCCAGAATCTTACACCAAACCAGCAGCCCATCGGCATGATGCCGAGATGAAAGACGTGAAGCACTAATATCTGACTACTCTTTTTTCACAACACGACGAAGAACTTGAATAGAGAAAACTGAAGTCAGTATTTATTGTTTTACTTTTTTTAAGTAATTTATATAAATTAATGTTGTACTGTATCGAAGAATTCAGTGATCTTGGTGAAAAAATACCACCAGCAACAACATGCCGTCTATCAACATTTAAATAAAAAGAAACCTTATTTTATGAAATTTTAATTTGTTTACATGTCGCCTATTATGTTTGCAAAGAACTTGCCGAAATAGCAATTTGATCATCACTGTAATCAATGGGCTGGCATCGAAAACTGATGAATGCAACGCGAACCACAATCATTTGCTATATTTGATAATAAGCAAATTTAGTATCGATTTTATAAATATAATTGTAGAAAAAGTTACGTTTCAATCGCATGGATATACCTTTCGTGTTACTTAGTAATACGTTATTATATGATTTTCGTTGTGTATATTACCTCATAGAAGAACCATATGCTGAAAAAAAATGTGAAATAAATTGTAGAAGATTTATAACCTTCTACAATTTAAAAGCGGGTCGAATTTTCTGTTTTTCATGTAGTTCGGCCCCCAAGATGAGACTATCATAACATAGGTCAAGCAAATCATCAGCGTGGGTAAGGGAGAGCTCATGAGGAACCACCCTTCAACCCTACGATCTAATTAAAAATAAATATTAGTTTATTCTGGCAAATTGAGCTCAACTTTATCCATGGCAATATAAATGGTACCTCGTAATACCCAGATAGTGTTATAGCCATTTAAAATTGTATCATCATTTCGGGTTGAATCGTTGTAATATTCTTTTTTAAAGATATTGTCGCGTCTCAAACGGGATAAAGTAGATTTAGTAAGAATTTATCCTTCTAGAAAGATTAATAAGGTCACGACAACATGTTTATGTGTTGTTGAGTAGCCCTCTCTATCTTATTGCAAGCCGAGTTTTTTGAGCGAAGCGAAAAAAACGAAGCGTAGGCGGAGCTAATAAGTCGTGCGTAAGCGTGAATAAAAAATCTGCCTAGCAACTAGGGACTATTTTAGTTTTCGATGTCTGTCTGTCCGGAAATAAATACAACAAATATACATTTTTATTCATGCTTACGCACAACTTATTAGCTATGCCTACGCGTCGTTATTTTTTGCTTCGCTCAAAAAATCGCCGCTGTGGCCGCGTGATATATACTCTGTCCGGAAAAATTACAAACACATTTTCAGCTTAGGGACTTTTTTTCTGCTGTCTGTCTGTCCGGAAATAAATATTCAAACACATTTCTGTCTAGGGACTTTTTTTTTCTTTCTGCTGTCTGTCTGTCCGGAAATAAATACAAACACATTTCAGCTTAGGGACTTTATTTTACTTTCTGCTGTCTGTCTGTCCGGATAAAAAATTCAAACACATTGCTGCCTAGAGAACGTTTTTTTTAAATTCCGATAATTAACTCTCATATATATTTCTTATTGAGTATAACTTAACTTGCAATGGAAGCTGTTTAGGAAATGTAGCCTAGAACATATACAAACCATAAAAGAACTCATCTATTTTCGTTATAATCGCGGTAATATAGACAACGCAGCTGAATTTAAGCCTTTTTCATATTTAATACAGCTATGCTGGATTACTTTATCTAAAAGGCGAGCTGAAAAGCTCTGCTTTACTATCTTAGAGGTAAGATCAATTATCTATGTACTATAAAATGACTTGTGTGTAAATGTTAATACAAAATTTCTAGTTGTACAGTTGAACAAACTAGTCAGAGTCATTTATTCATCGCGCCCAAAGGGAGCGCGACAATATTTTTAAAATGACAATATCAACTTTTAAAATTTTACCTTTATGATCTCTTTTGTTAAAATTAAATAATATTTATAATGGTACTATTTGCATCTTAACACGTTATTTATAATAATACATTAAATAATAACTCTCCACCGGCAACTCCTTCTTCCGCTTGCCAAGGGTCCCGCTTCGGGGCACACTGTCCATGGTCCGGGGACCGCGGACAGTGTGCCTTTCAGCCATAATATCTTTAGTGCAAACGTCAGAATATCTTACCCCCTCGTCACAATATCTAGCCCCTCCTCAGTTTCATAAATTATGTTAAGTAGGTGAGATATTGTGACGACTGACGAGAAAATACGTCAAAATATCTAACGCCCCAGTCACAACATCTACCTCATTATTACTTTCATAAATTATGATAAGTAGGCAAGATACTGTGTCGGCTTAATTAGACACAATAGCTCATCCTCCCGACATGATTTAATCTTGCCCTTTTTTATTTCATAAAAATATATATTTTGGTATAGATATTGTGCCGGGTCTTTGCGTCACAAAATCTTGGGTGTACGACATATTATCTTGCTCCTTAATTTAAATCCGACCCAGTATCTTTAGTAACTGACGCAATATCTTGCTCCTTGATTAGAATCCGAACCAATATCTTGCCCTTTGTTTACTACCCGACACAATATCTTGCACCAAAAATGATCTATATTAGTTCACAAGAAGATGACTTAATATGTCATACATTTATAAATAGTAATAATATATTTTGTGTTTCTTAATACATGATGCAATACTATTTATTCCCGACCTAGTATCTTAGGGAGACGACATAGTATCTGTAGCGTACTGATCGGCCGTGCGCTACATTGACCAATGTCTTACCTAGGGGAATAACGAATGAAAAACGCGGTACAAACGAAAAAGATTTAAACACGAAAAAACTGTATTGAGACGGAATAACACGACAGAATGATATAATACAAAAAACGGCGAAAACGAGAAAGGGTCGGATATGACGACTGGACAGTTTGAACGGCTGTCAAGAAGTGACTCCAAAAAGTTCCCAAAAGACCAGAGGTCACTTAGAGGCGTCAGGCCATAAGACATAGATCACGTAATAATCGATAGAGAGAAAGAGAGAGAAAAAGAAAAGACAAACGGAAAAAATAAATATTATGCTAAACAGCAATACATCTTCCGTATTGTGTACCGATCGGTACGCAACAGAATCTTTTAAAATTTCCCACCAAGTAATGTTTTTTTGAAACGGCTGTCCCATTGTATTTTATAAATTTATCTTTATTTATTGTATATCATATAATCATATATTTTACTATATTTGTATTTGGTTGATTATTTCAGAAATACACATAAAAGCTGAATAGGATCGAAGGAAAATAAATGCCAAAATTCACGGTTATACGACGGCGATTTCTCCTCTAAATAATAATATTATGAGGAAAAGTGTGATGTTCCGTATGACCAGCTATTCTAATACCCTGGTAGCTCAAGTAAACAAAGATACATTTGGATAGGTTTCACTGTTTGTATTTGACGTCCTGCTCGCTCTGCACTGGCTAAAAGGTCTTGTCTGAAAAAGTAGACAGACTGCCAGCGAAATGGCTCCAAGACGCAGAATGTCTTTTAAAAAAACAAGACATTTGGTTGTCTGGCTATTTCAAGACACTTCGTCTTGAAAAATGTCTTTGAAAAGTCAAACGAATCCATGTGGAAATACACAGCAAATATGTAATCAATTATTCAATTTATTCAAATATATAAATTCACCAGATCAGACAGATTCAATTAATAAAACAGATCATAAAAAAGTAAATTCTAGATAAAAAACAAAATCCTTGCATTGCGTCCAACAGGAATCGAACTCAAAGTCTTCATATTCATAGCCCGGTGATATACCGATGCGCTACCAAGCCGTATTATACCAAGACGATTATTATCAATATATTCTTTTTTAAATGATAACCTATAACACCAAAACGATAGCTAAGAGTTTTTCCCCCGCAATGTATCATTTAATAAGATTTCATAGTTGAAAATAATTAAATGCTTTAGGATTTTTTTCAGCATAAATAATTAGCAATTTTCTAACTATTTCCCTCCTGCTCTAAAGATAAATTAGACAAATTATCAATAAATAAAAATGTGAATTCAGTTTCCATTTTTTATTGTGTCACAGCAGCTACAAAATGAAAACAGAGCATTTATTTAATAGGAGCATTGGGTAACAACATTGATTCGTAGTTGAAAATAATTAAATGCTTTATGGTTTTTTTCAGCATAAATAATTAGAACTTTTCTAACTATTTCCCTCCTGCTCTGAAGATAATTTAGACCAATTATAAATAAATAAAAATGCGAATTCAGTTTCCAATTTATTTTATTGCGTCACAGCAGCTACAAAAATGAAAACAGAGCATTTATTTAATAGGTGCATTGGGTAACAAAGTTGAAGATAAAAGGGGACACTGGCCGACGCATTCATGTGAGATGGCGTCGATGCCGTCCTTGACCTATGATGCAAAATTCAGTGGAAATATTAGGTTTGAAAAAGAATTAAATTATGTATTGATCCGTTACCTTTTCCAACTCCTTTTCGGCCCAATAGGTTCTTGACTTCAAGACGCCGAAGTCTACATGTTGATCACGCAGTGTACGGTTAATAGAAACTAACTCGGACCGGAGTCCAATTAAGTTGCTGAATTCCAGCATAGATATGTCACCTTGGACGCCCTGCAACGAATTTAGAAAAAAAGTTAAGTCGTTGAGTATTTTGGCAAATATTGCGTAGGTAAAATAAAAAAAAGTAAATACTCACTTGGTTAGAGGAACGTAGCGCTTGAACCAGCGCGTTAACCTTGAACCAGCCACCGGCGGCGGTTTCTGAAAAAATGATTTTTTTGTGAAAGAGGGAGGCGATAAAGTGCGCGAAATAACTACCTATCAATAATTACAAGCGATATGAACACGATGTACATCTTAAAAATAACGCGTGATAATACTAATTATGTAATTTTCTCCGCTTGGAGCGCTAGTCTTATAAATCGATTACGTATTGGCTAAAAGAAAGAAAGGGAAAATTCCGTCTGCTGTAACATGTGTTCCCACTATATTATTGTGTTCTAATTTTTGCATATTAAAAATGTACAAGTGTCCTTCATGCAATCTTAATTTATCTTTGAAAAGTCTGGACGAGGGCCGTGTCCATTTAAACAAACATAAAGCAGTTGGTGAACTCTCCGTTCCAGCCGCATGTTTAAGCCCAAACTGTCAAAGTCAGTTTAAAGAAATTAGGCATTTGATGAAACACATGCGGATCTACCATCCGATTACTTCCGGAAATGACGAAATGGAATGGCAAGAAAATCAGACGGACGTCTTTCCATCTGATAACGAATCACTCATCGAGAACAGTAAACAAGATCTTTTAATTATCATCCCTCGGGTCTGATTTTTTTAAATATTTGTTTTAATTTAGCTTTATGTTTATCCCATTTAGAAAATAAATTGTATAAATAATTTATTTACGAGCGCAGCAACCGGCTCTCTTTTTTTAAATTTAATTGGAAGTAGAAATAAGGGCGGGAAAAGGAAAAAAAATTAATAAAACCAACAAAAGTTGGTTAACTTATCCCTCTTTTTACTTTATACTTCCCTTTACAGCGCCAATACCGGTGGCAGGCAATATAAGTGTTGGGATCATACGAAACAATTGATATTCCTATTTTTTCGCATACTTAAATTATAATACACTGTCAATTCCTCATGTATCAAGCTATGTGGCCAATGAAGTAAAATCAGAATATAAGACTCCTTATAATGAAGTAAATTGTAAGTTAAATATGATTGAAATAAACCGCATCCTAGTTTTTCGTACGACCGCGTACTTGCCAATTTCTCTATATATACGAAAAATAGAAATAGAGTCTTGAGTTGAAAACCCAGAATACATAGCGTTGAATATTTTTTTAAAGGTGGGCATAAATGGTAAATGAATGCAATCGAAATGGTGCATCATAAAATTAAATGTATGTAAAATGACCATTAAATTCCCTATGAAAGAAAACAAGAAATATATTTTTTTCGTATTATTTAAATGAAATTTCGTGAAAATATTTTATAGATGTTTTTTCTGACTTGGCTGTTAACCTATCTTACCGAGCCGCGAACTATTCAAGGGTGCTATCCTTACTGAGGGTAACTCCATGGTGGTCATCGAAAGAGCTATTATTATGCACTGCACTTATTTAACATTAGAATTTTCTTTAAACCAATAGTAGTAGGTTTTTTTAAAAATAAACCTCTTTTATTTAAATATTATTGCTGGATCCTGAAACTTAGATGTTTCATGCTAGTAGATCTCAATTCTTATATGTGAAATGGTAATCTTAATGTTAGATATAGTCTCTGATTGGCAGACATTTCTTTTCTGCATCAATCTCTATAGTTTTCTCAACATAATTAAAAAAAATTATAAATATGTATGTGCTCTAAATTGTATTAAAATTTTATACCTATAATTATATAACTATTACGAAATCCACCCGGCAAACTCCCACTCCGCTCGTCGAGGGACCCGCCTGGCGGGTGCCCCCCTCGACAAGGTCGTAGTCACTTGCCGGGCTATGGTCGTGCAATACATTTGTTTTAATAAATACATTAGACAAACAAACAAAAACTATATACAATGCAGATTGGTACCGCACAATAAGGGGGTTCAAATTTTAGAAGAATAAACATGGAATTTGAAAAAAAAAATTCTACCAGGTTTTAGATTTGAACCCACTATCTAATTCTTGATATGTTCCGTCGCCAACGCTTTAACCATCTACGCTACGACTCCATATGTAACAATGCTAGTAATGTACTATATAAAAGAAAGAAGTTGGCTTTAGGGGATGAGAAACGATCAGCTGTGTTTTTGTCAAAGATTAATAACTTGTCAAAGATTAATAACTTTTCAAAACCAAACCATATTCTTAAAGTTTTGATAAGACAGCCTTCTTGCGAAAGATGAATAAACTTTAACAATTTTCTCAACATTTTGTTAAGACAGCTTTCTTGCGAAAGATGAATTTTCAAAACCAAAGTCATGTCTCAAATTGTCACCAAAGAAAAAATTCCAAACTGAACTCAATCTGTTATACGATCGTTCAGAACATGCCACATACAAAAATATCGATCTGCGGAAAGAGTCGTCTGCAGTTGTTTACATAGTTGGAGTGGAACTGTCAAAAAGAAGAAACACAGCAAAGTTGACGGATGTATATTAATTTTTTTTTGTGGTGGATTTCTACCAAACTAGGCCTACGCCACCCGAAAAATTTTTGACTTAATTTAGATATATCTTAAACGTATTACTTTTGCGTAGTTTCTTCGTCAGCCCCTCCTACCTGAGAGAACTTTTTTTTCTCCAATATTTTAACTTTAAAAAAATGTGGTATAATAAAAAATGTTTTTAGGTCCTCTAAAATTCATTTTTTAGGTTATTTTTTATATTCCCAAAGTTAAAATAGAGTAAATGTATTTTTTTTAAATATTGCAATCTTAAATCGTGCAACGCTTAGTGAATTAAACAGGCCAGAGTCCCTGGTAGGGGTCTAGCAGACTACAATTGCACTACGTTTATTAATCACCTTTCGGTATTTACTAAAGTAAATATAACCCTCAGGGATAAGATTTTATACATATAGTAGAAAATATATATAGTTTTTTTGTAAAGATCGTGGTTTTATACTAGAAAATAGCTCTTGTTTATTAAGAGACTGTAGCTCAGTGGTTAGCGTACTCTCTTACTACTCTGTAGATAGAGAGTTCGAATCCGTGTGACGTGCATTATTTATTAGAGACTTTTTTCAGTTTTAAAGAATATTGAAAATCATTTAAATCTTTTATTAAGGCAATCTGGAAGAGGTGTCCGTGTTTGGTATCATTATGGAAGATTTGCAAAAGGATTTGGAAAAAGATATTTTCAACATGATATTGAATTTTCGATCAAAAGCGAGTGTAACGTTTTCGACGACTCTACATGTTGTTAAAATTATTTCGTCAGTTATTCAGCGAATAACAAACCAAATCTTCAAAGGAGTGGACAAATATTTCAACTCAGTTGCAGGACTGGCCGAAAGTCATTCTCCGTTTTTGAGGAAAATGGAATCGACGTTCGAAAAAATCAAAACTTCAACTTTGTCTTACGACTCAGAAGATAAAATTCGCCGACGCTATCAAAGCCATCCTCTTTTCGTCCCACCAAAATCTGTTGTTGTCAGTAGCAGGTAAAAATTTCAATTACATTTGATTGTTTAAAACTAATAAAAAACGTACACAATTTTAAAAATTTAGATTCGAGAACATCGTCGTTCAAAACATTCCGTCCTTAGTGCGAAAATATAATTGCGCCCAATATGTGCCCATAAAAGAAACTGTTCGCGCCCTTCTAAAAATACCCAAATATGTAAATCAAATATTCAACGATAAAGCAGTTGAAGTAAGTGAACCGGGTGTCTATGCACGTTACCAAGACGGTTCCCGTTTCAAAAGTTCTCCAATAAATTCGGATCTAAGTAAGCAGCTGGTTCTTCAATTTCAACTGTATGAGGACGGGATGGGCATCACGAATCCTTTTGCTGCCAATTCGTCTCTTCATTCCAGTGCCATGTTCTACTTCTCCCTGTTAAACATTGCTCCGAAACTAAATTCTAGGCACTCAAACATGCATTTAGTGGCAGCTTGCAACCTGGACATGAAAAATGATGATGGCCTCCAGCGCATATTTGATTGCATCACCGATGAAATAGCGGAATTTGAATCAGTTGGCGTCGAGTGTGATGTAGCTGGATTAGGACTTGTTAGGGTCTACGGTACACTAGCTCAATTTACAGCGGATAATCTCGGTCTCAATCAAATGTTTGGTCTGATTGAGTGTTTTTCTGTCGATTACTGGTATTAAACTTTTTAATTAGTCTAGAAAGAATTTTACAAACTCTGCAAAAAAATTGGAATTTTTATTAATTTTTTTTATCATTTTATAGTTGCACTCTATGTTACGCAACAAAAGAAGAAATGCAAAAATATGTTCGCGAAAGCCAGTTTACCCTTAGGGATAGAAATGAGTACCAAAAGGATTTAGAGAAGTTAGCGCAATCTGATTCTCATGTCAGAGGACTCAAGTGGTATTCCAAGCTAAATAATTTGAAGTATTTCCATACAACGGAAAATTATGTAAATGATATTATGCACACTGTGTTTCAAGGTGAGATGGGGGAATCAAAAATGGTTTTGTAAACTTATCAAAATAAAATTTTCAGAGCTTTAAATCTAAGTTATATATCCCTTTATTTAATAATTTTGCAGGTTTGATTCCCCATGTAATGAGCTGCGTGGTGCATTCTCTTTGGAAAGATGGATTTATAACTGTAGAATTATTCAACGATAGGCTCAGACACGTTTTTGGATTACTAAAAGTGGAGAAAAAAAATAAGCCTTGTGAGATTAATAGTTTCTTGCCACCCGGGCGCGGTTTCTCACCCAAGTTTAGTGCCAGTCAAATGTGGACGCTATTCCGTTTCTTACCTTTGATGCTCTCGAATGTGATTGAAGCGAAAGACTATTGGGAATTATTTCTGAAGTTGCAAGAGATTGTGGACATTTTGACAGCTCCACGGCTGGATAAAGCTGCTTTGCGCTACTACGTTGATATTTATGCAGATTTTCTGACTCAGTAAATATTTTTTTCATTAAAAAATTTCTTAATACAATAAGAAAACATGTTTTAATCAAATTTAAAAAAAATACGGTTCTGTAGAGGTTAATTTATTAGAAATAAAATAAAAATAAATTTTGCAATAGCCTTGGGATTGAAAAATAGTTTCTGTATATAAAAGATTAATGCTATATTTAAATTTTTTAAATTTAAAATTCTAAAACTGGCCCACGTATTTTTAACAATTTTAGGTACAAAAAGATTTACCCAAATATTCCAATAAAACCTAAAATGCACATGATGGTTCACGCCGATTCAATATGGAGGAAAAACGGACCAATGAAAACGTTTTGGACTATGGGATTCGAGCGCTTAAACGGCGTAATCAAAGGCCTTCCCATATCATGAATAATTTCCGGAACCCACAAAAAACTCTTGCGTATCGCTACCAATGCCACAGCTTGTCTGAAATCTTGGAAGAAGAGAGCCAGCAATTATTTTCTAACACGGAATGTTTCAACTTCGACGAGCTCGACGACGACCTCGCCAGTATTATTCGTCAAAAATATCCTCTCTGTCCTCCGTTATTGAAGTTAGTGAAAAATTCAATATGAATTCGAATGAATATCGATGTGGATCCTTCGTAGTACTAGATTTTAGCGATCAAGGTTATCTTTTTGGAAAAATTTCCTGTGTAGTTTTTGAAAATTCTGAAATCCCTCTTTTAATTGTTGCCTGTTATAAAACTGAAGTCCTTGATTATCATTCTTTTTGTCATAGGATTGTTGAAATAATTCCATCTGAAAAACGTGTTTATGTGGTGTCAGAATTGTTGGATTATCATCCGCTAGACGGATTGTTTATTCATGGTCATACCTACATTAGAATGAAGTATCTCGTTATTAAGAATTCTCTCCCCCTAGAAAATAGTGTATGACATTTTCAAGGTTAATAACCTTCAAAAAGCCGTTAAACGAACACCCCCGAGACGACTGACAGCTTTACTGTTCAGTACCAAGTGTGTTTTCCAACTGTGGACACGGTTTTCTCCTTTTGTGTAACAAAGATACGGTGAATAAAAAAAGCTGAAGATGAGTGCTGGTAAAATTTATTTATTTGAAATTTTACTCCTTCCGCCGGATGGGGATTCTGGATTAACCCACCCATGGATTTACGTCACTGCTGGAAATTTGCAAGATTTATTAAAAATTGGCAAGCATTCATTTTTTTCTTTGTGTTATATTCCCAACAATTATTTATTTGCCGATTAAAAAAAATTAAAATAAAACCATACTTTTGTTTAGGGGCAGGGAAACTTGGCGTAACTGGAACGTTTGAGCTAGTTTCACCCCCTAATAACATTCCGGTAGACTGCGATGAAGTTCTTAAGTTATTATTAGAAAAAGGACAATCGCAATTTCATTTCCGGTGATTATTGGCCCGAAAATCTGGGCTAATTTTCTTCTAAATCATCTCGTTTTTATTATGCACTCTTATGTCCACCCCCTGTTTTTTTTTTAATCCAGCTTAATGGAGGATCGTTCAAATGCCGAGGTAAGTCCGGCTGACTTGCAAAACCCGTCGGACTCGCCGGGAAAGACGGAAGAGGCCGGCCCGTCGGCTAGTACCAGCTCTAATCCAGAACACTCAACCCAAACTCTGTCAAAAGAGGTTTGTACCTTCTTCAGCACATCGTTTCACCAAAGCCATTTAAAAAACCTATTACTTTGATTTTTTAAAGCATTATCCTGTACTTGAGATTATTACGCAAATGAAACGAGGACGGCGGGTTAAGGAATCGGCAGAAGTAATGATTCGTAGGCTAAAGAATTGCGAGGTCCAGGATTTCAGTGATGCAGACCGAACGGCAATACACAAAGCCGTCGGCCTATGGTTGATGGCCAATGCGTCAGAAAAGTATTGCTTTTTTCTGTCTCACTGTTCTCTCTGTTTTCCTTTAATGGGGAGAGAACCTAAAACTAAAAAATTAAATGAATAGCACCATTGGATTCGTCTTGACGAGACGAGTCGAATGGTGTATTTTAAATATTTTTTAGAAAGTCTGTGCGGGAGTTATCGGGAGTCAAAGTCCGTCAATTTTTTTCCGCGCGAAAAATGGAGGGTCGCGTGACTTTTGAGGCGAATTTAAACCCGTCTTTTTTTCTAAAAATCTTTCACATATTTGTCTGTAATGCAAATTATTTTCTTTTTTTTCAAATTTTTTCCTCTTAAAATAGATTTTATATTGAAAAAAACGATTAAATATTGCCGGATCTACCTCCTTTCCGCTAGAGGGCGCCTACACTGCACATGTTCTAGCCTGCTGAAGCCGGAGGCAAGGCGTTCAGGATTGGTTGGTGCCACCCCGGTCTGGCAGGAAACGAGTTGGCTCCGTCTATATTTAATTTTTAGAAAATACAATATTTTAGTATTTTATTTTTAAAATCGAAATTCGACCCCGTGTTATTTCCCCGTAAGAGGGGAGCCGAACGTAGGCGGGCTTAAATTCGCCTCAAAAGTCACGTGACCGTCCAATTTTCGCGCGGAAAAAATTGACGGACTTTGACTCCCGATAACTCCCGCACATATTTTTTTTTAAATATTTAAAATTCAGTGGTGCTTTTCATTTAATTTTTTAGTTTTTAGGTTCTCTTCCCATTGCTACCCCATTTTTTAAAAATATTTTCATGATTTTTTTGTATAGAAAAAACTACCCAACTGCTTCAGAGTTAGAAAAGATGGCCAAATCGATTATCCATTTTTTTCGGGAGCGAAAAGTAACAATAGTTCTTCGCCGTGGGTAATAAAATACTAAATGAATGTTGTTTACTATTTAACGCATTTTTAAAATTTTTATCAAGGACGATTGGTATTCCCGGCGGACCCATTTGGGAGCCTTGGAGCGCTACATACGTAATAAAAGATGGGCGGATGGAAATTCGCAGCCTATTCAGCCCCCTGAGGCCAAAAGGTAGATAATATTGAAGTAATGTAGGTTAAGTGAGATAGTAACTAGCTTTTTCCCAACAAGGCCCAGGATGTCATCAAATTCTACCGAAGAAGATATCCAGCAAGCGATAGATTCCATGAGACGAAACGTTCCGACAGCCGACAATAAACAAGACATGTTTGAGTGCTTCTCCATAACTCGATCTAAACGATTAGAAATGGTTGCCAAAAATAACTCAACAGCTACACAAATCTTGAATAACTTTCCACGACTTATGGATTCTTACGAAGCAGTAATAGTTCTATTTTAAAATTAATTTTTCGTGATTTAAAAAAATATGAAAAATAAAATTGTTCGCGTTATTTATTGTAAATTTTAGGTAGCAGCTGATCTCTTTCATTTGAAAGGAGCAAGGATCGATGATTTTGTCCGTAATTGGAGAAAAGTCGAGTCAAACATATTGGTCCAGGCAGAAGCATCTTTGAAATGCCAAGAGTCAAGAAGTTTGATAGAAAGTGCTCGAGCCGCAGAAGCCAAGTTTGGTAATATTTTTTCTTAATTAAACAGAGCGCTCATTTAAAAAATATTCTTTGCATGTTTTATTAGACAATCGTGAGTTCACTTTTAAAGTGCTGGAGCTTCTACCCTATTGGCTACCAAACAAAGCTCCTATTGTCAACAAAAATAAAGGGACTGAAGCTAAGAGCAAGGTCAAGGCCAAGGACGAGAGCTGCATGCCGATGTTTATTCAAAAATTCGATGTAATTTATTTTTTCCTTAAATTAATTCCACGTTACTTTCAATAATGTTTTTTACAGGCCGGGTACGATTTATCTGCCACTATCAATATCGCACAGGCCAAAATGAAGCAACCAGGGATTATTATTATTGGCAACCAATTTTTTTTTGAAAATTGAAGCGTTGACTGTTCATTTTGTTGAAATGTCATCTATTGAAACAACAATTTGTTGTCTTATTGCAATTTACTACATTCTAAACATCAAATATCCCACCCCTCTGAAACTGCCTTTTCTGTTTTTCGAGTATCTCTTTGAATTTACTAAATTTTCAGGAAATTCCGCTGTCGTAAAAAAAAAATTCACCAAGGTTATGCCTGGCGATCCAAAATCTTGAAATAAATTTGAATTCCGGCAGAGAACTGTTGATTTATTTATTTTGTCATTTTAGTTGATATAATGGGATCGATCCAGCTTTAATTTTTAAATTGAATTTTTTGCGAGATTAAAAAAAAGAGAGAGAACGAGTGACCTTGTCCTTGATTTGATTTGATTTCTCAAATAAAGCAATAAGCTTTTTAGATCTAGTTTTATTCATGAAACCCCACAAGGAAGGACGTGATAGTGGCACATTCTGAGAGCCGTGTATTAATGAGTTGGGCAACAAAATGAGGAAATAAAGAATTTCTTTGAAAAAGCCATAATATAGTTTGCTAGTGATAGAAAATACTTTTTGTTGTTGTGTAGCTCAGATTTGTTTTTAAATATGCATTCAAGTAGACGAAAAACGGGTGCTAAAAAAGAATTTAAATTTATGCTACTCCTTTAGTGCCAATTCTAATTGGCACGCGCCTTTTTTGCGCTCGCCTTCTTTATAAAAAAGCGTAGCCTTCAAGAAACACCACAGGTCATGGTTTCTAACCTTGAACGTGATTTCTTTTTTTTCAATTTTCTTTTCATTTTAGAGGGGGAAGCAAAACCCGTCATTTGTTTTTCGAGAGTGCACCCGCAAACATGTCTCCGTCAAAGCCTGCATCTGTGTATTCTTTTTTTAAAGTGAAGAAGCGTTACGTGCCTCTATCTAGGTAAGAATTTTTTTTTGCTAATTTATGTGCATAGCTTTACCCATTTTTCAAGATGATATTTAAGTTACTTTTCGGGATTTTAAAGAAAGGCTATTATCTTAGGTGCTTGTAAATTTGTGGATTATTTTTCCAGTAATTTTTACAATTTCATTACAGAACGTCCAAGGTTACCCTCTCGTCGACGGAACTGAATAAATTGACGGGATTCCGGTCAGAGGTATTTTGGATCTCCCGCTCATTGCGTAAACATCAACAAGACTTGGAAGCTCTTAAATCACAGGCTTACTGGGCCCATAAAGAGCTTGAAAAGGTAGTCTTTCTTCGAAAATTCTAATAGTATTGAGTCTTAAAAATTCATTTCTGCTCCTATTCCGATTTTAGGTCAAAGTTGCGCTGGACGCAGTTGTAAAGAAACGTGCTGACCAGGGTCATCGTCCGGAACCGTCGGCTACTTCGGAGTCTTAAAGTCAAGAACCTATTGGGAATGAAAAGGAGTTTGATAAGGTAGCGAAGTAATAAAGCGAATTGCATATTTTTAAAAACCTAAAAATGACTTTTCATTTTGTAAAAAATAGGCAATCGACGCCGTCTCACATCAATGCGCCAGCCAGTGTCCTCTTTCGGCTTCTTCTTCAACTACATGGCCAAATTTGCCTCTTAAATAATTTCTATTTCTATTCATTGATGTGACTACTGTGACGCAAATAAAAAGATTAAAAACTGAATTCGCATTTTTATTTATTAAAAGTTGGTATGAATTCTATTTAGAGGAGTGGGCAAACAGTTGAGCAAGAAGCGCTTAAATATTTAAGCTGGATTTTTTAAATATATATTTTCAGGTGTGAAACCTATCAAATCAAACATCGCGCAATAATAAAAATAAATTAGCTTTCTTTTTGGCGCTTTAGGTTAAAATTTAAAAGAGAATATATCGGTATAAACTTTTGAATCATATCAAGACTTGGTGGCGCATTTGTACCGGACTAGGCTACGTGTACGAGAGACATGAGTTCAAATCTAGATAGATGATATATTTTTTAATTTAGAATATAGTTTTTATGAGCCGGTTTGTGGTCAATTTTTCTATTTGTAAAATTTTGATTACGCATTTGCTCTTTCCTATGAGTTTCCACATTAATTCCTTTTACTTTTTAAAGACATTTTAAAGACATTTTGAGGACATTTTTGTCTTGAAATAACCAGGCAATCGACTGTCTTGATTGTTTTCAAGACATTTTACGTCTTGGAGCCATTTCTCTGGCAGCCTGTCTGACTTTTTCGGACAAGACCTTTTGGCGAGCACGGTTCTCAAAACTGAGGGACTGTCTTGAGATGAAGCCTCTTCTTGACAGAGCATAAGACTACTACACTTTAATTATCAACCATTTTCCTTTTATCCCAGTAATTTAGTTGGGTGAAAGATGATTGATAAGAACTGACTGAGCTACACATATGACAATACACTACTCTACAATATATTACTGCTGCTGCCTCCGATAGAATCAGTTTATTCCATCCAGTATTAGTAATTTACGTTCAATTGCTAATAGCTAATAGTTGAGACCGGACATCTCAAAGTATTAAAGTGTGGAAATACTGTTTGCTACCCAAATAACTTCAGAAACTGTCTCAAAATCACTAATCCTCGTCGCCAATGTAATATTCTGCATGGCTAGCTATTCTTCTGCCCTGCGTGGCTCAAGTAAACAATAATACACTTGGATAGGTTTTCACCAGTGTTACGACAAATCATTCGTAATTTTAATAAAAATTGGATTTTAATCATTCACAGGCCATTGATTTTGATTTATTTCTAAAAATATATGATACGCGGTCTCAACCACACTCAAACTCATTCGCCTCTTACAGAGGAAGCCCCTAGCTTTGTTGACTTTGCAAATTTCTGCAATATTGAAGACAACACTAGCAAAAACGACGAACTTGACGAATTCTTGTAATCTCGTATAACTGATCTGTCCTTCTTAGATATGTACCCCTCGATCAAAAAAGTACTCATAAAAAACGATACCCGAATCCCATCAAGTGCTCCAGTTGAACGGCTATTTAGCCAAGCTGCTTTTGTTCTACTTCTAAACTCAATAACAGTCTTTCTGACGATCTGGAGATTTTAATCTTGCTCAAAGTTTGAATTGTAATTTCGTATACTAGTCATAGTCGTCTATTTTAAGACGTAAATTGTGTGGCAATACATTAATATCTTTTTTTGTAATAGGTCAAATTAATTTGATTTTTGATTTCTGATTTTTGATTTAAAATCAATAGGAGATTGATTTTAACTTTTGATTTAAATCAATCCATTGTAAGCGATTTGAAACTTGATTTGATTTAAAATCATTGGCAAGTGGTTTTTCCAAGCATTGGTTTTCACTGTATGTATATGACGTCTTGCTCGCTCTTCACGGTCATCTATACTGAGGAGCTGTCTTGAGGTGAAGCCTCAAGACTCGACAGAGCAAAAAGACACCTACACTGCTAAAGAGGATACCATTTTGTTCCATGAATTGCAGACAATATCATGAGGGAGGTCTGGAGTTGTGGTGGACAATGGAGTCTACTGTCACTGTTGGATAAAGAACCTTGAAATTACTTACAGGGCTTTCTACACAGTTTTACTAACTACTAAGACATGGAGTTCGCACTATTGGCAACTGTAAAGAAACAGCTTTTGAATTTTCTATATTTGCCAATATATTGTATTTGAAACATACTTTTTACTGCAATAGAACAGAGATTTAAAATAATTGACAACCCAAAATCTTAAGAGATACTATGTAAAAGGCCTTCAGACATATAATTACTGGTAAAAGTATACTATGGTTCACTGGGATTTACCACAACTTTTACTGTAACTATTGCCCTCTAACGGGGCAACTCGCGAAGCAAAATATGGGGTCTTGGGTGGGTAGATTATTTATGGTAAATTTAGTGGTAAATATTGTGGTTAGATGAAAAGTTTAAGCTAAAACATTTTTTTTACCACAAGCAGCTAAATTAATCACAATTTTTAATTTTTTTTTTAAATTTAACTTATAGTAAAACAATTAATGTCAATACAATTTTGATTTTAAAAAAACCTAAAAATCAAGCTAATCTATTTTCTCATCCCTTGGATTCCAAACTCAACTTACTCCTAATGCACACTTCTTCGATCAGGCAGCCTCCCTTGAACAGACAGGCACCTTCGAACAGACAGGCACCTTCGAACAGCCAGCCTCCTTCGAACAGACAGCCTCCTTCGAACAAACAGCCTCCTTCGAACAGACAGCCTTCAGCGAACAGCAAGTTTTCTTCAAACAGTATCCTTTGAACAGCAATTCCTCATCGAACAGAATGTCTTCAACAGGACTGTCAGTCACATGCCATTTCTAAAATATGCCCAAAATTCTGTTAAATAATGTTCCAATTAAATTAAATAAACATACAGCTTACAGTGTCTTAAAAATTGTGCTATTAAATAAATAATTCTTGGGGAAAAAATACTAAGTCATGTTGGGCAACCCACTTGCCAAACAACTGACAGCTGACAATTCTCCCGCTTTCAACCACGCCATCTATTATCGACTTCACCAACAAATTGAAATTCGCGGAGCAAGCTCTACCCCTAAAATCACTACAAAATAAACGTTCTCAAAAACATTCCGATATTTTTATAACTATATAGTTACGTTTTCGATAACTATTACACTAAAATTATTCAATTCGTATATCCTAACTCCAATAAGTGTACTTCGCCCCATTAACTTCCACATCACCATTGACTAACCAAATTACATTAATAATTTAGTAAAAATATTCCAACAAACTGATATAACTCGGACAGCACCAAACCTACTGACCCTCCTTCGTAATTTAAACAGGAATATACCCTAACATAACCTAAAGAATTATGTAATACAAAAACCAAACACCTACTGGGGTCTACCTACTCCCACCTACTCAACCCCCATAAACCTACTGGGGGGCTCCGCCCCCTCAACCCCCACGACCTACTACGTAATCTAAACAGAAAAATACCAAAACCTAACCTAACCTAACCTGGGGGTTACGTAATACAAAAATCCAATCACCTACTGGGGGGCTCCGCCCCCTCAACCCCCATAACCTATCAAGTTAAATAAACAGTAAAATTATTTAATAAACGAATTATACAAGACCCCACACAAAATTTTTTTGATACAAAAACATGCTATTACGTCAAATTTAATTTAAATTAATTAAATAAAATAGGCAATGATGTCGGTAACGTTGGCTTAAGTATAAAAGGTAAACCTCAGTTACAAAAATTAAAGTTCAGCAATAGTAACATCATCGAGTGTCAATATGATGGATATAAACGAAATCAACAAAGTTCTAGATACGTACGAGAGTAAAATACAGGATTCGAAACATTTTTTAACATATAATCGTAATCCTTTCTCAACTTGGACTCTTTTTAAAATAACAATTTTAGCGTCAATTATGACGCCTTCAGATTTCTTTCTTTTAATGATCAAACATGGATTTATTGATCCAAGTAATGTTCGATGCAAGCTATGTAAAGGACCAATGAAGTTAAATCGTGCTGAAAGACCTGACGGTTACCAGTGGGACTGTAAACAACAAAAGGATCATCCCACAAAGCCTTGGATAAAAATAAAGGCTTGTGACATCAGCAAAACTGCTAGATCAAACAGCTGGTTTTTTAATTCAAAGTTATCTCTCCCAGAGGTTTTAATAATCACCCACCATTGGTGGTACAAGGTAAGACAAGTAGTAATATTTTATTTCACAACTACTCCCTACATTACTTTTTGTTTTAGAGTTGCTTTACATACATTAAAAGGGAGTACGGTTTCACCAACAGGACGTTGTGTGATTGGTCTAGTTATTGTAGAGAAGTTGCTATCGATGTAGTTCTTGGCAACCCAGAACAAATAGGTGGCAAAAATATGATCGTCGAAATTGATGAATCCAAATTTGGGAAGAGTATGTCAAACTAGTGTGTAGCTTACAAAAAAAAACTAAATATTACTAAAATTTAGGAAAATATCACCGTGGGAAACGGGTTGAAGGCAAGTGGGTCTTTGGGGGTGTAGAGAGAGATGGCGACAAATGTTTTCTAGTTCCTGTAAAAAACAGGTCCCGCAAAACACTTATTACACTCATTGAAAAGTGGATAAAGCCTGGAAGCATCATCATCAGCGACTGCTGGAAGGCTTATGACGCCATCCCGTAAAATATACTTTATATTTAAAAAATAAAAATAAAACTAATTCGTAAACAATACTAAATTACAGAGAAATTAATGGTTACACCCACCTTACAGTAAACCATTCCAAGACATTCAAAGACCCAATAACAGGAGCTCACACCAATAAAGTAGAAGGGATGTGGCATCATGCGAAATTATCATGTCCCAAATTTAATTGGTAAAATTTGCAAATTAATTATTAATACAATCTCACCTAACAAGAGTTCTAAATACGATTTCAAAAAATAGGAAGAAGTCTCACTTTGTCGGTTACCTCGCAACTTTCATGCTACATCGTAAATGGAAAAACGAACCAGACTCATTTGAATGTTTCATGAAGGCAGCCGCCTCCCTATACAAAGAAGGAAATCCTCCAAAACATGAAGGGGAGACAGACAACGCTTACGACTATCAGCCAGATTCTGAAGATAACGAATCCCCATATTCATCAAGCACTGAAGAGGAACAACCAAATGATGAAAGAGTTCCAAATGGCAGCCAATACTCATCCGAAGAAGACGTTCCCCCCATTACCCATGACGGCAATGCAGGTATTAATCGGAAAGCTCCTAGCAACGTATCACAACACCATCTAAACCCAAAAGACGTCTTTCCAACTGAAGAAAATGGAAGACTCACAACTACAGCAGCATCCGTACACAGAGCTCCAACAACTACATCCACCCAGCCAATAAAGTCCAGTGAAGTCTCCTCAAAACTGCCATCGGTATCAAAATCCATTAGATTCAGTCAAGAAGATGACAAACTTTCATCTACGTCAAGTGCCTTAAATGAAGCATCAACTGTTCAATCAACCCAGCCAACAACGTCCAGTGAAGGTGCCTCAAAACTACCATCGCAATCCAATTCAAGTACAACTCGCACCTACTCTTTTCGGAAACGTCCGGCACCTCAACCAAAAACTCCAACCAATACTTCAGATTCTGCTCAACAACTTGTGCAAAAAACAAAGAGCAAACGTTCTAAAACAGAAGTAAAAGAACCAGTTATTGGAAGCCATGGCATGAGTCTCAGATCCCGGAAAAAATAAAACTACACATGACGTCATTCGTCATTCTCTAGTCCCTAAAAACCCATGATTTCCTATCAACAAAAATAAATAATTTATGTAGAACAGTATCAAATACCATATTCCACCAAATTTATTTACAAACATCAATTTATCCACTATAAGGCATGTGCAATACAACCTATAAATATATTTAAAAATTTTAAAAATTTTAATTAAAAAACACACCATCCAGCTATTTCATTCCATTGATAGTGACTAATTTTTTTCAATAAATATTATTTCACAATGGGCTTATAAAATTTTTGAAAATATTAGGGAGAATCAAATCTACAACATATTACAATCTACTACATAAACTTTAGTGAGAGAATGAGTCCTTCGACAAAGCTTGAGAACTCCATCGACAGGCATGAGAGAGCTCTTTCGATAAAGACAAAAAAAAATCCTTCCATAAACATGATAAGATACTTCACCACCACTGAAAGAGGCACATCAAAAAGATTTACATCACCTTCAACACAGTAAAGAGCTCCTTCAACAAAAATGAGAGAGCTTCTTCGACATAGATGTGAAAGCTCCTTCGACAAAGATGTGAAAGCTCCTTCGACAAAGATGTGAAGCTCCTTCGACAAAGATGTGAAAGCTCCTTCGACAAAGATGTGAAAGCTCCTTCGACAAAGATGTGAAAGCTCATTCGACCAAGTTGAGAAAGCTCCTCCTCTCATTCCTGGGTGATGTCTAAAAATATTGATTAAAAATACTATTTCAGTACTCAACAACAATCAACAAACAAACAAAACTAATTACCTATTTCTTCCTATGCACATCACCAACATCCTGGTTTTCAGTATCATCCATGAGAACTTTGGACTTTGAAGGTTTGACACATTTGGATCCTTTTACAACACTGAATGCCACACAATTTTTCCCATTTCTAGCCTTCAAAGGCCCGTCAACCTTCTTCACTTTGGCACTTTTCCCAACTGAGGCCCCTCCCCTCGCATTCAACCTCAACTTTTCTTCTGCTAGCTTCACTGCATTTGCAACATTTTTTAGCTTATCATTCATATACTGTTTGACATCTCTAATAAGATTGAGTTCTCCAATTTTTCCCTTGTATTTAGTTTCTCCAACTTGCCTCCACAAGTCTTTAACTAGATCTAAAATAAAATAAAAATTAACTCATTACAAATAAGTCAGAAATTATAAAAATAAAATACCAAAGACTATCTTCTTTTCATCAGGACAGATAGCTTCCTTCGGGCTCCTAGGACAATGAGTCAACTTGATGTTCGCCAAGTCTTTTGCCTCAGCCCCGTAATCACATATCTCCGAAATCAACCCATAAAGCGTCAAGTTAGCATCTTTGCTGGCAATTTGATTTACGACATCAAAGATTTTCTTATCAACCATCTCTTTTAGATGTTGTTTCAGTTCATGCGTAAGTCCGTGAAAAACTTTCTTTCCCTAACCAATGTAAATTTTAAAAAAATTACATTTTGCAACTGTAGGGAAAACAATCCAAACTTACTTTTTTCATTCGAATAGGTCCAGCTACTCCATTATCAGGCATGAAATCGTCATCAGAATAACAATCCATTTCATCTGCATTATCCACCTGCTAAAATAAAATAAAAACTTAAAAATAATCTCAGACTCGACAATTAAAAAATAAATTTTGCAACTGTAAGGAAAACAATCCAAATTTACTTTCTTCTTTCGAAGAGGTCCAGCTATTCCATTATCAGGCATGAAATCATCATTAGAACAACAATCCATTTCATCTGCATTATCCACCTGCTAAAATAAAATAAAACTTAAAAATAATCTGTGATTCGAAAATTTAAAAAAAAATCCTTCATTTCCATTAATCACTATACCTCAACAAGCTCAGGTGCCAGTGGAAGAGTATCATCGGCTGAAGTCCATCCATGATAGCCATCCTAACATGTTCAACCCAAAATAGTTAAAATTAATTATAAAATATTCATAAATCACATAAACAGATTAACATACAAAATTAAGTTGAGGAGAAGGAGGCATGGAATCGTTCAAACCATCAACCACAGTTACTTTAGCCGGCCATCCATGAAATGATTCCTAAAAAAGAAATATAACTAACAGGAAAACATTACAACTAAACAAACAAACTTTACCAAACAGTTTTCTCCTTCTGGCCCAAAAGTAATAGTCCCATCATGATTTGCAGTGGCAAGGATCACTGGAGCAAGAATATCACTTAAGTGACTTAAATTTCCTATATCGAAACTATCTACTTCATCCACTTTACGTTCAACAGGTTTACTGTTCTTAATTTCTTCAACTTTCATCTAAAACAATTTCAGAATTTAATTATAAAAGTATTACACAGATTACCTCACAACCAACCTTAATTAGATTTAGCACTACTGGCATTTCATCGAGAATCAATCTTGTTGACCAATTGTCTAAAGACCTTGGCACAAATTCATCGCTCAACATGCCCTATAAAATAAATAAAAAATTATTTAAAATTTTATACCATTTCACACCAACTAGTGATAATGCAATACTACCTGCAAAACTACTTCAAGTTCTTTATAAACCCCTCTTGCAATCGCTGCATTTTCAATTTCAATACGTTCCAATTCCTCACACCTCCTCAATCTCTTTCGGGCAAAATGATTTTCCCCTTTCTGTTTCATCTCTGTTACTATATAAAATTATTTTATTTAAAACTAATCACCTCAACCCCTTCCGAAACAGTTAATCTCCTGCACTATACTACTTTGAGAATTGACAGTTCATTGCCAATATCAAGCACAGCAGCCGAATTTTTAAAATTCCGCAAAAACTATTTCCACCAATTAGTCCACATATCTAAAGTTGAGTGGAGCCATCTAGACAACATGGCCATCTAGTGAGTTCCAGATACCACCACAACTTTCACTACAACTTACACAACTTATGGTAAACCTCAGTGAACCATGGTATACTTTAGCCTAATTACTAAGTAGAAATTTTTCAAAGATACTATGTTGTTTCCTAAAGATACTACGTCGGGAATAAATAATATTGCATCGTGTATTAAGAAACACAAAATATTTTATTACTATTTATAATGATATTAAATCTTCTTCTTGTGAACTCATAATAATAGATCATTTTTGGTGCAAGATATTGTGTCGGGTAGTAAACAAAGGGCAAGATATTGGTTCGGATTCTAATCAAGGAGCAAGATATTGCGTCAGTTACTAAAGATACTGGGTCGGATTTAAATTAAGGAGCAAGATAATGTGTCGTACACCCAAGATTTTGTGACGCAAAGACCCGGCACAATATCTATACCAAAATATATATTTTTATGAAATAAAAAAGGGCAAGATTAAATCATGTCGGGAGGATGAGCTATTGTGTCTAATTAAGCCGACACAGTATCTTGCCTACTTATCATAATTTATGAAAGTCATAATGAGGTAGATATTGTGACGAAGGGCTAAGATATTCTGACGTTTTCACTGAAGATATTATGGCTAAAAGGTCCAAATCGCGGGACCAAATTAGTTATTGTTTGCGAGAACATATATTTAACACAAAATATCAAAGGTGAAGGTTAGATTGACGTCAAACTTAATAAAAAAATCTTGAAAGTTTAAAATAGCTTAGAAATAGTTTAATTCGCACGATGAAAATTAGGATGTTGTATGGGAATGCATTAAAATACAAAATTTAAATATATACGAAACCATTAAAAAAAGGCCGATCGAGTGTTGTTCAAAACCAACAATAGATATTTAATGATACCTATTGTTATGATAAGATCAACTAATAAGTAATACCTGAATAAGAGAATTCTGTATTTCCAGTTTCCACAAAGAGGCAACACGTTTTACAAAAATACTGAATTGACGAGCGATGACCTTAACTGGCCTCTTCTTTATCGTCTTTATTGCTGATCGACCTCTGCTGGTAGCTGCATGGGAAGGCTGAGATAGGGGGACAAATTGCAAAAAATTGGTAAAAAAAAGGTGGTGGCATCCGGACATATTATGAAACTTCTAGAAGGAAGAAAAAAGTGGACGAGACATAGCCCAATACAATACTTGGACTCTCTAACAAGGTATAAACTACATAGATGGTTAGCATAATAAGTTATCAAAAGGATATTAACAGCGCGTTATAACACTATTATAACCTCCTTATAAAATATTCTTAGAGTATTCCTTCTTTAATTAAGCCGGGATTATTCTTCAAGAATGTTAAATTTTCTTCGCTCACAGAGATTCCTTCACGCAATGATAGTAGAAACCCAAAAATATAATAATTATTTTTTTCGCGAAGATAAAAATATAAAAGTATGCCCAACCTAAATTTTGGCGCAAGAATTCCAGGATAATGCTGTTTTTAAAATTCTTAATAACTGTGGCATCGATGCTAGTCATTAAATTTGTCCATGCCATTGCTATTCGAAATAGTAATGAATGCTGGATAAAATAATAAGATCCATTTGATGAAAATGATTTCCCCTGTCAATCGTAGTATCAGATATGGGGAAAATAAAGTTTGAATGCATTGTACAGTTTTCAATTTTGATTATTTACTTTAATGTAAAAGCAGGTCGATTTGATTCTGTCTCTTTAGTAAATCTTTCCAAAATAGTTTTCCCTTTATCTCCAGCGCCATGCAGATAATCTTCCATGATGATAAAGAGTATAGGCTGCTCTATTCCTTTCGGAAACCCTAATTGGCCATCCTTAAACGGGTACATCCAGGGGTCTAAAACTACACCTAATCTGAATTACGGTGCAATACAATTTTTTTACTATTGATTTCTTCAAAATGTGATGTATACTTGAATCTTGTATCAACAGCCAAAGCGAGGAGAGCAGTAGCTCCTCCAAAAGAGTGGCCAGACATAACCAAATGAGAAAAATTCATCGATCCCTGATAATGACATCAAGGGGAAATATATTGGTAGAATAAAATCAAAAAGAGATATTTGAAAAAGAAATCGGTTTATGAAATCAGCTCGATACTGATACCAATTAACCGGCTTGGAACGACCGATAAATAGCTTGGCATTTGGGTTCGTTATAAGGGTACCTTAAATTGGTTCAAGTCGAGAGTGGAGAGAAGGAGATGATCGATGCCTCTTCCGTCGTTGATTTTCTCAAGTATTTCGAGAGTTCGCCGACATTCCTCGACTCGGAATGATAGTTGTGTACTACATAAGGCTTTGTCACATATTGTGAATGGTGGCTCATTAAATTTGATCCATCGCTTCTTCTGATCACCATTGCTGATTTCTTTTTCAAGTGAATGTGTCACGCAGGCTGACCCATCCCTTTAATTTTAAAATGTATCCCAAAAAGGGAAAAAAATCGTTAAATTGATTGAATAAGAAATATAGTTAACCATATTTAAACGTGAAGCAGCGTGAGGTTGGGTTCGTTTGTTACTGTGAAAACCCATAAATTAATGATGCAATAAGATCTTTTTACTTGTGATAAAACTGATTCTTGTATGAAAAATATTTTTTTCAGTATAGGTGAAGGGAGAGCGACTAACTCAAAAAAAGTTAATGCATTGTAATTCCTGGAAGAGTCATGTGTACAAATGCTCAAAACGTAAGTGTCAATCCAAGGTCAAAGTTCGCGCCTTATACAATACCGATGTTCCATAGATGCAACTATTAGACCGTGGGATGCAAATTCAGTAAAAATAGTTGAATAAGAAGTCCAACATGCGGCAAGACCATGGGAAAAGATGACGACAGGAAACTGTCTTTCTGTTTTCAGCTTAATGTCAAAAGCAGCTGCCCCAAACCACTTTCCTTTAAAAAAAATTCATCATTTCACACATTATCAAGATAAAGAAACACAGGTGCATTTACCAAAATAGAAATAGGAAAGCACGTGACTCTTTTTTTATACAAATTTAATTGGCATTAGAAAGTTTAGGGTTTTAAAACAAGAGAAGAAGAACGTGAGCAACCCGTAAACCGCCCCGTGTATATATCGGTAACCAGGAACCAAAATTTCCGAAGAAACAATTTGCTGACAATCCTATTGATGATAAAAATGATTACTTAAATATCTTCAACTCTTTTAGCACTATTATAAGGGTCAAATAAGATTAGATTTACTAAATCGGCTCCTATATCTGCTGGATAGTATAAACGAAAGAAGCATCCACTAGTTATATCCGTACCCACCATCACATCCGTATATCCAACAGTATGTGGACCTTAAATCCTTTTTTTAATAAGGGTGTATTTTCATTTGATTGTTAACGGAAATCCATTTGTATGATTATATTACTTACCCCTTGGAGCGGGTGCTCTAATAATCGATTGTCTCTTGCGGAACAATTTTAAGGGAAAAAGAAAAAGAATTGATAACAAGTTAGAAACTTGCTTCCCGACAAATTGCATTTCACAAATGTATTCTTTTAATTTTTTTTAAATCTAAAGATAGGGGAGCGGTTCGTCTGATCCCATTGATTACCTTTCACAATCTATTCTTGCAGGCAAACCATACGCTTTTAGGGCAGTGTTTCTTACCTCAGCATTATGCGCATGTCTGGCTCTACTGTCGCCAATCCCACATAGAACAAGGCATATGGCAAACATTAGGATCTCCCCCCCCCCCCCACAGGTATCCTAAAGGGAAAAAATATGATTAATTTAAGAAAAAATTGTGTTTTTGGCCACGCGGTAGATTCTTTTAAGATAACCTACGTGCAATACCCTCATTATCATAGAATTAATACGAAAAATTCCAAATGTTAAATAATTCCTTTTCTCGTGCTTTTGTTTTTTAGGGATGTATTGTTTTGTAGAAGTGGCCAACGGCCGCAACCACTATAAATTTCTCTGTAACATATCTTGTCTGTGGTTTTCAATTGCCGAAATGTCATCTTATTTAGCCTACTTCTCGCTCTATAAACATTTTATATATGAATTTGTGATTGTCAGAAAAATAACATTGTTGTTAGTTCTGATGTGTGATATGGATTCCAGACGTAAATAAAAGAATGAAACGCAGAATTTGAGTATTCTAGAGGAAAATAATCAAGTGATAGTGGTATGCATATTTTTAAAAAAATTGAAAAAAAATTGTTAGGTGGATTTATTTATCGATATTCAAAAATCCAAATTGTTTTCGTATTACTATTTCTTGGGTGTTAACGCTTTTGGGTAGAAAATTTGGTAGAAACCCGATTTTTTATATTAAAAAAGGATAAAACATCCAAAGTATATTTTATATAATTTGTTTTCCACATGTTTAAAAAAAAAAAAATTTTTCAATAGAAATTGACTTAAAAAATAAATACTTAAAATATACTTATTTTTTTATTTACTCGTTTTGAATAACACGATATATAATTCCATTTAAGCAATTTATATTCGTTTGTTCACGGAAATCTGAATAAGACTTGTCTAAATAAAAAAATAAAAATTCAGAAAAAAATTACACATATTTTCTTTTCTTTAGTTAAATAGGTACTTTCTTTTCGTTTTTCATTCACTTTTGTAAAAAAGGAAAGGCGCCGGAGCCCGGAATGCCATATTTAAATAAATTTCACGCGCAGACGAACATATAAATAATAATAAAAATTAAATAGTTATAAAGAATGATAATTATGTAATAATGTCACAAATTTTGAATGTTGTAAAAGTAACGAATCGTTTTCCTTTTCTATGCCTAACAATCGCAGTACTGTTCCAATTCAACCGTTAAACGAAAATGAATTAATTAAGTTTAAAAATATAAAATGTGAATCTTAAATTCACTTTGAAAGATGGCGAATCTGAATCGTTTATCAATTTAAATATGAGTTTTTTTAATATTTATTACATACGTTGCATGAAAATAAGAGAATGTACCTGTAATAATATTTTTTATTTGATTTTTTCAACTGGGTTGGTTTCTTTGCACAATTTATTTTTACTTTGGAAACGGGAGAAATGGGGTGTTCATTGATAGAGGTGCAATCTGCCAGGCGATTAGAAAAGCAACTTGTCCGAAGGCAATACTAATAGAATAACGGAGAGATTTTAGGAATTACATGTTGTAGTTTCCACTAAATAAAAAAACTCCGACGGCATTCGTTCCGAATGCAAGGTTCCCGAAGGGATTTTCAATGTTTAACAATAAAGTAACACAACTGATTTTTCTTCATAGATTCGGATGGCATTCGTTCCGAATGCAAGGTTCCCGAAGGGCTTTAAAATTTTTAACAAAATAACAAAACCGATTTTAATTCATATATTTATCAAAGTATCCAGGTAAACATATGTTTTTTTTGTTTGTTTTTTTTCAGAAAAGTACAAAACCATAAACTTAGTATATAGCATATAACCATAGAACTGAGGATGCTAATTTTTTTGGAATTCAGGATTCTGATTTGATGGAACGGAGGATGCCAATTTAATGGTTTTGAGAATGCTGGTTTATTGCAAATGAGGATGATTATTTAATGTAACGAAGTATGCTAATTCAATGATAATTAGGGCTTTCAACCGGATAAGGTTTTTGCGTTTGGTAACCGTATTATCCGATTAATAGGTAATAGGTTCAAGACGGATCGGATACGGCTAATCCCTTTTTGTATACGGTTATGGCGGTAATGGATACAGAAGAACATAAGGATCAACAAAACCTAATTTTGTTTGAATTTCACACTTTTATAACTAAAAAAGTAATCAAAACTTCTTATTTATAATAAGTAAACAAAGGAAAACAGTTGAATTATGTAATTTTAACTGGATTACCCGGGTAAAATTCAACTGGTTTAACCGCATATTCAGGGTCATCCGGGTAAACCGGCTGAACCTTGAGGAATGGTTAACACGTTCCGGTACGGTTATTGCCCTTACGGCTAATAACCTACGGCTATCCTCCGGGCCTACGGGTAAATTTAACCCGGGTAAATATGTCCCGGATAGAGCCTCTTAGCCGTTAAACTTACCCGGTTGAGAGCCCTAATGGTAAAAAGGATTTAGATTTATTGTAACTGAAGATTCTGAATTGATGGATCTAAAGATGCTGATTTATCGGAATTGAGGATTTGATTTGATAGAACGGACGCAAATTTAATGGTTTTGAGGATGCCGATTTATTTGAATTGAAGATTCTAAAATAATATAACTGGGCTTGCTGATTTATTGTGATTGAAAATTATTATAAAATGGAAATTAAGATGCTGACTTATTGGAATTGAGGATTCTGATTTTATGGAACGGATGACACTAATTTAATTGACTGATTTATTTAACTGATTTATCGGGATTTAGCATTCTGATTTGATGCAATTGAGGATTCCGATTCGATGGAACTGAGGATGCTGATTTATTGGAATTATTGATTCCGATTCGATGGAATTAAAAATTATAATTTGATGAAACTGAGGATGCTAATTTCATTAAACTAATAATGCTGATTTAATAGATTCTGATTTATTGGAATTGAGGAATCTGATTTAATGGAACTGAGGATGCTGATTTATTGGAATTGAGGATTCCGATTCGATGGAACTGAGGATGCTGATTTATTGGAATTATTGATTCCGATTCCGATTTTAAAAATGCTGATTTGATGAAAATGAGGATTCTGATTTAATAGAACTGAGGATGCTGATTAATTGGAATTGAGGATTCTCGTTTGATAGAACTGAGGATGCTGATTTATTGGAATTGAGGATTCTCATTTGATGAAACTGAGCAAGCTGATTTATCGGGTTTTAGGATTCTGATTTGATGCAATTTAGGATGCTGATTTATTGGAATTGACGATTCTGATTTGATGCAGTTGAGGATGCTGTTTTTTTAAATTGACGATTCTGATTTGATGGAACTGAGTACGTGATTTATTGGAATAAAGGATTTTCATTTGATGGAACTGAGGATGATGATTTATTAGAACTAAGAATTCTGATTTGATGGATTTGAGGTTTCTTTTTCGATGGAACTGAGGATGCTGATTTATTGGGATTAAGGATTCCGATTTGATGCAATTGAGGATTCTGATTTATTGGAATTAAGGATTCTGATTTAATGGAACTGAGGATGCTGATTTATTGGAATTAAAGATTCCGATTTGATGGAATGAGGATTCTAATTTGATACAACCGAGGATGCTGATTTATTGGAATTAAGGATTCTAATTTGATGGAACTGAGGATGCTGATTATTTTCAAATTGAGGATTCTCATTTGATGGAAGTGAGGATGCTGAATTATTAGATTTGAGGACTCTGATTTTATGGAACTGAGAATGCTGATTTATTGGAATTAAAGATTCCAATTTAATGGAATGAGGATTCTGATTTGATAGAACTGAGGATGGTGATTTATTGGAATTGAGGATTCTGATTTCATGGAACTGAGGATGCTTATTTATTGGAATAAAGGATTTCCATTTGATGGAACTGAGGATGCTGATTCATTAGAATTGAGGATTCTGATTTAAACAAACTGAGGATGCTAATTTATTGGAAGTAAAGATTCCGATTTGATGTAATGAGGATTCTGATTTAATAGAACTGAGGATGCTGATTTATTGGAATTGAGGATTCTGATTGGATGGAACTGAGGATGCTTATTTATTAGAACAAAGGATTTTCATTTGATGGAACTGAGGCTGCTGATTTATTGGAATTAAAAATTCTGATTTGATCGAAATGAGGATTCTGATGTGATAGAACTGAGGATGCTGACTAATTGGAATTGAGGATTCTCGTTTGATAGAACTGAGGATACTGATTTTTTGGAATTGAGAATTCTCATTTGATGAAACTGAGCAAGCTGATTTATCGGGATTTAGGATTCTCATTTAATGGAACTGAGGATGCTGATTTAATGGAACTAAGAATTCTGATTTGATGGATTTGAGGATTCTGCTTCGATGGAACTGAGGATGCTTTTTTATTGAAACTGAGGATTCTGATTTACTGGAATTAGGGATTATGATTGGATAGAACTGAGGATGCTGATTTATTTGAATCGAGGATGCAGATTTATTGGAACTGAGGATTCAGATTTATTGGAAATAAGGATTCTTATTAAATGGAACTGAGGATGCTGATTTGATAGAACTAAGGATGCTGATTTACTGGAATTGAGGATTCTCATTTAATGGAACTGAAGATTTTGATTTATTGGAACTGAGGATGCTGTTTTCTGGAATCCAGGAATTCGACATAATGGAATTGAGGATTCTAATATAATGGAATTTGATTATGTTAATTTAAAGATTTTCAGTTTGTTGTTTAAATATTTTGGAGGATAATTGAACTGACTTTTTTAATTTAATGGTTTTGAGGATTTTGATTTATTGGAATTGAGGATTCTGATTTAAAGGAACTGGGGATGCCGATTTATTGGAAGAGAAAAGACCTAATTAAATCCTAATCCAATAACTAGAAATCTTAATCCGCCTACTCACCTCACAGTACTGTTCTGCTGGAAGACTGATCAGAGGTAGCGACAGTAGTCATAGCCGTGGGTTCGGTCGTAGTTCGGTTATAGGGGGGTTTTGGATGAAAAGGGTGGCTTATTCTGTTCCAAAGGATTGTTAAAGGTTTCAAATGAGTTAACTAGTTCGATACCTCGTTTCAGATTTAGTCATTGTTTTGGATTTGATTAGGTCTTTCGCTGATGGTTTACAGGCTTAGAATTTGATAAGCGGTTTCGTTAATGGTTTAGGGATCGATTAGTGGTTTAGTTGCTGATTTAGTTAATTCGTTAGTTAGTTAATTAAATAGATAGCTATACCTATTATAATTCTTTAGTTAATCAATTAATTGAAATAACCGGGGTAGCAGTTAAAGTGGTGTTCAACGGTTTGCCATAGACCTGCCGGCATCGTCACGAAACTGCCAACTAACTTTCCAATAACATTTTTATCCATCGAAGATGGCAACAAGAGCCCACCATCCGTTGATTTTTCATTCACTAGATCTGCTTGTCGTTGATTCATCTTTAGTCGCTATGGATTCATCAATCGACGTGGCTCGATTCATCACATAGATTAAACATTGATGCAAATCCAATATATTGTGGTTAGATGGTGTTATAGTAGATTGTAGGCAAAAGGTGGCAGCTCCAGAAGTGTAGAGTGAGTTTTAAAATTAGCTAACGCATAATGACAGTGGGTGCTGCGTTTCGTGTAACATTGAGAGTAACTTTATTGACAGACACTTAATTTTTAATCTCCATTAATATCTCATTTAAATATTCAAATATGAAATATCTCCAAATTTAATTCAATAAAAGTATTGCATTACCATGGTATTATTGATGGAGATTTTCCCATCATAATAACACATCATAAATATTATTGAAAATAAGTTTTATAACATCTTTCTGTCGATGCTTAGTCAGGAAAGAGCCAAAGAGCTTACTAAATATTTCATTTATCGTTCACTGCTCAAATCCATCAACCGATATTTGGCTTAACCATTGAAATATACTTGAATTTGAATTTTGAATCGATTAAATTTTTCATTTTATTTTAATGACACTGCATGCCGACGAGAGCACGGACTGCTGATTTATTACGCAGAGCTGCTAATTTATTTGAACCGACGATGCTAATTTAATGGTTTTCCCGATGCTGGTTTATTTGAACTGATGAGGATGCTGATTCATCATTTATTTGAACTGAGGATGCTAATTTAATGGTTTTGAGGATGCTTAATTATTGAAACTAAGAATACTGATTTGATGGAGCTAATGGTGCTTATTTAGTTAGTGAAGATGATGAATTATTGGAACTGAAGATGCTAATTTACAGGACCTGATGATCCTAATTGAATAGTTTTTTTATGCTTAATTATTTATGAAATGAGATTGCTGATTTGGTAAAACTATAGAATGTAACTACGTTTTTTCTCTAAATACTTAAAATCATGAAAATACTTAATTTAATTTAATATACATATATTACATATATGTGTTAGTAAGATACATAATATACTATCTAAAAAATTGTTAGGTTTCCGTCGTCCAGCTGGCTCATTGGTATAGTACTAGGCTCCTGGGAGCAACATAATGGGATCGATTCTCGGTGCATGCTATGGGTAATTTAGTCAAATCACTTAATTTACTTAAAATATTAAATTGTTTAAAATTTTAGTTTTTTTAAAGATTTTTTTTCCAAGTCCATTCGGGATGACATTCGATTTCATTTATTGACGGAATTCAAGTAGTTGAACTATTTTAAAGAAATTAAGCTGTTTCAATGATTAAAGTTAATTAAGTATCTCCTACACAAAACCCTATGTTTTATTTTAAATATAAAAATTAAGAGATTTAAGTGATTTGATTAAACTAATTGACGAAAAAGCGTAGTCGCATTCTATAGTTTAGCCGCTGATTTTTTGGAACTGAGGATGCTGATTAAGTGGATCTGAGGATGCTAATTTCATAATTTCAAGAATTCTGAATTATTGGAAGTGAGCTAGGATGCAGTTTTAACGGGACAAAAGGTGCAAATTTAATTTTTTTTTGAGGATGCTGAAATATTGAAACTCAGGGTGCTGATTTGATGGAACTAAGGGTGCTTATTTAATTATGTTGAGGATGCTGAATTAGTGAAACTAGGGATGCTGTTTTGTTAGAACTGAGGATACTAATTTAATTTTTTTGAGGATTCGAAATTACTGGAACTGAGGATGCTGATTGGATAAGACTATGGTTTAAAGGACGCTGAAATATTCGAACTGAGGATCCTGTTGCAATAGATTTTTGAATGCTGATTTATTGGTTTTAGGATGCTGATTTAATGGATTTCAGGATGCTTATATATTGGAACTGAATATGCTGATTTGATAGAACTGAAGATCGTGATTTAATGGGAATACTTTGGAATACTTATTTCATGGTACTAAGGATGCCGATTTGTTATGGAATAGAACTGAGGATTCTGATTTAGTGGTTTTTAGTATGACGAATAATGGGAGTAAGGATGCTGATTTAGTGAAACTGGAGATGGCAATTTAATGATACGGAGGATGCCGATTTATTGATTTTAAGAATGCTTATAATAGGAGTTGTGCACTACGTCGCTTCTTTTTTTTATTGCTTCCAAAAGAATCATGCAATGGTGATCATCAAACATTTTTCCGGTTAGAACCCCTTCGTTAAATTTAAAACAAACTAACAAAAAAGAAACTATAAATTCTTACCATTCCAATTATATATTTCTCTATTTTACTGGTATTTTTTTCTAATCAACATTACAAACAAATACAGTCAAGTCTTGATATGCATAATTTTAATTAAAATTAAAGTCTGTTCTAAATCCTCTGATTCCTTCTCGAGAAATGAAACAAGTATCGAGGATAATTCGCTTATTTCATCTTTCACAATAATATACTTACTTCTAAATGTATATATGATAAAGTGATGATCTGCAAATCGATTGTAACCTCGATTATAACATGAACAAATTAAAAAAAAAATGTAAACACATATAAAAAAGTAATTTAATTTTTCAAGTGATATTGACATGTATATACAATCCTTATTTTGTTTTGCATTATAAGTAAATACATTTTTTTTAAATTAAGAAAGCAATATAACATACAAAAGTAAAAGTAATACTGATAAAAAAGTATAATATTAAATATTATTCATTAATTTTGAATTTCTTCGTTTCCAAATTTTTCCCATTATAAAATTATCACATTATACGCATAACATAGGCCTATACGCCTTAATAAAATACAAGCAATTAACATATAAAGTGCTTCAAGTAAAAAAACCACACACATTTTCTCTCACACTAAGAGAAAAAAAAACGGACCACACGAGATCAGAATGAATTCTATAAATAGAAACTCAACTAATGCTGCGGGGCATCGTCTAAAACAGCAGCAAGAGTTGAAGCAGCGGCCATCAGTTGTAAACTTGCTTTCAAGCCGGTTGGGCATCCGGCCAGCACTAACCAGCCCAGCAGCATTACTCTCCTCTCTGTTTTGGATGAGCTTCTAAATACAATGCTGCTGGCCCGCGAAAACAAGTGAATATCACACAAACAAGTGCTGCGTATATATACAATGGCTCAGCAACAAGCATTGCGACGCCATTCCAGCAGTCGGAGCTCAGCCTCCACCGCGTCGTCTGCTAATATTACTGCTGTTCGTCGATCAGCCTCCGCAGTGTCCGCCATGTCTTCAACAAATGTGAAACTCAATAACAATAACAACAAACCGCCGGCCGTCCCACGGAATAGCCTCATTCGGAGTAGTTCTAGCCAACATAACTCAGTTTCTTTTCATCAAGTATGCTAATTAAATTATTATTCTATCAGAATTTTTAAAGAATATTTTGGATTTAAGTTCTATAATATACATGAAATATGGCAAATTCTTCGATATATTTATAAGATTAGTTATTAGAAATTTCAGAAACTACATTAGGTCTCGATAATGGTATGGTACTAAACTAAAATAGTTATTGCTAAAATACCAAAAATTCAAAATGGCGGATGTCAAAACTTTTACTTTGTACTTATTAGGACTCTTTAATCAAAGTGGATTATAATAATCAGCAGCAAAGTCCTCCTGTGGCACTTTCGAGAAGTTTCACCTTCGAATCAGCTGGTGGAGTTCGGCGAAAAATTCCAATTTCTCCCGTCCTGTCGACGTCAGGATCGAGTAGGTCATCGTCCGTCACCTCTAGTTCAGGAGTCTACCACCAGAGTGGTGCTCTTAATCGGCACGATACTCTACATTATCGGTACATATTCAAATAATCTTTGAATATTGACGTCATTATCCTTCTTCTTCGCTCGTTTTATTATGAATTTTGTGAGAAAAATATCTTTCAGCTGCCACCTTGAAGTGTTATGTAAAGTTTCTAAATATAGCTCTATATTTATACTGTAACTATTTGTATTCAAGCCGAAAGGCGAGGAACTGAAGCATAAATGACGTGCGCCTATATACATTTCTAGAGATTTAAAAATAGATTTCATAGAAATCAGAAATACAAATCGCGGTTTTACTATGTCTGCTCCAGAGAATAAATTAAACAGATCAAATAAGTTGAATAATCTGGTAAAAATCGTATATATTTTGTATTAAATTAAGCCAAGGGACTTTAGTATTTCCATCATCCAACAATGTTGTGGTTGGTCGATTGGAGCTCTCTTCGGGGGTTCAAGCTTCAACTACAAAATCAGATGTAATTGAACAAACTGCATTAGAAATTGACCAGAGAAAACCAAATGTTGTAATCAGCTCATCATCGTCAATTACCAAAATCCGCTCTTCTTCCCTTAGCCATGGTAATTTTTATAAATACCAATTATTTCAAATGAAATCTATTAATAAAAATGGCATCAGGACAACATCATGTTACGAGCAGTTTACTGTCCAGTTTACTACACCACCTGCCAGGCAGAGATGCCGGCCATCACGGTACTAAAGCGTCCGATGAGAGATTACTGAAATTGTGCCAAGAAGGAGATGCTGGCACTGTCTCTGGCTACTTGAGTCAACTCAATATTCCTGCGGAGAGAATTCCCAGTAGAATTGTAAACGCTGTCGACTCTTCAGGAAAAGTATAAATTTTTATTACAACTTTTCAATTTTTTAGTAGCTTAAATTTGGAATACATTTGATTAGTCTGCCTTAATTCATTCTGCTATGACGGGGAACGTGCCTATCGTAAGAATGCTCATTAAACTACCAACTTTGGACGTTAACCTGGCGGATAATGAAGGCAACACTGCAATCCACTTAGCCTCTCAAGCTGGTAATAATTAATTTATATTTAATTAACTATTTGAAATTATTAAAATTATTTTTTAAAAGGTCACGCTGATGTGGTCAGTCTTCTCACTTTGTGCCCAAATCTTGTGATAGACAGCAGAAATAATATGGGAATTACGGTAAAATAATTCAATTCAATAAATTAGATATGGCAATAAAGTTAATACATTACATAAGGCTCTTATGAAAGCCGCACTCCAAGGTCGAGTTCGCTGCACCCGCCTCCTCCTTCTAGCCGGTAAATAAATAGTTCACAAAACGATAAATAAATAAAAACGGTAACTGAGACGTAATGTATTATTATTAGGTGCTTCACCAGCGCTGCGGGATTTCGGGCGGGGGGCCTGCGCACTTGAATGGGCCAAACTTACCGGCCGCACAAAATGTGTAGAAATCATTGATAAATACATGGACAAGATGCAACTCAATCCGGGTCTTAAAGCTGTTGGACAAAATAAGGTTTAATTGATCATTAATAAATCATTAAATTTTTAAGTGATTTTAAATGTGAATTATAACAGAAGGGGGCCAATACTACTGGAGGCGTTTGGACATCTTCTGAACCAAGTTTGCTTCTTGCTCAGCAGCAGATGATGCTGGGCAGTAGTAAATCGTCGACCGTGACTTTACACACGCAGAAGGATTCTTGGGTTCGTTTAAATTACATTTAATTCATCGTGCAACGTCGCGAAATAAGCTTTTTCAGATAAAATAATGGGTCTAGGTTCGATTCTCGGTTACTACCGAATTTCAAATTATATTTAAAACATTTTTTTTCATTAGTTACTTATTTTTTAAATATATTATATTCTATTTATTTACCAAATAATATTTTTATGAATGTTAGATTAATAATGGATCTAGGTTCAATTCTCGCTTATGACCAAATTTATAAATTCTCTTTTTACATTTTTTAAATTAATTTAAATTGATTTATACAGGTAAAAAGCACTTTGAAGAAAGCTCTACAAATTGTCGGAAGTAAAGACCGGATAAATAAAGATCCCTTCGGTGGTGATGGAGTGATCGCCTCTCAGTTAACCGGCACCTCTCTCCTGGACCCAGTCAGCATCATAGCTCTGCCCAACAGTGAAACTGGACTCCGGAGGGCTTCATTACCATCTATCTTACCATCTAGTAGTGAAAAGAGTCCATACTGGTCCTTGAAATCGTCTTCCATTTTCTCGAATTCGTCCAGTAGCCGCTCACCAGAGGACTCTTTACCAAAGATTTCATCAGATGGAACTCTTTCATTTGTCATACCAAAGATACAAGTGACTGTCTGGTCCAGTGAAGCCCCTGGCAGATTTATACCTCCTCCACCAACCGCTAAAGCACCTCCGATACCCGCTTCAATAAGGTAACTTTTGAATTTCCCGCTCTTAAAAAAGTGTTGCCGATTTTTTAAAACTAGCAAATTAAAAATAATAAAAATGATGTTAAATAAAGTGACTAAACCATAAAATGCGACTACGCTTTTTCGTAAATTTACTTTAATAAAATTAATTGAATCTCTTAATTATCGAAGAGAAAAAAACGTGGGGTTTATTTTTGTAAAATAGGGAAACTAGCCTAATTGAGTAAATTAATGAAATCGATCGTCGTCACGAATGGACATTTAAAAACAATTTAGTATTTTCAATGGTTCTACTGTTTTACCATTTTATACTCCCTAATACAGCATTGCCATTTTTATTTTTCAGGTCGTTTGAAATGCGTCCAGAAGTACCAATTAGGAGTCGATCTAAAAGTTTCTCACTAATAACTTCATCATCATCTATCCTAAAATAATTTCTAAAAACATAAATAAAATAAAAAATATATTTTCTGTTACTGAAAACATTGAATCAATTAAACATGTTTCTTATGGGGGGAAAAACAATTACACATAATCAAGTTAATGATTTTTACTTGAAGTACGTTTCTTTTTATTTAAAAAATTATGTTTTTTTTAAAGCGACATTGAAGTACACACGACACCTATCAACACTTTAAAAGTACCACGAGAAAAAAATGTATAGATTACGTAAAAAAATTCTAAAAAATATTCAGGGCGCCAAATTTGAATTTTCAATGCTGTTAATTATCGATGGTGAATAGTTTGCATCTTTAAATTAATTAAACGACCTATGAATTGGGTCGACTCTTTTGATTTTCGTGTGTTCATTCCTGACGATTACAGTACCGAAAGGCCTATAAAAAGTTAAAGGGGAAAAGCTTCTGCTACGGCTAGGTAGCGACCCTGGAATGTTTAAAAGTGGACAGCAGCGTGTTTCACATTTAAAATTTAAACAAGTATATTTTTACTCTTGAAAAGATTCCCAAGTTCAAAATATAAAAGACGGCAACGGAGGTTGCTGAAGGACTGGGAACTTTGAGACTGTAAGGAAGTGGTACATAAGGACGCCCAGAACCCTTAATCAACCTTCATATTATATTATATTATATTATATTATTACTAGTCTCGTTTTAAATAAAGATTTTAAAAATAATGATATTCTCCCTTTCGTGTGGACCACATTCAAGTCTAGGTTAATTGAATGAGCTGTAGCCGGGACGTCGGAAAAGAAGAACCAAAGAAAACAAATTAGCGAAGAGAATCCACATAAGACATAACACGGCTACTCCTGCAGTTAAATGTTAAGCCTAAGTAGGGTTTCTACCTAAATCGGAATTATTCTATCCTAAAGAGCTGAAGGAGAACTCAAGAAAATGAATCGTAATATAAATTGATTTTTAAATATATATAGCCCTTATAAGCCGAGTCCAGTATAATCCGAGTTTGAGTGCAAAGGTTCGAATCTCTTTGAAGTCTAATTAACTAATTCTTTTCATTAATTTATCTAATAGTTGACTTGAAAAATGTCTACTTTGGGTTGAAAAAATAAATTCTATTTCTTCGGAAAATATAGATAACCCTTCAAAGATTCGTAAAGGAAATCTGAAAATGCTGTTACCTTTTAAAGTGCATCTTAAAGCTACACAAAAAAGGAGAAAGTTAACTCTAGGATCAAAAAGCAACTCTGGGTTAACATAAGGATAACCCGGTTCTGTGTGGGTAGTAATCAATAATAATCTGGTCCAGCTAGAAATTCCACAATATAGATCAATATTGTAATTATAATTAAATGCTACCTAAATAGCAGTGCCCGATTCAAAAATTTTGAATTTGAATTTTGAATTTTTTAAGTGTTGTTAAGGTTTTAAACTTAACCTAAAAAGTAAATAAAGAAGCAGCTTGTGAAGAGTCTTGTATACGAGAGGCTCGGCTAAAAATGACATTGATACGACAATATTGCCAATATAGCTCACACGAAAGGTGGGAGGGTGGGGCACATGGGTAAACACACGTAAGGGTAGAATAACGGACATCTAGTGGTAGGGATAAGACATAGGTCAATTCCTAAGGGTGTCAAAGGAATTTAATCTGAATCTGTCAAAACATTAACGACTGATTGGTAGAAAACATTCAATGACCGCCTCCGGTAAAGCGAGACGGAATTGAAGTTGCTATACTAAAACAAAGATATGATTAAACAATATTAAACAAGTACCCAAACTTACGAAATCCTTCATCAAAACTCAAAACTAACAACATTTTAACCTAACCCCGCCCAGTGTATTTGTAGACTGTAGAGTGTAGAGCGCCTATTTAGCATTGTTATGGTGATTTTCTTCAAAAAATATCTTACTTGAGCAACACTCTCTTGAAGCATCTCATTCTTCTTAAAATAAAAAGTAAAATTATATTAATTATGCAAATATTAACGATTTTTCTGATCCCTTTCGTAAATACGAGTGTCTTCTAAATAATAAACTTATTTCGAATCCAATTTGAATCTGAATTTTTTTTTCGACTTAAATCGATTTATATGAAATTTCAATTTATTCCCCGAATATGAAAACGTAAAATCTAGATTTTTACCGATCACTTTTTTTAATCGAAAAAAAGAAAAAACTAAAGGCCTCAAAATACAAAATCGTAATATGAGAATTCCTCAAGATTTTTGTAGGTCGAATAAGGATTATAACTGTATATTTATATAATTTTCAATATGAGTTCAATTGACAACTGGCAAGGAGCTGATACTGGCAAAAAAAATCCGTTAACAAGAATCCTTCCTCAGTTTGTCTCCCACTTCTTTAAAGGTCGCCAAAGTAAACCAATATATTTTACCAAAAAATATGATTGAAGAAAATATTGATTAAGAGAAAACCAGAAAATAAATACTTAACTAGACAGGGACTTCATCAGAGAGATTTCAATTTCGAATTTTTGGACTTTTTACATAATTCAGTAACACTTTGATTCGATTTAGAAGAAGTGGAAAGAACGATTCTTTGCAACTTGCTGAAGGGCATCTCAATAGTTACGACCAGAATGGCAGAGAGAATGAATGTAAGGATCACAGTTCCTACAGAGTTCATTAAAATATGCGGAAAAGAAAAGTAGAATGGTAGCCGCATAAGGGACGCGTAGTAAACGATGATATTGAAATGAATCAAATAAGATGCAAAGCAAAGTTTTGCACAAACCGCGAAGAACTTGCAAGAAAGCATGTCATTCAACATCCCTGTTTTTTCACATATTAATTAAGTATTTTATTAAGTGTGTTTTGATTTAAATTGCCTCCATATCCATTGGCACAAGTGAAGATGATCCAAGCCGTAACATTAGCCCAGGCGAACCTGTGGAAAACACCGTAGACGACTGGAAACACAGCAGAATTCCTATTTGGAACGGATGTTTCATTCAAGTATGGCACAATACTTAGCTGGATTACACAAATGGTCACGGCACAGAGAATCCAGCCGGTAACTAAAGTTGCCTATGTATGTACGTAGCATAGACAATAATTTAATGAAATTGGGAAAATTTATAAAGTATACATGATGTGATATCTCTGTTTAATAGCTATATGGATTGCTACAAGATAAATTCTTATTTTTAATCGCAACAGATTTGAATGTAATGAAGTTAAATGTTTGTGTAATTCTATTCCATTAGTTTAGTTAGTTTTCAGTTTTTTTGTTTTTTTTTATTATATAGAAGCATGATTTATAGAATACATTCACAAGCTTTTAGAGAAGACTGATTTTTTTCATACATACAGTTGTGTGACCACCACGGTAACGTATTACAAGCATTTAAAAATACTTGAGAAAAGATTAAATAAATCCAAATTCATGTACCTTTCCAATGGAAATTTTTGCAATTTTTGTCCGCCGCAAAACCCAACCCAAAAATATTCCTAGAAGATAAGGTGGACATCGGGCAAACGGATTAGTATAATACGCACGTCGGTAGTCCTCTACTTTTTTCAACAGAACCCTACATAGGATTCGTATTAGATCGATGTTTTTATTTCATCCACCAAAAGACGATCGAGATAAGAAAAATAAAACTTACACTCGAGTTATAATAAGAGTAGGTGGCAAATCCCACACAATATGGGCAAAGGTGCTGTAACCAAAAGATGCAGCAAACAAAAGTAATAGTAAAGCTGGTCCTGCCCTTCGAGGCCAGCGCCACAGTGGGTAGATGGCTAGTGGACTTAAGAGAAATAGTTGCATATCAGCGGCCATGAACCATGTATGTAACATGCACTGCAGAAATAATGAGTGCTTTTCGGGATTACATGTTTTGTTAGTGTAATAGCCTTAACTGATTACGTGAGTGATATTAGGAGTGATCAAATTGTTGATGTATAGCAAGTGCGACCACCAGAAGATCCGACAATCTTCGCTCTGATAAGTGGAATGGCTCCAATTTGGTCCAGATCCAATACGACCAGCAAAAACAACTGTTGCAATCAATATCACGCAGTATAGCGGTGTTAACCTTGATTTTTTTTTTAAAGTAGAGACCTTAATATTGAATACAACTTTATGTAATTATATAACTTACCTCAAATATCGATTCAAAAAGAAGTAACGCATATTGAAACGGCCTTTATCTAAATCTCTCATTACAGAATTGCATGTTAGGACGCCACTCAGTAGTAGAAAGTTGTCGACGAAAGTTGATGGGTTGGGAAAAACAGACGATGTCGAAATATTCTGGATTCCTCAACCAATGAAATAAGACATTCGTGCATATGTTTAATTCTTGAACAACTACTTACGCATCATCTCAATTTACCTCAGCTAATTTACTTGTATTGTAGGATGCACGGAAAAATATCTCCATTAAAAAATGTGTCACTACTAATGTAACGTTACTTATAACCCGAATTCCGTACAAACAGTCAATACTGTCATCTATTCCAGCATTTATGGAAAACAACTGAGTTACATTCCTAGGGATTGAAAAACACTCAAGAACAGATTCTTTCTGATCCACCGAAGCTTGCGGTTTTGAGAAAAAGTAGTTCCAGATGTCACGAAAAGAAGACGATAACAACAAGAAAACCGTTAGAGAAAAGAAAGTCCTAAAATAGGAAACAAATAAAAGTGCTTAAGTACATATTGATAATTATAGTTCATTTTTAAAATATCACTGCGGTGGGCTTCAGGGGGAGGGGGTGTGCCACCACCACCCTGTATATATATATATACATGAAGTGACGGGGGCTATGCAAACCGACCATTGCCGTACCCGATACCGACAGACTTCCGTGACAGACAAACAGAGACCACTCGCCAACCATTGAAGAGAAGACGACAAATATATCCATGGCACAACGACACAAAAGAAGGATAAACTTTTTGTCGTTTCCGTTTGTAAAATTGTTTTTAACGAAAACTGTTGAATATAATAATAAATAATTACATGAATGCGATTTCTGGGAGTCCGTTGGAGACCGTTTCGTTCGAAACATTTTTAATGCAGCTGTGTTTGTTGGTACTAGTAATCATCGAGTACAAAATGTCCACGTTTCCACCATTCCCATGAGGCAAGTGAAAAACAGACCTACCGATGCTGTAAGCTACGGCTGTACGGAGATCTCGGTGGCTGCAAGACGCCGGCAGGCAAGTGCCAATGACAACTTGAGGATTTTCAACTACATCGTATAGATGCCGCTTTTTGGGAGCGATACTCATCCTCGGTTTTTTAAGAGTTAACACATTTCTGCTCAATTTTTTAACCGATTTTATGTACATTAGAAATTGACGATCCAGAGGATGAGCACTTATCGAGACAGAGCAATATTGACCTTCAATATTTCCATCCGGGGAAGAAGTTGACGAAGAAACACACAGGTCAAAGAGACCAGGAGCATGTTGAACATCGGATTGTTCATTGCCAATCATGAATCGAATAGTTTCGTCAAATGGCAACTTCCCAGACGCTTGAAACACTGTTTTTTTATTGGGAAAAACAAATCAAAATTAATGTTTCAAAAAATAATAAACAAATACTACAAGTCATTTACTAGATAGGGCCCATTCTACTCTGTCCCAAAGCGCCTGGACGTAATTTCGGCTGTCGATCACGCATTTGGGATTGATCATTAGTTCTTTTGAGTCAAAATTTTCGTATTCTCCTGTTCCACTAGCCGCCCAAAGCACAGTTGGAACGAACCTAGACGAAAATGAGAGGTAATCCAAGACATCGTCTTTCTGTCCACTGCTCCAGTCGCTAATATTCAGGAAAAGTGAAGATCTCGCCCTTTCAGCATAATCTCCAAAAGACGTTTTCAACGTCAGCATCACCAGGCAGCCAGTTATCAAATGATCCATACTTCTTTTCTATAATATGCAACTGAACTGAGTTCAATAGTAACCATAAATCGATGTTGTAATAATTCATTCCTACTTAATTGGATGTTTCGACGATAAAACAAAAAGTTTTAGCTATGTTTTTTAATATATGGGAATTCCACCAGTCTTATTTCCCCCTCAATTTCCTCCCATATTTTCTTATTAAAGAAACCCAAAAAAATGTATGTAATTAACGTCACTTTCAAGTTACACCAATCATGCCGAAACAACCAAAATAACAGTTCATGTCTAATAAATTCTTGGTAATTATTTGGTTTTGATTACCTGATTTTAATATACAGAATGTTTTATAGATTTTTTTTATTTCTTACAATTTTCACCCAACATTTTCCCTTCACTTCCCCCAAAAAATATTAAATAAAAAATCGATTGCTACAAAATTGAAGTACTTGAAATTTAACATATTTTTTTCTTTACCTTCTTGAGTCCAATTATAGAAGAATTATTCTAAGAAAAGTATATTAACATACATGTAAATCGAGAAATATGTTGGAGTACAACCGATCTTACTTGGACAACGATCGCTAAATAACTGCAGCTGCTCCAGCTGGGAATCCCGTCCAAGTATGAAAACCAAAGTAATGTTCAGCAGTACAAGGTTTTAGACTTTAAGCCAAAGGCCCAAAGCTGGTCCTATAGCTATGCGTTCTAAAGTACTGTTGAGCTGAGATAGCATCGATGAATAAGACCGGTGAAATAGTCGATCTTAAAATCACTAAGTTAAAGAGAGCCAAATAAACAAGATCATGAATTATCAGCCTTCGGGTATTAGTTTAACAGCGATTTTCATAAACATTAACTCTTACATAATATCTTTAAAACGTAGATATAAAAATCATGATTTTTACGTCGCAAGTGAGAAACTGTTGTAATTATTCCGATTTTTTATAATTGTATTCTAATTACATTAAATTATTCATATATTAAATCTTTTATTATTTATTTTGTATAAAAAATACCATCATTGTATATCCAACTTGAATTTTCTTTTCTGTATTAAACTGGACAGCTGCCATTATTATGCTATACTTTTTTTTCGTCATCAATATTTCCACAAAATAGAATAATTGTTAACAATTTTTAGTTCCCTCGTGAATAATAAATTACTTCACGAATACATGAAAAAAACCCATTAAAATATGTATTAAAAGATTATAAATTAATTCACGGATTTAATTTTATTTTCTGTGATAATGCAGCATTTCCAATTTTATTTTTCACTTTTAATGCAGTGTTAAAATTGCCCAAACCAATTAAAATGTTTATTTTTAAAAAATTATTTACGAATTAAATTTAATTTTCTCTAATTATACAGTGTTGCCAATTTTATTTTTTCAGGTCATCTGAAATGCGTCCAGAAGCACAAATCAGGAGCCGATCTAAAAGTTTCTCTCTAACTACGTCATCATCATCATTTATCTAAAATTATTTATGAAAACACAATTTTTCAAATATTCTATTTCTGAAAACATTGAATCAATTAAACAGTTTTTTTTTTACGGGGGAAAAAAGCAATTACACATAATTAAGATGTGATGAGGAAGAGATTCTTTTTAATTAAATCGAGACCAAACGTTTATAAAAAAAAGTGATGTGGTTAAAAAAAAAAAGCGACATTGAAGCACACAACGACATCTATCAACACTTTAAGGTACCACGAGAGAAAAAAAAATGCATAGATTAAAAAAAAATTCTAAATAAATTAATTAATGAGTATAATAATAATTCAAAAGACTAGAAATTATTAAAAATTAAAAAGGAATGGTCAATTATATAATATCTAGGACGGGAATGGCAAGGAATTATTCTATTTTGATGTCGTAACAATTTTTTTCAAAAAATTTTCTGGGCGCCAAATTTGAATTTCTAATGCTGTAAATTATCGGCAGTGAATAATTTATACTTTTAAATAATGAATTAAACGACCCATGAGATTGGGACCCATTGGGTCGACTCTTCTAATTTTCGGGTGACGGCCAACAGCTGTTCAAACGCCGTCGAGAGATCTGCGTTAACGATGACGTCATCGAACCAGTGACCGTAATTTAATTCCATCCTCTGACCGGCCCTAATCATTTCTTGCAGCTCATCGTCCGTAAATCCGCGCCTTTATTTGAAAAAGATATTTAATTTAAATTTTTAAAAATTATTTAAAAATTATTTACGATGAATTTTCGTCGAAAGTGGAGCGGGCATAAGCGGCCGAACGGGTCTCCCTGAGAACAGAAAGGCCCGGGGCTTTCAGGTAAACGATATGCGGTTTAAATTCGGCCGTTCTAAGTGTCTTCAGTGCCTAGAATTTTTTATTTTAATATTTTAAAAAATTATTAATTTAAATAAATTTTTTTTTAAATTATTATGTTAAGAATTTTTTTTTTATAAATTAAATAAATAATAAATACTCTAAAGAAATAAATAAAATGAATAAATAAAAGTAAATAGAAAAAAAAATTAGATAAATATATAAAATATATAAAAATTGTTTGAAACGAATAAAATATTTTAAATAAAAAAAAATAGAAAAAAAATTATTTATTCAAGTTAATATTTAAACATTTTTTTAAATAGTAACAATTTTAAAAACGAAAAAACGAAAAAACACACACCTGATGATGAGGGTTAAGAATGCAGGTGTAGCCCAGTTCCATAATTTCCTTGACGCTTCGTGTAGCAGTGCCGTAGAGGTTTCCTTTGTACTCTCCGAATTCGACAAAAAGTCCGTCGTCAATGTCGCGCTCCATCTGGGCGCGATCCATGAAATGATAGTCCACTCCGTCCGCCTCACCGACCCGCGGCGGGCGAGATGTATCTGAAATAACAAATCAGTCAGTCAAAATATTTCGTTAAAACGTTAAAATTAACCGGTTAAAAGTATTTACATTAACGCACACCTTGATTGTAGAAGTTTGAAATTAACCAATAAGTTAAATTATTTAACCGGTTAAAATATTTCAATTAACGCACACAACACGTTAAAAGAAAAATTAACCGATTTAATAAATGAAATTAACGCAGACCTCCATTTAAAAAAAATCAAAATTAATTTTAAATCAATAAAAAATGAAACAGTTAATTTGAAAATTAACGCAAACCACGATTTAAAAAATACAAAATATTTAACCGGTTAAATATTTCACAATAACGCACACCATAATAATTATTTAAAAAATGAATTACATGGGATGGTGGTGCGGAATTTGTCGGGATCGAGAGCGATGAGCCGCCGCTTGAGTTCATTGCGGCCGACCCCTGGCGGTCCGACCAGGACTATGGGTCTCGGGTAAGTCGGGTCGGGCAGAAGACGCGCGACTTCCTCATAAGTCGCGATTTCTCCCCACAAGTCGAAATCGTCGTTGCCTGATAGAGCGTACATGACTTTCTGAGTTAGGGCTAATCCAGTAGCGCCACCGGGGATGGTGGGTGATTGGGCCGGGCCGAAACCCGTCGAGCTCCCCAGTGATAAAAGTGAGGAAGCCGGACCGCAACCTTTTTTTTTTTTTTTTTTTTTTAATTTTAAACAGCAAAAGCACACCAAAAACATCCAGCCGCAAAACATAGAAAAATTAAAAATAAAATGGATTTTAGTAATTTAAAAAAAAAGCAAGCAAATTAAGTGATGGCATAATAATTTATTTTTGAAAAAAAGGGAAATTTGGTGATGGTATAATAATTTTGGAATTTGATAAAATGACTAAAAATAAAAAATATTTAAAAATTTAATTATATTTTTAAGAATTTAAAAAAGGATTTTTAGTAATTGCAAAATAATTTTTAAAAAATTAAATACTTAAAAAAATAACTTTTAAGAGAAAAAAAAACTTTAAAAATAATAACTAAAAATTAGTTGGAATTAAATTAGAATTAAATCAAAACTGATTTAACTATTTTAAAAAAATTTAATCCTAAATAAATTTTTATTTTCGTCGAATAAATCGAAAAAATTTAGAAATAAATAAAAAGGATTTTTAAAAAATTGTAAAAAATCTAAAAAATTTAAAAAAATTGTAAAATAAAATCTAAAAAGCGGAGATGGAAAAACTAGAATGATTTAAAAAAAGTTTTTTTTTTTGAATTTATACCGGTTTGACTGGCATCGTCGTTATTATTAGCATTATTGATGGATTGGGCTCGCTCGTAAGCGATCCTCTTTTCCTGCAGCATTCTGCTTGGAATGAGTCCAGCCCGCATTTGCTTGTCCCCTTCCTTGCGAGCTTGCCACCTAAATATCATTTATTGATCAAACTCTATGTCTCAACGATCGATAGTTTTTTATTATATAATGTATACCAATATGGATCGTCCTGGCTCACAATGTGAATAATATCTCCCTTCCGGAAATCCAATCCAGCCTCTTTGCAAGGCTAAAATAAAAAATAATAATGAATTATTTTTAAATTAAAAACATTTATTAATAATTTTAAATCTTGAAAAAAAAAAATCCATAAATATTTTTTAATTAAATTTTTTTAAATGCTTAAATATTTAAATAAATAATTCTAAATTTAAAAAAATAATAATTGAATAAAAAAAGGAAAGTAAAAAATAATATATTAATCATTTTTTTTAAAATAAATAAGTCCTGAAAAAATTAATTAATATTTTTTTAAATAAAAAAAAATAAGTAAAATAAAATCTTGAATATTCAAATAAATAATGAAAGTAAAATTTTTTTTATATATAATAAAATCCTGAAAAAAAATTAATTAATATTTTTTAATTTAAAAAAAAAAAAGCTTAAATAAATATTAAAAAAAATATTTTTTTTTAATAAAAAAAAAATGATTACAATGTATCGATCGAGGGCGGCGCTAAAGTCAAAGAGTGCCCTGACTCGAACCCGATTTTCGCGCGATTGTCGCTGACTTTCGCTCGGAATTAATTTGAAAGTGATGGTCCCCTCCGCATTTTGCTATAAAATAATTTTTACAAAATTTATTTCTAATTAATTAATTCTGTAAAAAAATAAGTACCAAAATTTCGAGGACGTCATTTGGAGTTTTCCCGAGGACATCGATTCCATTGACCTCAATCACCTCATCGCCCGGATGGATGAGGCCGCTGCGGTCAGCAGCGCCACCGTGCATCACGCGGGCAATCACGATTTTGCCCGTCTGCTCGTCCGTCTTAATCGTAGCTCCCTAAATCATTTTTATTTAATTTTAATTAACTTAATTTAATTAAGTTTTGACAATTTAGAAAATAGTTACCACAATAGGCTCAGCTGTTAGAGCCTATTTCCCGAGTAAGCATTTAAATAAATAGAATTTAAGTTAATTAAAATCAATTTTTTAATATTGAAAAAATAAAAATTAAATTTTTTTTATTAAATTGTACATTTAAATAAATTAAAATAAAATAAGAAAATATTGGAAAAAAATCCTGAAATAATTAAAAGTTTAATTGAATTAACTTAAAATTTCAAAATAATTATCTTGAAAAATCAAAAAAAAAATCCGAAATAATTGGAAAGTTTAAATGAATTAACTAAGAATTTAAAATCAATTATCTAAAATTAAAAAAAAGGGAAACTAAAAATATATTAAATTTTTTTTTCAATGAATTAAATTGAAATTTATTTAAAATTAATACCATCGGCTCGTTGCTCTTGACGAGCTGAACAATCTTGACTGTCTCCTCATCCTCATCAGCCAGGTCATACGGTAGGGCTGGAAGTTTTGGAATGTAGTCCTTCTGGGTGATGGTGTCGTGCACCGAGAGCAGGCTCTGGAAAGCAGGCCTCTGCAGGAGCCTCATGAGCTCCCTCGAGTCACGGCTGCCGGTCCTCTGCAAGTGGCTCTGGATGGTCTCGATGACTTCGCAGGACACACCGTGGGCGTTGGAGAGGATGGGCAGGACGGGCTCCTCACCGAACTGCCCGTTGTTGAGGCTGCCCGTGGGGGACAGTGCCTTGCCCACGATGGCGGAGACCTTGCCGTGGACCCTCATCAGGTTCGTCATCTCCCTCGAGCTGAGCACCCGGCTGAGGAACTCCATGTCGGCATCATCCTCCCCGCTGTTGCTCCTCTGGTGGAGGATGGACAGCAGACGGGACAAGTCTGAGAGAGCTGTTTAATTGGAAATGAATTAAATATTAAAATATTTTTTTTTTTATTTAAGAATATTTTCATACCTTCATTGGTCTGGAAGGAAGAAGTCATTTTTTATTTAAGATTTAAAGTTGTTATTGAAATTCAGATTACGTAACTTTGTAAAGCCATTCAAGTTTAAATAGATTAAATTTGGATTTAAGAGGAATGATTATGATAGAGAAAGAAGGAGGGAAACTCCCGATTTTGACAGCTACGGAGTTGGGAGGGAAGAGCAAAGACAGCTAATCCGCCAATGGCGTAGCAACGTTGCCGGTCTTCTAATTGCATAAGAAAAATCTACATATAATCAATCATCAAAACTATTCATAATTAAGAATTTAATTTTATATTTATTAATAAAATTTCAAAATATATTAATTCAATTTTAATTTAATTAGAAAAATTTATCGGGCAACGCTGTTAAGTATCGATTTTTAAAATGTCCGCTTTTTAATTTCAGCCTGGCTTCGGCATTGCACGTGTTTTGGTAAAAAAGTACTACTTTTAAATTAAACTAAAATAAATTATTTCTAATTCATTTAAATTAAAATAGAAATTTAAATAATGAAGAGGACTAAGAAGGCTGCTCAGGCAGCTGCCAATGAGTGGAAATCCAGAGGTTTCAAGAGTTCCAAACCCGAGTCAGAAGAGAAAACTCCAATTGCAAGACAGAGAGTGGCAAAACCTGAAGGTGAAACCATCAAGAAAACGTGGACCAAACCTGCCAACTCTTTTAAAGTTAAAGATGATTCCCCTCAGTCCCCCGACAAGCAGCGGAAAGTGTCCGGAACTCCCAAGAAGGAATCGGGAGCCGAAGGTGGTGAGGCGTCAACACCTCAGAAGAAGCGGAAGGTGCCTAAAGCAGTGAAGAAGGAATCGGGGACTGGAGGTGGTGAGGTGACACCTTCCGACGGGGCGGGAGGTGAGGCTCCCGAGAAGCCCAAAGTGGAGGGGAAGAGGAAGAAGCAGAAATTCAAAGCGGGCTCGTACAACCTGTTCATTGGCAACCTCTCCTACGAGACTACTCGGGAAGACATCCTCAACCACTTTTCAGTAATTTGATTTTTAAATTTAATTTTCATTTATTTATATTTACAAGTTTATTGAATGAAAGAAAGCAGGGCCGATCAAAGATGTCAGGATACCGTTGACTAAAGAGACGAATGAGCCTAGAGGCTTCGCCTACATGGAAGTGGAGGACCACGTCACTTACGAGGTTTAAAAAAAAAAAAGATTTAATCCTTAAAAATTAAATTTTAAATGAATTAAAATAAGCTTGAATTTATGCAAAAAAAATCATTTAAACTTTAAAAATATTTCTTTTTAATTTTAATTCCATCTAAATAAATTTTTTAAATTCAATTTAATTCATTTAAATAAATATTTATACAAATTAGAAATAATTTTTTTTTTTTTATGAACAAAAAAATTATTGTGTAAATATTTAATTTTTTTAATTATAATTAAATGAAAATTACTAAATTTTTTTTTAAACAGAAAGTGTTGAGCCTCCACCACACCTTTCTCAAAAAGAGGCGGATCAACGTAGAGTGCACCTTCGGCGGCTCCAAAGACAGTCAGAAGCGCAAAGCCCTGATTAAGAAGAAGACGCTCAAACTCCGTTTCCTCAGTCGTGAGGGCAAAATCAGTTCGGCCAATCAGAAAAAGTGGGGCAAATTCAAACAAGTTCCCAATGGCGAATTTAATTAAAGGTAAATATTTCTTTAATTAATTAAAATTTGAATTTAGAACCAGGACACCCTGGATCCGCTCTTCTTGATTGGAATTGGTACGTTTCTAATTAAAAAAATTGAGAGTGGGTCCTCCTTATTTAAACTGGGATAGAAAAACAGCTGTGGAGTTTGAGATTTTCAAAAAATAAGATTTTTAGAGAGAATTTTTTACTCTATGCTGACAAATTATTTTTATTTATTTTTCAGGTTTTTGGAGGAAGGGGACTTTAATTGCGTTTTGTTGATATTCCGTGAAAATAAACTTGAATTGTGACATTTATTTAAACTGGATTTTATTTTAAAATAATGGTTTTAAAATATATATATATTTTTAAATAATAAGTTTTATAAATTTAATTTTTTTTTTATCTACCCAAATTTATTTTGAAGTGATTGATAGTGTAATTAATTTTTTTTCCTTTGGAAATAACTTTAATTAATTCAACTTCAAGATAATTTTTAAAATTTATTCCTAAATTCTGCCAAAAACATTTAATTTTCTAGAATGATGATTTGCCCTGAAAATTAACTTGAATTGTGACACATTTAAATCTGGATTTTAGTTTACTCCATTTCAAAATATTCAAACTGTAAATTTTAAGTAGAATAAATTCTAGTCTAATTATAAATAATTCTAATTATGAATTTATTCAGGGTTTTTCTATTTTTAAATTTCCATTTTAGTTTTGAAGTCTGCCAAAAGCAATTCAAATTTCTAGAGAAATATTGTTTTTAATGTGCAGCATTTTTCTTCAATTTAATCTAGATTTTAAAACTTTGGTGTATCTTCAAAAACTCCCCCAAAAGATGTACCAATTCTCTTAGGAATAAACCCCAAAAAATTCCTTCAATTACCTGGGGATTTCTCTCTACCTTGACCAACCCTTGATAAAAACACATTTCAGGGTCAAGGTTTATATTACAATTATTTTAAGTGTATTTCAATTCATAAACTGCAAGAGAAGATTGAGATCACCACATGGCCCTCTGGACAGCGGAGAGCTTGTTGTAATCGGCAAGGTGCCTCCACACGATCCTGCTGAGCCTCCAGCGGTAGACAACTCCCCTCGGTCTGGACGTCACCGCGCACCTGAAGCGGATCTTGTTGATGCTCCCGTTCCTGGGCATGGCAGCCAACCGATCACGCCCAACTTCCTGTTAAACATGAAAATTGAATTTGATGAAAAATTTATGAATAAATAAATAAATTTACGAGCAATTCTGTTGGGAGGAGGTCGTTCTTTTTAACGCATTTCAGGCGAAGTCTTTCAGGGCCATCTCTTATGAGCTCTTGCCTCTTCATGTAATCTTTACGCATGTGCCAATTGGTCCAATTGGACCGCACCGGCTGATCTAATTTCACGCCATTTAACTTAAATCCATAAATGAAAAATTAATAGAGAAATAAATAATAAAATATGAATTTAAATACCGAATTATTGAGAAATTGGGTAGCATTTTTGAAAATATTTAAAGAGACACGATGAATGAGGCCGGCCGCCATCTTGGTCTAGACACCGGTCAAAAACAAAAGAAAACTGCAAAATGTAATTAAATCAAATCAGATATAAATTAAATTACTACTTATAATGATGAAATTAATGCATAATATATTAAAATAATATTTGATAGCTAAAAATGAAGATTTTATAAATCATTTTTGAAATTGCATCATTCAGTCAAATTTCGTAATATTTCAACTTTCCCCACAATTTCCTAGTTCTGAATGAACTAAAATATTCAAAACTAATTATAAACTAAATTAAAAGCATAAATCACTGGAATATAACGTTAAATTAATTAAATTCAATTTTTGAAGAAACTAATTCTAGATCTGGCAACATGGTATCGATAGTTATGCTTAAAACGGACGGCAGGTGGCAGGGAAGAGTCACAGACAATCCGTCCAGTTGATTCCAACGCGTCACTTTCTCCATCTCTTTCGGCTCAGCGGCATAGCAGGTAATTGCACGTTTTTCTCCGGCTCTTGAATTTATCCAAGTTTATCTTGAATTCTCTTGTCCATCCATCATTGAAAGTAACTTAAACTTATTCTACTCTGTCTTGTGAATCTTTTGATCTACTTTTAAATTTATTTGATGGAATGTCAGTATTTATTTTTTGGTTTCTAAGTTTTCGTCCATTGTGCGCACACCTTGGGATCGGCCATTGGGCTGTCACTCAGTGCCGGTCAACGTGACACTTTATGGTTTCTCTCTTAAATTCATTGAGAGTTTAAAGTTGATTCATTTAAAGTAAATTTATTTTTATGGTTATTTTTTAAAATGCCTTGAGGGTGGGTTTGGGGTGTACTCGTTAGGTCACGTAGCGACAAGCTTGGTGGTGCAATAATTAACTTCTTCCTTTCTACTTGACAGCTGTTAAAACCAAGTTTGTACAACTTAATCTACTCCGAAATCCAAATCATCATCTACAATGGGCAAGGAAAAGACTCACATCAACATCGTCGTTATCGGCCACGTCGACTCTGGTAAATAATTTTTTAAAATTTTAAATCATTTAGAGAAAATTCTAATTTATTTAACTTAATTTTATAGGCAAGTCGACCACCACCGGTCACTTGATCTACAAGTGCGGCGGTATCGACAAGCGTACCATTGAAAAGTTCGAGAAGGAAGCCCAGGAAGTGAGTTTTAAATTTAATTCTAATTTAAATGATTTAAACTAAAATATTTATTTGAATTTTTTCAGATGGGTAAGGGCTCTTTCAAGTACGCCTGGGTGTTGGACAAACTTAAGGCCGAGCGCGAGCGTGGTATCACCATCGACATTGCCTTGTGGAAGTTCGAGACCTCCAAGTTCTACGTCACTATCATCGACGCCCCCGGACATCGTGATTTCATCAAGAACATGATTACCGGAACTTCTCAGGTATAATTTGAATTTTCATAAATTGGAATAAATTTTAGTTTTTATTTTACTTAATTTTTTAAAATTAGTTATCTTTTTTTTAAATTACAAATAAAGATAATTTGAAAATTTCCATTTTATTTTATATTGAGAAAAAATGAATTCAATTTGCATGTTTTAAAATTAATTAAATTTTTTTTAATTTTCTAGTATTATTTCTGGATTTTTAATAAATATTTTTTTTCCCAAAAATTAGGCTGACTGCGCTGTGCTGATTGTTGCTGGTGGTGTGGGTGAGTTCGAGGCCGGTATCTCCAAGAACGGTCAGACCCGCGAGCACGCCCTCTTGGCTTACACTTTGGGTGTGAAGCAGCTGATCATCGGCATCAACAAGATGGACTCTACCGAGCCCCCATACAGCGAGGCCCGTTACGAGGAAATCAAGAAGGAAGTCAGCTCTTACATCAAGAAGATCGGTTACAACCCGGTTGCCGTTCCTTTCGTCCCCATTTCCGGCTGGCACGGAGACAACATGTTGGAAGTCTCTTCCAACTTGCCCTGGTACAAGGGATGGAACATTGAGCGCAAGGAGGGCAAGGCTGAAGGTATAAAAAATCAACTTCCACCGTTTCCACTTCCACATTTTAGCAACTTCTCTTTATTTGAAACTTTTTAAATTTTTCCATTTCCACATTTTAGCATTGTTCGTTAAATAGTATTAATTTCAATTTTTCCACTTCCGCACTTTATCAATAGGCAAGACCCTTCTTGAGGCTTTGGATGCCATCGTGCCTCCTTCCCGCCCAACTGACAAAGCTCTCCGTCTGCCCCTTCAGGACGTCTACAAGATCGGCGGTATCGGCACAGTGCCCGTCGGCCGAGTGGAGACTGGTGTCATCAAGCCCGGCATGGTCGTCACTTTCGCCCCCTGCCAGCTGACCACTGAAGTCAAGTCCGTTGAGATGCACCACGAAGCCCTCGAGGAAGCCGTCCCTGGTAATTTATATTAAAATTGGCTTCATAATTCAATATACTTAACATTTAAATTTAAAATTAGGTGACAACGTTGGCTTCAACGTCAAGAACGTCTCCGTCAAGGAATTGCGTCGTGGTTTCGTTGCTGGTGACTCCAAGAACAACCCGCCCAAGGGAGCTGCCGACTTCTTCGCTCAGGTCATCGTGTTGAACCACCCTGGCCAGATTGGCAACGGTTACACCCCCGTCTTGGATTGCCACACCGCCCACATTGCCTGCAAATTCGCCGAGATCAAGGAGAAGTGCGATCGTCGTACCGGCAAGACTACTGAGGAGAACCCCAAGTTCATCAAGTCTGGCGATGCCGCTATGATCACTTTGGTTCCGACCAAGCCCCTCTGCGTCGAGTCTTTCTCCGACTTCCCGCCCCTCGGTCGCTTCGCTGTCCGTGACATGCGTCAAACCGTGGCCGTCGGTGTCATCAAGTCCGTCAACTTCAAGGTATAAAACAAGTCCACCATTTCCACTTCCGCAATGTAGTAGAATTTCCATTTCCACCGTTTAGCATATTTTCCCATTCCACGATTTAGACTTTATTTACAACATTTCCATTTTTAAGAAACTTTTCCACTTCCACTGTTTAACATATGGCTTTTTTCAATAGGATCCGGCTGCCGGTGGTAAGGTGACCAAGGCTGGAGAGAAGGCCGCCAAGAAGAAGTGATGGGAGGCGGACCTGACGGCGTGTTTACCGGGCTTGATGAAGCATCAACATTATTATTACAACAAAACGAATCCTTTTTCTCCCCCATTTTCTCTGGAAATAATTTGCAAATTCTTTTTTCACTTGATGGCCCTTCAGCGAGAGAGGCTCTTGACCTCGCCACAATCTTGCGCCCATCGTAAAGTGTTCAGGAGGAAAGGCAACGATCATCAGCTGCTTGTCTGTTGATTTGTTAATTTTCTTTTCTGACACACAATTTAAAAATATGGCGACATGTCCCCTCTGTGTGCAACACGTTGTCTGTTTCTTTTTTCCTTCATCTATTTGTTTTAAACAATTCTTTTGATGTATCAGTTTTGCTTCGGTATACATAACCAAAACACATTCAAGCGCCAACAATAAACAATCTTGGTCGGAAATTCTCTTGTGTTGATTACTCATTTTTTACATAATGTCAGAGGGGCGTCAACCGCACGTGGTGTACGACATTCCAATGACACTACGTCACTTGGCAACGCTGTAGCTATTTTTGAAAAGGAAACAAAATTCGTCTGCTAAAGCATAACTGGGATCAGATGACATTTGAAACTATTGGACACTAAAGTATCTTTGTTAGATAATAGTTAATGATTGTTTAATGCATTTAACTTTAATTAGATGTGCTGTGAGAGGAATAAATGCTGCTCTTGGTGGAGGATGATTCAGTCAGTGCTGGGAATTTTGGCCGGCCTCTCAGCTGGTTTTGTATTCTACCATAAATATGGTAATGCTCAAGCTGCAGGCTGGGCTCTCACTTCAGGTATTTTAAATGATTAATTGAAATAATGCAGATTATATAATCAAATTTGAATTTCTTGGACAGCCATTTTTGCTTCAGCGTGCCTGCACCTTGCCATCCTGCTGCACAAGGGAAATGTTGTCCATTGGTACACAACTTCACACCTCTTCAAGATTCAGGTTGATATTTTAATTAAGAATTAAACTTTTCAAACTAATAATGGTTAATTTATCATTCAATATTTAGATTATGGCAGTTTTCCTGACTGTCATCAGCACGGCAGCTTTCGCCTGGTACATCTTCTACACAGTCTACTACAACATTCGTGAGAGATTTTGAAAAGTATTCAATTTAAATCAATTCAACTAAAATTATTCTTCTTTCAGCAATGATGCCAGTTGATAAGAGTGCCATTGTGACTTCAGTCTGGTATGCTTATTTATTTTTTTAAAATTAGGATTTGAAATTAAAATCAAATTATTGAATTTTTGTAGGGTTTTCATGACAGCCAAGTGGACGGGGCTTTTGTGGCTTTTTGCCAGGATTGGTGTGAAGGCCAATGAAGGATATGAATCCATTGGAGAAAGCCAGAGTTGAAAAATCTGATTATTATACTCTCTTTTAATTCTTTTTTTTTATGTGATTTCGTTTTTATCTTACGTGTTTTTCAATGCTTCCAACTATCTTGCCTTATAAAGTTTTCACAAAAATATAATCAAACTTTTAAAAACTAGATTGAAAACAAAACCAAAAAAAAATTATTTAATCAGAAGGAATTTGGAATTAGAAATCTCCCCCATATTTTAAAGGTCACATTTGGGATATAATCTATTTTTTTTTAAGTAGATGATTACATTTATTTTAAACAGGACCTTTAAAGTAATTTCATGGAATGGTAATATGTTTAGATCATTTAACTGCTTAAATTAGTTTTACTGTCAATAGCAGTAAAGACTAAAAGTCACTAATAAGATAAATTTAGTAATGATTTAAAAAAAATTCTCCCTCTGAAAAAGATAATTATTTCAGATATGCTTTGACTTTGAACTACTTAAGACTATTTTCAAATAAAAACTCTTTATTTTTATTCTTGATGCATGGTAAGATATTTCTTGATTCCAGGATAAAATTATTTTCTTTTAAAAACTTGATATCCTGAAATTAAATATACTTAGTATTTATCAACTTTTTAACAAGACTCCGTGGCGCAACGGTAGCGCGTCTGACTCCAGATCAGAAGGTTGCGTGTTCAAATCACGTCGGGGTCACGGTCACAGATGATTTTTCCCCTTTTTATTTGCATAAAAAACAACCCCCCCCCCCCCCCCATATTCTTGACTAAAAAGCATCATATTTGAACTACCATATTTTTAACATTTTGCCCAATATATATGTAAAGAATCCAGAAAATGTTATAAACGCAACTTGCATTCCTGCTGGAACATTTCTGTTGGTATTATAGACGACAAGTATCTGTATATTATAAACAAAGGAAATCGTTCAACCGTGAAAATAATTCGTCCAACCGAGGTCCGCTCTTTTCAAGTATATATAGCCCGAAGATATGAATGCTATTCTATATATAATGCTATGCAATATATTATTCAAAAGCACTTCTTTCAGTCGCTAAGCATATCAGCTCTAATACTGAAATGTTTTTAGTTTTCCGGAAAAAGTGTAATTTCATTCAATCGTGTTGCTGCTGTTTGCTTATTTTGGGATGTATTATTGTTATATTTCGCCATCAATCGGAAGTAAAGAGAAGTACTCATAATCATGAAGACCAAACCAATAATAAACAGTACAACTTGCTACACGAAAACGACGAGAAAATAACCAAATGGGAGTTTGACAGCACCACATGTAACTTGGGTAAGAGAGAATTCCAATACCAAAAAAATGTATATATATTAATATACATATATTTAAGATTACATGAACGTAAACAAACTGGAGCAAAATCATCCTTGCGTCATTGACACTATTCGACGTCATTATCTACATAAACCGTCACCTAACGACGTGCCTTATAACTTGGAAGAGCCAGAGGCCGGCAATCTATTCTACACTCCCGATCAAGCTGAAGACAATTCAGAAGCGGCAACTTATATTCTCAGCTTATTGAAGAATAAAGTATTTTTTTTTATATAATTATTTATAAAAGTATTGAAATATATTGAAATAATAGACGAATGGATTTTTCATTGAATGCGGTGCTGCGGATGGGGAACGATTTTCAAATTCTCTGCTTATGGAGAGATCCATGAAATGGACTGGCTTACTCATTGAAGCCAGTCCGAGTAACTATGAGAAACTTTTGACTCGTAATCGCAAAGCTTGGACACTACCCATCTGCCTCAGTTTGGAACCTTTTCCTACTCAAGTATATACACATATTTTGAAAATATTTCACAAATTAAAATTTAGTCATCTGCTACAATAATTTACGTATAAACCATTCGAAAGAAAATTCATAAGTTTTTGTTAAATCGGCGATATAGAACTAAAAAAAAAAACAACTTTCAAAACATGATTTAAAAAGAACTGAAAGTGGGCTTTATAACATGCATGCCATAATTCTGAAAAAAAAAAAAAAATAAGTTTTTATAGTAACTAAATTTATTTGCAGGTTTCTTTCGGTTCAGTAGCCGAAGGAGCGGGTGCCTTACAAAATCATATAATTGAAATTGATCCTTCATCTGGGAAGCCGTTTAGAGATCGATTTGACCCCGTAGAAATGACTTCTGTCAGCATCCAGTGCTTCCCGTTGTACTCTGTCCTGTTGGCCGCCAATCAAACCCGCGTAGATTTCTTCAGTTTGGATATCGAAGGGCACGAATTACGAGTCCTCAAAACTATTCCCTGGCACAAAGTCGACATTAGAGTAATATAAAATATATAATTCAAAATGTTATTTAACGATAAGTGATATTATTATGTTAAATATTTCGAGTTTAGACTATGACGGTTGAATGGTTACGCATTACTAGGTCCGGAAATAAAGGAGAAGGACTTAACAAATTCGTCGAGGATCAAGGCTACTTGAAAGTAAAGACTATAGAAAATATTTACCATACATTTGATTCAGTGTTTATTAAGGATACATTGAATGTTTCCTAATTTATTAATATGCTGAGATAATTTATCGGTTTTGATTATTGCCTCTTGTTCCTGCGTCATTTATACTGATGAATTCTCAATAAACTCTTAGCAAATAAAAAAAAAAGCCAAATCTATATGTTTAAGTAGAGTAATTAACTTAAATATATTTTTTTAAAAGACATAGCTTGCAATCACATCTGTTGGCTTTTATATTTTTTTTTTATCAGTAGGAATTTGTAATTAGAAATGTTCCCCATATTTTGTGTTAAAAAGGTCGCATTTATGAAATAATCTTTTCAATTAAAAAAATGTAGATGAATACATTTATCAGAAAATCACGTCGGTAAATTTAAGTCAATTGCTAAAACAATAAAACAAATCTCTGGGTAATGCCATCCATTTTAAAAATGGTTCTTATTTTTTTTTCATATTTAGCATAATAATTAAGTAAAGAAAAACCATTAAAATTACAAATTGTATATTTAAAAGAAATAATTAATTTAATATCAGAAGAAAGAAGAAGGTTGTAGAAAGAAGCCATTTTCAAGAACTGATTGAAATTGGTAATTTGTTTCGACCGATTTTATACGACTTAAAGCCATTATTTGAACAGTAAAGAAAGAATAGGAAAAGCCAGGGGAAGCACCTTTAGTGCTTTTTGCTGTAGTGACGTAATGATTGAGCACTTTGCGTAATAGTTTCGCAGAAGAAAATAGAGGCTCTTTCGATATATGCAAATAACGGGGAAACCGCAAGGAGGTATTTCCGGGCTCATCTTTTAAATATTATTATTGAGAAAATCATGTGACACTCAAAAGCGAAGATTGTAATGCATCATAATTTACTTGTTTTAAAGACACGTCATCATTTCATTTATATACGTACTTTCAATCGGTTTGCACTTAAGTATATGCTATATATGCTTCCAAATGTCTTAAAAGTAGGCAGTATAAACTATAACAAACAACAAAGGGAGTATAATAAACTATACAAAGGTGCCCCTAAACTCAATAACTACTTAGATTTAAAGTTTACTATCTAATAAATTATCGAGTTTAAGTAATGTAATAAAGCTAAGAGTTGATAAAAGTATAAGCCAAACGTCCAGAAAAATTACCACGCGGGTATCAATGACTGGTTCTAATAATCTATATAATTTACCAACTGATACTTTGTTTTAAAGAAATCTATCTAACCAATTTGCATAGCTGCAGTTAAATAAATATAAATTTAATCAAAACTTATACAGGACCGACCCAAGCATTCATTGGGAGAAGCAAGGGCACATTAGAGAGGTAGTATACGGAGCCACAACTCATATCGGATGTGGTCTTATGCGTTATATGAAAGGTGGTTCTCTCCTCAACTGGCTCGTCTGCAACTTTGGAGAGAAATCCAATCCAGGGGAAGCTTTTTATTACATCAAGGGGGATCCGGCTAGCCAATGCCAAGTCAACTATACTGGCGACACTGCCACTGGTCTTTGTGTGAATTCTGTTTTCTAAACGGAAAAGACATTTTTGTTTCTGAAAATAATGCTTTCCTTTTCATTGTTTTCAAGTTAAATACACTAATATCATAATAGCAGCAATAAGCTCCTGTTCATTGCTAATTTAAAAAAAAACCTAATCACAAACTATAGAGAGAAAAAAAATTATGCATGTTTTGGACCTTAATTGGTCTATTTTAGTGGTATAACGCTATTTAATTTCATTTTAAAGTGACAATTATAATGATTTGATTATGTTAAACTCAATAGTTTGTAACCAAATTCACAAAGGAGCATCTGTGGAATATTTCCTTTCTTTTAAGACCAAGTTCTTCAAATTCTGCGAATTTGAAAATACATGTAACGTATGTGCTAAGATGACATCCATTTGTTCCACGTAATACTAAAAATTAAAGGATTTCCTAAAAAAGATTTATAAAATGAAATAACCTATTTTTTGTATATTTTCAAATCGAAAGAAATTTTCCTCATGCGTCTAAGACAAAAAATTCTAGAGGAGAAGCAATAAATGTCTTGGTTTATATTGCACTGAGTAGGTAATAAAGTATAAATACCCTATATATTACGAGAGAAAATGAGAGAATTATTGACTAATTAAGAGTTCCATATATTGATAGACGTGGGAGCAAAGTAGCAGAAAACTCTCGAAATCATAAAGCTAAAATCCAATAGCTTTATCGATTTCGAGTAAAAAACATTTCCCCTCGATATTTCAACTTTATTACTTGACAACTTTTTAAGACAAAACATTTGAGGTTATTTCTGATTCAGACCCATTGATAAAAGTAAATTCTTTAAGATTAGCTCCAGGAAATAAAACATCTATACGTACTGGCCAGCGTAAAATAAATCAATAAATTTTATTTAGCTGATTTGTTGTGAGTTGTTGAATCAAGCATTTTGGTAATTCAATGTAATTTTGATTGTTTATAATATATATTGAATCGAATACTTGAATATTGATTGGAATACATTGTAAGATATTTAGAATGCTTATTTTCCATAGTGGCCATTATTGTATCCTCCATTATTGGGGTAATAGACACCCCCAAAATGTCCACCACCATTGCCACCGCCGTTGTTGTAGCCACCGCCACCGTAACCGCTGCCTCCATAACCGCTATTCCGATTTCCGTAACCTACATTTTAAAAACTCCGTTTATTTAAAAGTGTAACTTTATTTCTTTTACAACTATTATTTACCTGGTCGGTTGTAAGCATTGTAATACTGTTGCTGTGGTTCTAAATCGTAAAAATCGTCTGCATCGAGGATGGAGCCTCTTGGTCTAGCCAGGTCATCGGCAGGATATGCAAGAGCACAAGACAGAGCCACTAACTAACAAAAATAACAGTTAAAAAGCTATATTTTGAATAACAGCATTTTTTTTTATTACCAGAAGAACGATGATTGGTTGTGATGCCATCTTTAAAACTGATTGAAGTTGTTCTTACTTTTTGCAGGTTTATATACAACTTACCATTATTTGAACAGTAAAAGTGAAAATAAAAAGGGGAAGAACCTTTGGATCTCTTTTATGTCTTGTGACGCAGTTATTACCAAGACCATGATTGAGCATTTTGTGCAATTGATTCTAAGAAAAATAGAGCCTTGTTTGGTATGTAAATAATATGAAACCAGGCCTGAATCAATAGTGAATTATTTTTTTTGGGAAAAACCGAACACGTCATTTGACATTTTAACAAACTTTTGCACCACTAATTGCATTAAAGTCTAAAAATGAAAACGGAATGAATGGAAATATTATTGACTATTATCGGACATTAGTTGATATACAATTATTAGATAGATTGAGAGTTTCTATCTTAAAATAATTCTGGCTTAAGAGAATTTAAATATTTAAGAATGTATAGCCATATAGCGAAGGGTTATAGTTTCGGGTCTGAAGGTGTATTTTAATTACGATTTTATAAAATATTTACATCCACAATATGAAAATTCACTCAATTTTAATGCTTTTAAACTCAGATAATTTTGTCGGTAATCAAAAATTAAAATCTGGAAAAAACTATCACTATCATAAGCACCTATATACTATACTCTTCCCGGTATTTCATTGAAATTATCAAACGATTTTATTTTTTATGAAATGTTATAGTTTTTCCTGCGTTTATATATTCAGAATGATCATATTTTCCATCCAATGGAATTTTAAAACATGGCTTTAAGTTCTCAATTATAACCATATCCATTTCCTGATGGATTCAGTGCAATTAAACACGATATTATTTGGTATAAACCGTTCCAATCCAATATCAATAGCATGCTAATAAGTGGAGAGGTATTAGGGAATATGTTCCTGTATAGTCCCTAAAATATCTTCCCGTTGCAATTGAGAAACTAAATATATTATATAAACTAGTCGAATTCCCGCCAGTCCTCATTCGTCCACCGATAAGGGTGTGGCAATTTTTTTTTTCTAAAATGGCGAAACTTGTGTTGAACAGTTTCAATCGATCCAGTTTAGAATTTTTTTTAATAATGCTGACGTGTCTGCTTTGGTCTTCGAGCGCTTTAGAAGCCAATCAACCCATTTCTTCATCATCAAGTATTTGAATGTACTTTTAAATTTACAAGAGTCAAAACAATAACCTGTTTAAATATTATTTCAAAAGAATTAGACAATTCCGAAACAAAAGACCTTTGGCAGGAAATAAACGCTTTGATAAATCAGAACAAAATGTATGGAGACAAGATATCTATGTTAGAAGCAAAAGATCATCATCAAGAAGAGGAAATTCACAAGTTGAGCAACAAAATTCAAGATATAATCACAGATGGAAAATTAGGCCATTCTCTTCGTCAAGAAAGAGCGGCAGAGGAGAAGAGTAATAGCTGCAGGGCATGCGTCGTTAGCAAATTGTGTACGTTTTCGTTTCCCGATCACCCCGACCGTGACACGTGTAACAATCTCTACAACACAGGTGGGAATAGCGACAAAACTGCTAACCAATTACAGAATAGCAACGCTAGTTCAACAACGGAACGACAGATACTAAGTAGTACGACAGCACCTACGTCAGCAGCACCGTTAAAAAAAGGATTTCCGACCAGTTGTCAGGATTTGGCATCAAATGGTCATATTTTAAACGGTTTCTATCCGGTAAAAAGCATTTTCAACAAACTAAAACTCATCTTTTGCGATTTTGCGTCTTCTAAATCAACGCCCGCCCCTGGTTATTATTTTTATTATTTTTAACTATTTCCAAAAGCCAAACCAAACATAGTTGTTGTTTTTTTTCCAGACCAATTTCAGGGATTCCTCAGCCTAAAATCCTCTTCTGCTGGGGTCCAATTTTATGTGAAACGATTGTCATCCTTTGCCAAAACAGATGCTACTGTTCGGTTTGAAGAGGAGAAACTAAATCTTGGAGGAGCTATGAATACAATGACTGGCGTTTTTACGACCCCAATGAAAGGGATTTACAATTTCGCTTTCAACGGGGCCATGTGTCCTACAGCTGATGGGGACTCGTTGATAATACAACTTCGAGTAAATGGCAAGAACGTAGCATCTGCTTCGTCGATTGAAACTTCATCGTTGACAAGAGCAAAGCGTGGTCTTGGAAAGATGGCGAAAACTGCTACCAAAACAGCCAACAAAGTCACTGAAGTTCTAGGAGGTACTCGTTCCGGAACTAGTACCGGTACGACTGATGAGGATTCCGGGAAATATTGCTCTAATGTGGGACTGCAGTCGCTATTAGAATTGGAAAAGGGAGATAAAATTGATTTGTATTTGGTGAATGGGCTGTTGTTTGATGATGACAATGGAAGTACCCATTTTACAGGATCCCTTGAAGAGGAGAAATTTTAAGACACCAATCTGGAGGGGAACTGTTTTTGCTCATTATCATTGGCAATAAAATGATCAATATTTCTTTAGGTGACGGGAATGAAATACACAGCATTACAAAAGCATTTTTGATACCCTTGTTTTTCAAAAACTTTTTTTGTGATAGAGAGCCCACACAGCACAGTAACACAGCAAGTTATAAAAATCTAAACAAATGCAAACATTTACAATCCTGAGAGTGTAACACCTCTCTTGAGAGCTTTTCACTAACTGCTTGTGTATGTTTCTATATTTAAACTTATACCCAGCAAACCGCCAGAATATGCCCACTCGACGGACTAAAAGAAATAAGAGCTCCAGATCAGTGACAGACAGAAAAATACAGTTAAGACAAAATAAAAAAAAGTATTTATTTTGAGCGTTGTTTTAGTTGATGAACGCCTGCTTCAGGGATGCCGCCTTTGGTGGGATTCTTCTCTTTCTTCACTAATCTTTCTTCTTGAGGAGAGTACTCCTAGGCGTATAGCCATCCTGGAAATTCCGGAGTGATCAGGTCATATATAGATGGCTGACTTAAGGCGCTGCGCAAACATCCGATAGATGGCTACGAGGAATACATGGGAAATCCCATAAGACAAACGTTCGCCAGAGGGCTGAGAGGTGAAAAACCATTAAGTTAGCCATCTATATTTGTCTATGGATCAGGTATATAGGGTGAAAGTAGTGCTGAAGTTTGTTGACCATTACTCATGGGGGCCAGTACTCCTCATCAATAAAAGGACCAACTCTCCGTCACCAAAATAAATATCATTTGGATCATGTCCACGTTAAAAAATGCGAGATGATTCGACCCATCGGGCACGCTTAACTCCCCGGTAACTCCCGGGCGGTTTCTATGGTGACCGGGTCACAACCCATGGTCATGGCCAGGTTGTGTTTTTAGAGACACCGAAGCTGGCTACCAGGTAGCTAATACTATATAATTTTATTCAGCAAACAGAAAACTAATGTAGCCGTTATGTTAACAGACCGCTTACCATCCTTCAAATCATATTTTTTAAAGTTTATTATTCACAACATATTAATCATAGGATAATACACACATTATATTTTGTTTTACTTAATAAATATTTTAAACCTTAAATTTGTAAATATCATGATCGTGATCGGAATGAAGAGAAAATAGACCTGTAAGGTTGTTGATTAAATGTGAGAACAGTAAAGAAGATAATAAGGAAAAAAATCAAAGTAAGATGGATAGATTTTTTTCCCTCGTCGATACAAAGCAAAAAGAATAAAAAAGTCCCGAGAGCAGGAGACAGTTAAAAAAGAAAGGAAATCTAAAATTTGTAAATTTGCGTTTATAAACTAAAAACTTTCACATTTATGGTTTAAATGTAAAATGCATGATGTCATTCAACTCGGTTTTTTTCTCTTTGATTTTCGTTATTAAAAGTTCCCAGCAAAAATTCCGAGAAATCTCATATTTAGTGCTATCGTTTTATTTTTTAAAATGCCCGCTTTTAAGTGGACGTCGTGTTATTAATGGTAAATAATAAGTGAAGGGAATGAAGCTATTGTATTTGTATTTTTCCATCGAACGGGACACTGATAATGCAATACAATACAAACAAATCGCGTACAATAATCACACTTGGGGGGGGGGGGGATGTACCGACTGGTACTATATATCTATCGACTATAAGTAGTGCGATATGCCGTTTTCTGTTGATAATGAGTTAAAACTGATTAAAGCTCAAAAACGTAAAACTATAGTAGGTAACTACGCTTTTTAGTTAAATTACACAAAACCCCATGTTTTTCAGTTACCATTTATAGTTCACAAAAAAAATTATTTTAAGGTTTTATAAATTCAACCAATTGAATTTCAAAAGAAAGCAACACCAGCAGGTTCAAAGTACAAGGCCTAAGTCTAAACTTTTTAGAAAGCAGCTGTATATAAACTGGCTTAACTACATCCACCGTTATAAAGTAACGGCATCTTTTATCCAAATCATTTGTTTTATCAACACACTTTATGCAAATTAACTGAAAATTTCAGTGGGAAACCTGATTTTTTTTTTCTTCACCCACGTGAATAGTTTGGGAAAACCAAGCGTAGATACGCATTACAAATTATAGCCTTGTATTACTGCTATCGTTCAAATGTTTTTTTTTTCTTGAAGCCAGAAAAGTAGAACAAGCAAAACATCATCGATTTGTCTCTTGTTGATATTGTAAAATGTTTTGCAATATGTGACGTCCTCATTCCCAAATATGTGCAAAACATATTCCAACACTCGTTTTCAAACTTTCACTGAATAAATTTAAGGAAGAAAAAGTTTGTTTTTGTTTGTTTTTTTCTTTTTAGTTGAAGGCCGGTGATACAAGTTTCATTCCATCACAAAATATATAAAGGCTGGCATCTTCTTTTCAAGAAGAATCACTACACCACTAGCACCACGATGAATCGAACCGTTGCTTTTCTCTTAATTTTGATTGTGGCCTCTGTTTTTGCTCAGCAAAATGGAGACTCATCTGATGTTGGCCGACCTAAGCGTCAGCTTATAGATGCTATTTACCACGCATTAGGAGGAACTCACCACGGTAATATTACATAACATTTTAGTAAATTAATTTTTGACGAACTATTCAATTAATAATACTTTTTCAGGAGGTGGGCACTACGGTGGCGGACATAACCAGCATGGGGGCAGCCATTACGGTGGTGACCATCATGGCAGTGGTCATTATGGCGGCAGCAGTCATGGAGGTGGTCACTATGGCGGTAGCGGTCACGGAGGTGGTCATTATGGTGGTGACCACCATGGAGGCAGCCATTACGGCGGAGGGCATGGTGAAGGCAGCCATTACGGTGGAGGGCATGGTGGAGAAAGTCATTACGGCGGAGGGCATGGTGGAGAAAGTCACTATGGCGGGTATTAATATGCAGCATATATAGTATGATTATCTATTTTTAAAATATATCATGTTTTCTTTGTTTGCAGGCACCATGACTAACCGAGCTACTACTCTTCGCTGCCTTGACCAACTAGTTTATGTTTAACGACATTTGTGTTTCTTTAAGTTCTCTTTAAAATTTACTTTTTTTTTTGTGGATTCTGATTCATTATAAACCTGTTGCATAAAATTTATCTCGAATTTAAATAATCCTCCAAGTTTAAAATCGAGATTGCGTATATCAATACTGCAAAACAAATGTTAAGCTATCATTTTTTTCAATTTTTAAACTCGGAAAGATCTGTTTTAATGGTTCATATTGATATTAGTGTATGGTATATGACAAAAAACTACATAGCTATTACGGTACTGCAAAGTGCAATAAGCGGGTGGTCCTTATTGTTCACTGAAATCAAAGATATATATAATAGAGGGAGCTATTATACTTACTTCAAAGGATATAGGCATTTTGGGACTATGAATATGAAACATAAAAAAAACTTTTTCTGTCCAAACGAGCTTTATTCAATAATCATTACATTGTCTACCCATTTGAATCGAAAAAATATGAAACTTTTTATTTCCTAGTGCATTCCTTTGTAATACGAAAGCGATGCTTTCTTTGATGATAAATTTGCTTGACTATCTACTGCATTTGGAAGCTATTATTGAACCCTTAAAACACCTTACTTTTTCAAACGCTTAAATTAAACTGAGTAAGAAAATCTATACCACATACTAATTTATTATTTTTCTAAAAGCCCAATTTATGAATTTATTTATCTAAATTGATTCATGCTTGAATTGAAAGAATATTGATTTGAAAAGGGGTTCGTCAGTAGCTACAAGTAAGAATTTTTTAAATGACATGTAGCTTACTGAACATGATTATGTGTGAAAGTATTAAATTACATAATTATTACATCATAGGCATTGTACGCGGATATTCAGAAAGCGTGCGTGCAAACCCACATTTAAGGTGCTTGAAACTGGAAAAAACCGGGCATTCAACTGCGCATTCAAAACCGCAAACAACAACAACAAAACTTGATATTTACTTTGTTGTCTTCATGGGACCACCTTGGAAGTTATTATTGGCACTAATGTGTTTTATATTATTTCTCTTTCCCTTGTCCCCATTTACAAATGGGGTAGCAGTTTATAAACCTTTTCACCCATTAAATACAATGCAGAACTATTAGCATATTACATGTTTGACTACTATCGTTTGGTAGTGGGAATTCATATAAAAAGCCGTTTGATGTGCTCTGTCTTTAATCCAAAAATAGTTTTAGCGCAACATGCCTCGTTTCACTTTCTTTGTTGTTCTCGTATTTTGTATTGTCATGTTGAGCGCCATCTACGCCGATCATCATCATGGTAATATAAAACAAATTTAATAATCATAATTAAGGCTGATTGATTTTATTATCAGGTGGCGACTATCATCATCATGGAGAGCATCACCACCATCATGGAGAGCACCACCATCATCATGGAGAGCATCACCATCACCATGGAGAACATCACCATCACGGTGGTAATCATCATCACCATCTCGGATAAATATATTCTGCGAGTTAGTAATATCCTGGCTGATGATCGAATTTACTTCAAATAAATGATGACGATAGAAATATTTATTATAAACTGTGCAACATACGAAGTAATGTAATACATTTTTTATAAAAACTTAAACTTAAATATGTACGAATTGCATATAAATTCATGCTTAAATTATTATTATTTTTTCATTGCGGTAGCTAAAATAATTAGTTTACTGTATATGAGTTGATGGTTATGGATGGAGCAGATAACCATATTCTCAATAGCTTGTTTTTAAAAGAAAAAGATAAAAAAAGGAAATCGTATTCTATGGCAATGCAATTGAAATGGAGGTAGTCACCACGGCGGTGGTCACCACAATGGAGGGTAACACAAATTATTATTATTATTATACTTTTATTTTTATTATAATATGATTTTTGTACAGTCATCATTAAGAGGGGAACATGCAGAGTTGCGCCATCCTTCGGGAATAATTGGAGAGGTGATTGAAAAAGATTTATGACAGTCATCTGTCATCTTTTACCTGATATACTTTTGAAAACACCCAAACAAGTATTGAACCATGTTTGTATAGTGATAAAAAAATGGAAAATAGTAAATAATACAGTTCGTCGTTTTCAAAACTCTGTACCTATTATAAAAGATTTTCCAAACAAAAAGTTCAGTTTGTTAGATAAAATGCATCTTAAAGTATCCAATACTTTCCTTCAAAGTAATAAATACATAGATTTATTCCTTCGTCTGAAAATACATGGTTATTTAAAAATAGAGGTTGTTTAAAAATACATAGCTCGTTTGTATTTTTAAAAAATTGTTAGTTCGATAGACGTTTTCATGTTACATATTTTTCACGTTTGTAAAAAATCGAAAAATCTATTATTTGTTTTCCTGCATTTTCTTGTGTATTTATAGCCTAAGATTTGAATCAAATTGATTCTATAACATATTGTTGACTGGTTCTATGGAATTCGATTAAATTAGGAAAAAAACTCTAATTAATAATGCACTACTAATCTCGAGGGGATACATGTAACGGCATTCCTCTTTTAGGTTTTAAAACCAATTCATTGCACGGCAATGCTGGTCCGTGCTTTTCCATATGATATCTGAACTTGAAACGTCTCAACAATGTCGACAAAATCACTTTCATTTCCAAAAGAGCAAATCTCTGACCTGAAAATGGTTTAACCAATCATTTTAATATGGTACAGAAAACATCGAATTATAAGTAATTAACTACCGATGCAATTTCTGGGTCCAGCACTGAAAGGTACAAACGTAAAAGGATTCCGAAATTCGTTACTTCCATCTTCAGTATTACTAAGAAACCTTTCCGGTTTAAATGCCAAAGCATCTGGAAAGTACTTCTCGTTCCGGTGCAATGAATATATTTGCAGAGCTACTGCGGTTCCGGCTTCCAATTGGTAACCATCAAGCTCGATTTCTTCACCAATAGTTCGCTCGATTGAGGAGGGTACAGTCTTAGAGCTTCTTTAATACAGCATTCTAAGTATTTCAGGCGAGTGATGTCATCTGTTGTACAGGGCCTTTCATTATCTTCAAAAACTTCTTGAAGTTCCCTTTCAACCAATTTCTATTTTTAATTAAAACATTTAAAAAAATATAAATGAAGAGCATTTTATGGTTGAAAAAAGAAAAAAAACCTGTTTAGACTCATTGGTTCCCATACAATAAAGAAACCAGGTCATAGCAGCTGCTGTAGTATCGTGTCCCTAATACGTCATAAGATTTATGAAAATTCCGAGTTGTTCACTCAAAAAAGTTTTCGTACACCCCCAAAAATTCGGAAAAATCCAAAAAATTTGGAGGAAAAAAAAATTTCAAAATCCACGAAAAAGAGAAAAAAATGCGAAAAATTTACAAAAAAAAAAAAAAAAAAAAAATTCAAAAAAAAAAACGGGTAAAAATCATGATTTTTCCCGTTTTCGGATTTAAATCTTCGTACACCCAAACGTCGAGTGGTCAACCCCTCGGAAAATTCAGAACATTAATAGTACGAAAAATATAATCTTACAGCGGACATGAAAGTTTCCACTTCATATCGAATATCCGTCTCACTTAAATCTAAAGATCCTCTTTTTGCCTCGATTAGCAGCAAATCCAAAAAAGGTCTCCGTTTTTCTGAAAATGTACGGTTTATAAGTTGTCCATTCACGAAAAATGTAACTTGATTTACTTTGGCCTGAATATTCGTCGGTACCATCGGTACCGGGTTCCTCTTCTATTTTTGTTTTTCTTTTCCGGATAACCTTTTAACATTTGTAACTTTATAGTTTGTTGTTAATAAGTTAGCTTTTGTAATTTGAAATATACATCTATGGTATATTTTTGGGTGATCTTCAAACTCTTATGATAGTCTCGCCCCTCACTGCTAAGTGTCTCGTACATCCAAGAAGGAAGAATTTTCCAAATTGAAAAGTTCTTTCGGATCAGTATTTTCCCTAACCTATACAACACAAAAGTTATATGTTACTTTATCCATGAGTTTTTTGTTTCTTGATTTTTTTACTTATGACATGCTTGAATATATTCAGAACTTTTGCCCAGTTGAGAATTAAAACCGGTCCCCATCGCAGTTTCTGAAAAAAACCCACATTAATCGAAGTTTATATTAATTCTAATTTGAAATGTATACCACAAATTATGTCAAATGTGCAACGTTTCAGGTAAGGCCATACATCAATTTCAACTGATTTGTTGTTTCCAATATTTTTATGCATAATTTCGCAAAGAATATTTGCGTCCTTGTTGAAAACAGAAATAAAGTTGTCCAGAATTTGAAAATGAAATGCGGGTGTAAGGAGGCGACGATGCTTGTGCCATCTCTCCCCTACAAGATATTTATTAAGTTGAGGGTATCAATAAACCGAATTAACAGTTCGGTTTATTTTTACCTGATGCCAATAATAGCCCTGTTCCAAGACGTGGTAGTAAAACATTGTAGGACTCTCCTTTTTCTACGTGTTTTTTACTGTTTAAAATTTTCTTCAAAATTTAGTGAAGGTAGTTTTTAATTATTTCGTTATTGAATATGGTAATTAAAATATTGGGCATCAATTTTACCTCGAAAAGTGTAGGAGACGAGATCAGGACTCTTGCGCGAGAAAATACCCAGCACTTAAAAATAGGTCCATACTGCTCTGGTAATTTTCGGTGAATAAAATCGTGCAGTTCTATTAAATAATAGCAACAAAGAAATAGAAGAGAACAGTAATAGAAATAATACTTTAAATAACATTTACTATCTGTTTCTCTAGGTGTTGACAACGCAATTCCAAATATTGGGTGACCACGAGGCCCTGGAATTTTGTTTATTTTATTTGCAAGGTCGGAATGGAATGTTTTCCAATACCATTGAAAAAACCAAGCAAAAAGTGAGAAAGTAAATCCTAGCCATAGTTGAAGCATGATGATAGCAGCGGTAGTTAGGATTCTATTGTTGTTTTAAAAAAATCAAATACAAACAAATCCAGGTTTGAGAGATAGATATGTAACTTAACCATCAAGTACTGACAAATAAAAAAAATGTAAGGTAGGCCTAAATCTATAAACTTTACTAAATATCATTGCAGTTAACAACCAGAATTTATTAACTTACCTTGTGTTATTAAATTGATTTTGGAACACGAACCGATCGACTGAGACACATCAAATGGGCGCTTGGAGCTTATAACAACATAAATTTAGACACCTTATCTTTACTACTTTTGGCTTAGCTGTATTTTTTATGTTCATGTTCAGACGTCATTCGAATAGAGCGTTTATATATTGATTATAAATATTGCTTGTCAAAAATGTGTAGTTAACATGCTAAGCGTAATAAAAAAAAACTAAATGTATTATTTAGTAGCATATGCCATTAGTAATAAATATGCATTTATAACGGTATATAATCCTATGTAAATGGCAACTGATTAATTAGTGCCTTAGTGATAAACTTCAGTAAGGTATAGGCCTACAAAGGGCAACTGTCACGATCGTATGTCGCCTCTTTTACCATGTTTAACAAAATTTCTTTTTCTTCAATTTTCCTCGATATTCCCTGCGATTTGCTTACCGTAAATTACCCCTAACATCATGGTTTGTAATTATGTAATTGATATAGAAAACAATTTGCTGCTATTGCTTAAAATTATATGTTGCTTGTTATACTTTCTGCTATAATAATTCCAATAAACTTATCAATAATAGGTCTATAATACCAAGGTTATAAGTCGCCGAAAAAGCAGAAGAATGAAGCAGCCACTGTATTATATGAGCCGGCAGTTAATTAAGAACTAAAATAGTTTTTAATATTTAAAGTTTGGTTAATTAAGTATTCGATTTCCGCTTTTTGCTTGTATTTTGATACTTTTTATTTTTATTAATTTTCTCAATATTTCACTAAAGATTACCTAGTAAAAAATATTATCATAAAAAGGTATAACTTCTGGAATGTTATTTATTTAACACACACAAAAAAAATGAATAAAAATAATCTGGGTAGTTATTATATATTATGACGCGTATTATGACGCCGTTTGCATTTTTTCATAATATGTTCGACGTATAATTTCTGGTTGTCCATTTTGTCTGAATGAGGGCGGGAAATCAATCCATATAAAAGGCAATGACATTTACTTCATGAAAAAAGAAATAAAAATCTATTTTTTTTACGAACATATATTTAAATACATTGAATGCGGATTTTTTAACTATTCAAAAGAAAACAGCAAAGAAGAATATAGACCCAAAACCTTGTATTCACCACATCTATATCTTCAGTGACTATATCCGTGATTTTTGATCATGCAAAAAGTGATTGTCTGCGTGACAAAATGCTATAAAACTTATTTCGTACCTAAAATGAAATATTTTAAGCAATGCGGATGACCGTCGAAATTAAAATAAATTGAGTGTATAAAGCACATTACGACTTATGCTATGTATAGAGCTCAACATCAACTCTTCAAAATAAATTAATATTATGTGACAATGATATTCCTAGCACTGATCATTTGGTACTTTTATAAATGATAAAATTTAGTTATTTAAAATTCTCTCATCAAGAATTCAATAATAAACTGAAGTGTTGCTAGAGTCATCATCATAAATGTCCTCACAAGTTAGAACCAGTTGGATAACGTCACCTTTCTGCAATTTAAAAATAGAATGATGGGTAAAAGTGAATAAAGCAGCCTTCTCATTTCCTATGTTTTGCATCGAAGTATAGGCCTATTAAGCCATGCTCAACTCCCTTGAAGGCACAATGGTAAACTCCGTTAACCGCCCGGTGTTGCAGTTTATTTATTTCCTTAAACAATTTGTTGACAAACTGACTTTGTAGGCAACAAAAGCATATTGCTGACCTGAACATTGTGGTATTGCTGCGCTTATGATAGTTGTAGTGTTGTATTTCCCTTTTTTTTGGGGGGGGGGGGGGGGGGGGGGGGGGGTATTTCCCCTACATCATGAATTTTAGTATAGTGGCTCAGCTCGACTATGTGTTGGGATAAATCCTTAAGGAATTGAGTGGAATAAAAAATGAATTTTAAAACAATCAATCAATGTATTTCAATCAATGCATCAAGCTTTAAGGGAATAAATTGAGTACTATTTTTGAATATTCTTTTGGAATTAAAAAAAAAGTTTACTTAATTCAAGGAATTTAGAATATTTCGATCTACATCAATTAAGGTTTTACACAATTGTAATTTTTTGCCAATATTTCTTAATTTTGAATTGACGATGAATTTTATGCTAGTAAATAGTTAAACTGCTTCTGAATATTGTATTTATTTCAATTTTCTTAGGACATTATTCACATAGTGGGGAATAATCAAAGAAGTAAGTCATCAAAGATCAAGTGATGGAACTATTAGCTAAAATTCTCTCATCAGATATCCAATAAACTGGGTATTACTAGTAATATCATCAAAAATGGCCCCGAAAGTTAGAACCAGTTGGATAACGTCCCCTTTCTGCAATTTCAAAACGGAAAGAAGGGTCAAAGTGAAAGAAGCCTTCTCATCTCCTTTGTTTAGGGTTGAAGCACAAGCTTGGGATACGTGTTTTCCGTTCCAAAGTAAACGGACGGCTGTATAAGGAGATGCTGTAGAAAGGAGCCATCCATGTCCAATCGCCTTAAAAGAGAAGTGGTAAACTCCGTTTACCGGTGCCGTGAATGTTCCTGTATTCAACTCCATTGCACTTCCAATGTTAAGAACTTCAACTTCAAATGGAATGATAGCACCAGCCTTTTCAAAATTGTAAATTTTTTTGACATAAAAGTAGACGCCTTCGGGGAACGATTTAATGTCGATAGAACCAATTTGCCTCTCACCACTTTCTGAATTAGTTTTAAAAATCACCAATAAGTGTGTTTGTTTAAATGATAAGTAAATAAAATAATAAGCTAACCTTTCTCGGGTGAAACACCAAAATTGCAAAATACCAGCCTCATGTTATTGTTATTCCCATTAACGAGAGGATTCTTAACAGGATAGAATCCATTCAAAGAATGACCAATTTTTCTTAGATCTTCGCAATTGGATGGAATCAATTGCAAAGCATTGTTGATGGCGCGGTTTTCTATTGGGGATTCCTTTTTTGAGATGAGTTTCTCTAATTTCAGAGTTAGCTGGCGGATTTCTTCTCTACTTTTGCTATACATTTCCTCTTGCATATCGTTTTTGGCTTTCAGAAACTCGATTTCATTCCCATATTCCTGGTTCTTGTTTTCCAATTGTTCAACTTTATTCTTGAGTTCTTTTTGATCTTTTTTCAACTCATAAATTTCATTCATAACGTTTTCCTCAAAAGACAAAAAGTATCGACACAATGAAGTGTGAATATTGATATACAACTGAAATATGAAATATATGTTACCATTAATTCACTTGGATCTCTTTTAGCATCGTTGAGTCCATCAACTATAGATCAAGTCAGTTATAAAAGTAGTAAAAAAATGGTTTACGTTAACAAATTAACTAGTAAGCGAACATGTTAAAAATGAATATACCTGGTGCATTGCCTAAAGCGAAGGAATTGAGAAATGCAATAACTGAAAAAAGCAGTAATAATGCTGGTCCAATGAAGCCCTTTTGAAAAGCCATTTTTTAAAGATTTTCAAATTGAAGAATAATCGTCTGGACTTCAGTAAGGGTATAAATGTAGTTGCCAAAGTTATGCGAAGATTGGAACTATATATCAGTATACATATAAATGTGAGGCTCGATTTTGATATAGTTTCCATATCGTGCTTTATGTTGATTGGTCAAATGTTTAGTTTTTTGCCAGCTTGTCAGTTTTAAACAGGAACCGGTGTCTGCCATCTAGTGAAACTAACGAAAGTGATTTGGTGGAAATAATATACTGCATATTAATAATTAATAAATTGGTCGTTATGTATTTTTTTTAAATCGATATAGATATAAATGTAATTAAGTGATTTGAAAAAAAAAACTTAAAAGGGACTTTGAATAGGCCCTACATTATTTCGAGATAATATAAGATGATTAGTGGAAAACTAGCGAAGATTTTGTTTGTTATTACATGAAGAAAATGCCAATCAAAAGTATTAAGTGGGGAATAATATGTATATACTTAATTAATGTTTTAAGTTTTAAGAATTAAATCTTTCTGCTTATTATTACACTGTAATAATAAATATAATAGTTTAATATTAGGAATATTTACATTCTTAACGAAAATTCTATTATCCGTTGCAGACACGCTTACTATTATGCATTAAAAGCTATGGATACCTTTCTAATTAGAATTGAATATTATGTAAATATTTTAATACAATTTTATATTATAACATTTGTGTGATGGAGAGTTCTCTTCGGAAATTCAACTACATTATGTATTATTAGTCTGTCTTTCTCTACGATAGTGCTAAGTGGAATCCTCATAAGCCTAAATAAGAATTAAAAAATGTGTCTCTCTTAGCTAATTTTATTTTATATTACAATATTTGGTTGAGTGAGGAGACTTTTATATGGAGAATATGTTTATCGGTAGTTTATTTTTTTCCTGGTGCTGGATTAGAGGATCATTTAGTTTGAAACCTCATATTTTGTATTTATTTGAGTGATATAGGATAGATTTGATTCATTTTTGTAGGTGTAATAGTACGCCTTATTGGACTCGAATCGATCTAACTCTATAATATAAATCGAAGAGTGACAGAATCAATTTGTTTTTCATCGAATAACTAACTTTATAACTAGCTTTATAATGATACATTATAATTAACGCACAAACAAAATCTGCATTTAATCTAAAGGGTAACAGTAAAAAAATAATAATGGGAAGCTATTAAAATGTCAACGATGAATGTCTTATACGAAAAACAATATATGCAGTAATCAGTTTCCTCAAAACAAGATTTTCACTTTACATATTTTGATTTTTTAATGTTGTTTCAATCACGATAGTGGTAGTATAAAATAAAAATCTAAAAAATAGTAATATTTGAGATTATTGTTATTTTGAATCTTGTTTTCACTTGAAACAGGTAAAATTTTAAAATATATCGTTTAACTAATACAAAAACTAATAGTTTAACTAACAGCACAACATTTTGAAATCTAAAAATATTATGTTTATTACTATTTTTTTTTAAATATAAGAATCACATGGTCTACTAGATTTTCTAACGTGAAGAAGTGTGAATATAGATTCGAACCGCTTTTAAACAGCGAAAAAACACCAAAAAAAAGCAAACAAAACAAAAGCCAAATCTGCGTTGTTTGCGTGATTATGACGCAGTTTGCATTGTTTACATAATAAGTGCGACGCATATTTTCTTGTTTGACCACTTTGTCTAGATCAGGGCGGGAAATGAATCCATATAAAAGGCCGTGGTCTTTACTTCATGAAAAGAGAAATACAAATCCTTTTTGTTTTTACAAATAGCACGATATGTTCCATTCGACTTTTTTGGTATACCTTATTATTATAGTTTGCATTATTATGCTTACTGTTGTCTACGCCCAGCATCAAGGTATGTAATATTTGTTAACAAATAGAAACAAAATCAGTTATCCGTTAGAGAGAAATATATTAGAAATTTAAAGGTTGTGAATCTTGAAAGTTCATAAAAATACAGTCAAGGTTGTCTTTTTTCTTATTGTTTTCAGATGGTGCTGTTGGACATCAAGGCGGCAGGAACAGCGGAGAGAACCACGGAAGGCATTACGGTTTAGGACAGATTGGGGAGCAGCAACATGGAGAGCATTACGGAAGTGGTCGGCGGTTGTAGTGATTACATATGGAAGGTAATAGAATAATTTTCGCTATACGCTGTAAATCCCGGCTGTTAAAATATCCCCTTTTAATACCTTTACAATACCGAATTTTAAGGAATGGATAGTCATATTGCAAGTGCATGATGGGCCTTATTCATATACCTTTAAAACCACTCTCCATTCGTTAAAATACGATATTGTTTAGGTATTGTAAGAAGGTATTTGAACCAACAATAAGGGGGCAGGGATTTAGAGTGCAAATCGTATAAATCAAACCTAATATTATTTTATTACTTCTTTACTAGCAGAGGCGTGTATCATTGCAGTATAACAGAATCCCTACTGAATTTGATGTTTCATGAATTGCAACATGAAAACTATTTTTTTTTTTTAATTTCATTACGCATTATATTCATACTCCATATTTCTGATCACGTGACATGTGCAAAGTAATCGAGTAATATGTATAGTTTCTAACTGTTCGAAGGAAATAAACCGAAATTAAGAATAGTGCTGAAGTTCTACTTATATAACTGAATACTCAAAACTATTTGAAAACTATGGGCGGTTTTGAATCATGCAAGAAGTAAATTTATGTGTGGCGAAATGTTACAAAAATTATTTTCGCACCTAAAATGAAATATTTTTTCTACTTTTTTTTTCTTTTTTCAGTTTCTACTTTTTAAAAACTAGTACATGAATCACGTTTATTTATATAACCATTACAATATTCTATTAGAATAATAAATATTTATAAATGCGTTTTATGTGTGTAAATCTTATGATCTGCTTCTGAATGTTGCGTATTTATTTCCATTTTTATGACATTATATATATTGACATGTTAAGAATAAACAAAGATGTTACTCATCAAAGATGAGAAAATGATCCTTATTTAAAATTCTCTGATCAGAAATTCAGTAAATTGAGTGTTGCTAGTATCATCACCATAAATGGCCCCATAATTTAGAACCAGTTGCATAATACATTGCCAAAGCATTGACAAAGTTTTACCATGTTTTCAAATTAATGTCTTAAAATTTAAAAATACCACTCTCTCGCTCATTATTATTTCAAGGTAGTCCAAGCTAGATTTTAATTATAATTTAATTAGTGAAACACGCTATATTATACGTTGCAGACACGCTTAGTAGGCCTACATTCAAAGTTATGGATATCTTTCTAATTACATCAGTTGAAAATATTTTAATGCCATTGCGAATTTCAGAATATATTTTCTTCTTTATTTTTTTTTTTTTTTCAAATGCACATATTCATGTGAAAACTATTCGTGAGATGTGGAATTGGCTTGGAAATTCAACTACATTATGCGATATTTTTTTTGTCAGTCACGCACATACCTATACGACGTACAATAAGCTTCGCCCTCAGGGTCTCAAAAAATAATATATATTCACCATATAGAGAGTGAAAGTGAAATGAGATGCCATCAGGATTCATGGTCAAGGTTAATATTCAAAAACATATATTATTTTCAAATTATATTATAATTAGCCATATATGAAAAATAATAATAAATCCATTAATTATCATAATTCATTAGCATAATAATTTATAATTTTATTTTTACCTTATATCAAAAACATTGAGCTCTCAAATGTCCCTCTAGGCCTTTCATCATCCCGTAGGTTACGAAAACAACACTGACATCTTCTAGCTTGCTCATTATACATTTTATATACATTTTCACATTTTATACCGCTCGTTTGAAAGGTCATTGCTCGCTCGTAAAGTACAATCCCCAAATAGAAAAAAAAAGAAGAAGAGGAACTTTTTAAGGTCAAGGGACGAGATGAGCTGCAAGCAGGAGTAGTTGATCCGCCCTGCGGATGAAAAGAGTGATGGATAATCATCAGCAGAGTTAAAACTATATACAAAGGAATTCTATCTTCTCTCTCTTTTTTTTACCTGTCAGCTATTTTTTTTCCTAGCGGCGGAAATGCTCAACTCTTTTGTATAAATAGGAGCAGCATCCATGAGCTCCACCTCTATACAAGAGAATATATTCAACAGTATCACATGTGTGCCAAAATGAAAATTTATATCCTTATCGTTCCTCTTGCTCTCCTATTAGTAAGTTTTTTTTAAAGTTAAATTAATTGATTTAATAAGTAATAATTGAATAAATGAATTTAGGTTGGAATTAGCGCCCAAGATTCTGATGATTCTACCGTCGTTGTAGCTGATCACCAGAATGCTTCTCCATTGGCACCTGGTCAGCCCGAACAGGGCTATTCCAAAGACGAGATCGATACGCTGATCAAACTTTATTTAGACGAGCAGTATAGAAATAAAGAGAAAGAAGGACTGGTTGACAATCTTTTCGTTCAACCAGAGAATCCGACAGAAGAAGGGATTCTTAAGCAGAATCAGTGGGAGCAGGTTCAGTCGCCCGAAGAGTTCTATGCGGCTGCCGCCGGAGCGCCGATCAAACAGGGGGCGAATAGCGATGGCGTCCAAGAGGTAGCTGAGGTGCTTGGAGCCGGTCTCTTGGGTGGTCTCCTTGGGGCTGAACTTGGGGGTGGACATCAGCATAATCATAATCAATATTACCAGCAGCAGCAAGGTAATTAAATTAACTTTTAAGTTTGAGATAGTTTTAGTAATAACATTTTTATTGTTATAGGCGCTTACCCTTACCCTAGTGCGGGTTACCCAGGTGGCTACCCTTCTTATCCATCAATCAGTGGTAATATATTACATAATAACAAATAAAGTTTCTAAAATAATGTATTTACTGATTAGGAGCTGGATATAACCCCTATCCTTCTGCTTACCCATCTTACCCCTCATCTCCCTATTACCAAGGTGAATTTATATATTATTCTTTTATTGGGATTCCGTAATGACTCAAATACATGATAGGTTACGGCCCAGCATACCAACAGAACAGGCCTTATGGACCCCAATATCCACAGGCCGATAAGTTCTACTCCCCTTACGAGGACTATTACAACCCTTACGAATCCCATCAGGGATACCCATCTACTCGCCCTTCATCCTCACCCTCCCAAAAGATTGGCGGTAATGGCGGTCTTATGCTCCTCAATGGTCCTCCTAAGCGCCCCTTCAACGTCCAGTTGAGCAGGAAGCAATTAAGCAGTATCGTCGGCGGGCGCCCTGAGTATTACTACCAAGGGGGTCGACCCCTAGTGGGCTATCTTGCCAAACCAGAGAGCCAATACGCCCTGGCATCCGCTCTAGCCAAATCCGGCATCCCAACCGGTTTGGTCGACGAGCAGCAGCTCCTCGAGCAGGCGGCCATTAAGGACGGACCTTTCGTCTATATCTACCCCGAAGAAGATCAATAAGAAATTCTCTCATAAATATTTATTATTTAAATGGAACGAGTGTTAACAGTATTGATAAATAAACATTTACACACAATATACTATTGAAATTTTTATTTGAAAATTTTGGCGGGAAAGATAAGATGATGTAGTGATGGATGATGGTTTTTAGCAAAGAGATGATAACATCATGTGGATATCCATCACTCTGAAGCTTCTGATAGTTTTTTTTGTGATTATCTTTGTTTTTCGTGTTTTGCCCCCTGGGTTAAACCCATCGAAACGGCAGCACTGCAGAGTAAGATGCGGAGAAGAAAATAAACAAGATTGCGACGTGGTCATTGAACCCATTTGTCCCCTTTTCTTCTAAACCGTTAGTTTTTCTTATTTGTATAAGGAGTGAAGTTTTAAATACAGCCTTTTAGAAAACGATTATTCAAGCTGGTGTATACTTCAAGAAATCAAGAGATAATAACAAGCTACAGTAGTTAATTACACCATCCGTTATTTAAGATTGAACACTTGTACATTAGGTCAAGAGGTTTAATCAAATTAAACTTCCAGTGATTAAATTACAGTTTTTACATGACAAGATTTATTTCGGATAAAATTTTCTCCAAAGAAAATAAAAGGCGATGCCCTGTTTTCTCTTATTATTAATTATACATGTGTAAACAATTTTTTAAAAAAACTACACGAAAGTCTCGTGTTACTAGTTTTATGAAATGCTGATAATCTTCTTTGTTTTCTAGGACGTATATAAATAAGAGATTTCTCTCTCTCTCTCTAAAAGAAGACAATTAGATCACCTCTTTACAGTCATGGTATAGATTTATTCTCTGTTAAGGTTTAATTTTTCAATTTTGAAATTGAATATTTTATACAGAATTTAGTTTTGTTACTTGTGACCTTAATGGCCGTCGGATTAACTGAAGCCTGGCCGATTCACTCTGACAGTAACCTCATGGGAACCCTCTGGATGGCCGATGAAGATGATGTGGACGACGACCGGCTTTTCAACGAGAAACATTTCAAAAAGTTGGAAGATCATTTTGATTTCATTCCAGAATTTTTTGGTAACATCAAATTTGATCAGTTTTACAAACTAATAATTAACTGTGATTTTACTAAATAACAGAAAACGAAGATTATAATTATCCTGGAGATCTGCCCAACGTCTTCAAAAATCCCGATTGGAATAATCCTCTAATTAATTTTTATAAGAATTTCTAATCCAATCAATTTTTTTATGTTGATATAAATACATACACGCTGGCATGTACGCATTATATTAAAGGTTCTCTTGTTCTCCTAGCTAACAAACTAGTTTATTGAATAATAAAAAAAAAATCTAGAAATTTCTCTACAATACTACCGGGAGACGCCCAAACAGCATTTCCAAATTTTCTCTTCAGCTATAGCTGTATTGGGCCTTTGACCGATAAGTAAATATAGCCCTACAACCTTGAAATGAAAATGAAATCCCCCTATAGCATCATTTATAGTGTGTATATATAAAAGGGCGATGAGCTTTAGAATCCTATAGGCAGATAGTCTGTGGTCGAAAGAGGAATAAGAATCGTCGGCACCATGGCTGCACGTCTTACTTTATTTGTAAATGTAATTCATTTCAAACAGAATTAATATTAGGCATATTGTTAATATCACTAATTATTTATAGATTATACTAGCTATTGTATTAGTGAATGTTTTTGGTCAAGAGATGATGCCATCTGCATCAGATGATCGTGTTAAGAGGCATGGAGAGAGCCTATTGGAAGAATTGATTGAGCAAATCGTTCATCCTCATCATCACCATCATCACCACCATCATGGTATCTTAATTTCTAATTAAATATCAGAAAAGCAAAGAAAATATACAATTCATTATTATTGTAATAGAATCTGGACATTATCCTTATAACAATGGTGGATACTATAATGGTTATTACCCAGGAGGAGGATACTATCAAAATGGTTATTACCCGAATTACTATAACTACCGACGAGGATAAAGATCCTTTAATATTATTCATTTATTATTTATTAATACTTTGAAGTGAATACACATAGTTTGAGGAAATAAAAAAGATATTTGAATATTAATTGAACAGTTAAAAATTGTTTCAAATGACAACGCTGTATTTGGTTTGATGATAAGAATCCCAACGGTATAAAGGGTTCCAGGTAAAGAGATTTAGCGAGTAAAAAAAAAAGTCATTCTTTATGGATTTATATATACCAGCAATGACATTTGATGCGACATCTCAGCATCAGATAAAAGCCTGTCTGTATAAGGACAGATGAGGGTAAAAAAAAAGGATGATTTCCACATTCTGCGACCAACTGGCGAAGAGAGAAGTAGAACAGAACGTTGAATTTCCATAAAGAATCTCTTGAAAAATGAAGGCAAGTTTTTTTTCTCAACATATTTCTTAAATAATATTCAAATAAATCATTCTATTTTTTATTTAGTCTAAGGTGGTGGTTTCCTTTGGTCTCCTTGTTATTCTGGCAGGATTGGCACCAGCTGACGCCCATGATGTTGCAAGAGATTCGAATGATAGAATCCGTCGTCAAGGACTGTTAGGATCGATTGCCGAAGGAGTAGCTGAGGGCCTAGTTGAGGGCTTGATTATTGGGAATCAGTATCCTAGTTATTACGGTATTTAAAAAAAAATCTATAATAAAAATAAAACAAATAGTTATATTTTAAATATTTTTATGGGTAGGTGGTGGCTACCCGTACGGAGGATACTACAATAACAGGCCTTATTACAATAACTATGGAGGCTATTACTACGGCAATAACTGGAATAATTACAACAATAACAGACCTTACAATAACCCTTATTATTACTAAGGCCAATAAATTGCAACGTCTTATTTTCCTGAGTCAATTTCAAAGGGGGAAAAATCAATATACTTTCAAAAACATAAATACTAGGCGCTTTTTGGGGATGACTGGTAAAGTGGATGGCTAAGGCCCTAGCAGCTATATAGCTTATTATTTTCTAGTTGTTCTTATTCTTCTTTCCCTTTTATCTCTTCAGCAAGAACACAATCGATTTTAAAATACCGAAAAAAATAACAAAGACTTACCTTGAAATAATTTATAAATAATATTCACTGAGTTATTTAGTTAAGGTTTTTTGCATGGGACTATCGTCTAGTCGGGTGACACAGCGTGAAATCTGTCGGATATTTTAGTGTATCAGGCACTATTATTAATCAGGTTCAGGTATAGTAATCATAGATCCAGGTATCTTGAGCCCCAACGTAGGGGGATGGAGGGGTAATTCCCCAAGAAACAGCCACGCAGGTATAGCTTGAAATAAAGCAACGTGACTTTTAATGCGTTTTACCGCCTTAATTAAATGCATGAATTATTTTTTTATTTTTATGTGTATGTCGATTGCTGAAAACACTAGGGCTTAGCCTAGTGATCGAACTATACTCTTGCTGATAGTTGTATTTTAACCAATATATTTCTTTTTTTAGAGGGGTTGTCGACCTTTTCCTAAGGTGTGCGAAATTTCTGAAGAATTTTGATGTATATTTTTGTATTTTCTAGAATTTTTCGTGCTCTTATCGAAATTTCTGTAGGAATTTTTGAATGAAATTCTGGGGAGTACGATTTTTTTTTGAGTCGACAACCTCTCAGACTTTTTGGACCACTTACTTCCTGGATTCTTTTTTTTTCTTGCCCTGTTATGAATAGAGAAGCTAGTAAACTAGTTTATTGAATAATTTTTAAAAATCTAGAAATTTCTACTTTACACTACCGGGAGACGCCCAAACAACAGCCATAACAACATTCTATTTAAAAAAAAAAACAAAAAAAAACAGGATATTATGTAGATATTTCTTTTCTGATGGGCCTTTGACCGTTAAGTAGACCTAGCCATGAAATAAAAAACCCCTATAGCACCATTTATAGTACTACATAAAGGGGCAATGACTGTAGAATCCTAGGCAGATAGTCTTAGGAATTAGAATCATCAGCATGACAGCACGTCTACTCACCTTATTTGTAAGTTAATCAATTAGATTGATTTGAAAAATTCAATTTTTTAAAATTGTAATTGTTTTGAATTATTTATATAGGTTTTGTTGGTGATGATGCAAGCAGCATTGTCATATGATCGAGTTATGAGACACGGAGAGACAAGTCTATTGGGGGAATTGATTGAAGGATTTGTGAATCCTTCTCACCACCATCACCACCAGCAGCAACATGGTACAAATTAATTCTTTAAACAATCAATAAATCAAATTTTAAAGTAATTATTAATCAAATCATTTAGGATCTGGCTATTACCCCGTCAATAATGGATATTACCCTGGAGGAGTAGGAGGGTATTACCCAAACAATAATGGGTATCACCCTGGGGGTGGATACTACCCCAACAATAATGGGCATCACCCTGGCGGAGGATATTACCCCAACAATAATGGATATTACCCCGGCGGAGGTTATTACCCTGGAGGATAACATCTTAATATATATATTTTTTAAAAAAATATTATTTATTTATTACGTTGAAAAATGCATTTTTTTGTGGCTTTCAGCGTGAGAAAGAATAAATTTGAATATACTTTAACCTTGGAATATCTTGCATATTTGAATTTTTTGTATATAAATTTGAATTTCAAAAATGACAATGCTGTGTTTTTTTTTTTTTTTTCAAGAGATAAGAATCGAAGCGGTACGTAAACATTCTCCAGGTAAGGAGATTCAGGAAGTAAAAAAAAAGTCTTCCTTGATGGATTTCTATATGGCATCTTCTATGGTGCGACATCGCGCAGCATCAGATAAGCCCGTCTATATAAGGACAGATGAGGGTGGAAGCTAAGAGGATTTGCGCAGTATTCTGCGACCAACTGGCAAACTGAGAAGTAGAATTTAAGGTCATCACATTTCTATCAAGCAGCATCATTGTAGAGCATCTTTTCATTAAAAAAATGGAGGCAAGTTATTACATAATTCTTTTTTTTTTATAAAGAAATATATTTTCAATCTTCTTTTTTTTTTACGAGTATAGGTTAAATTGACGTTCGCCTTATTTGGTCTCCTTCTTCTGGTAGCTTTAATAGTATCAGCTGAAGAAAATGATGCTGCAGAAAATTTTCAAATAAGAGTCCCTCGTCAGGGGCTTTTAGGTTCGATTGCTGAAGGTGTAGCTGAAGGCCTAGTTGAGGGCTTGATTATTGGCAATCGATACCCTAATTATTACGGTAAAAATAATATTTTAAACATAACAAAAAATTGAATAAATTATTTTATTACGGGCAATAGGTGGCGGGTACCCTTATTACGGAGGCTACTACAATAACAGGCCTTATTACAACAATTATGGAGGCGGCTATAATTATTATGGTAATAACCGGCCTTATTACAACAATCGACCCTATTACAACAATCGGCCATATTATTCGGGTTGATGAAATCTTACTTCTTTTTTTAAATCATATGCATTTATTTTTGTTAGTCAGTTTTTAAAAGAAACTCAATAAATGTTGAAAAATCACTCCTAGATTATTTACATTTGTGTATTTGCAGTTCTACTTTTCATAATTCGAGAGTGTATTAATGAGCAATTATTAGCTTGGCCAAGACCAATCACTCATCAGCTGAAGTGCTTCTGTCTTAGTAAGCGATGATCTTCTAAAAGTCAAACGGAAGGGTGGTGGGTTAAAAATTCTAAAAATAAGACTCGCTGCACTGATGACGGATCGTTCGTTCGTAAAAAAAAAAAACTCTTTTTATATCTAAAGTGGGATTGAGAATCTATCATTTTACAATTATGGCATTTTTAGACAGTTTTGAAAAGAAACTCAATAAACATAAAAAAAAATTAATATTATGTGCTTTATTTCCGAAGAGTAGAAGAATGCCTGGTTTTGAAAACATTTAGAGAAGGGTCGTACTTTTTTTTTATCCATGCAATTATTTCAAAATAGTTATCATCTTGAACTACATGATCAGATTAGTGCGTTAATTAAAAAAATTGAAATTGATAAATGCAAAGTTAATTTATATAAATTGTTCTATTTTTTCCATTTAAACTGTTGATAAATTTTTTTTTTCATTTTGGGGTCGATGATTCCATTCTAAATTATGGGCAATTAAGGGCGATAACTGCTTTAAGCTTTTTTTTTATCATGCAGTGTAATAAGGATGTTTGTTTTCTGCCCCACAATCCTATATATTTATTGAGAGTTGAGACGAATGTCCTACAATTGATGGTATATATAAGAGCAACAGAAAATCATACATTTCAGCAGCCAAGTATAATATTCTATTGTCATCATGGCTCTTCTAAACTCTTTGACGGTATTATTCAACTCTCTATTCATTTAATATTTTAAATATATTTTTGAAATTACAAATTCTATAGTTTGGAGCATCAGTTGTACTTATTTTAATGGTCATAAGCGTATCAGCTGGTAACTTAAATCCTCGAATGGGTCGCCAGATACCAATGAACACTAACAAACAGTCGGAGAGCAGCGCGTCACGTCTTTTTGGAGAACTGGTCGAAGAGATTGTTGACGAGTTCGTCGAGTACCGCTATGGCAACAGACCATCTGATTATTTCGGTGTGTAAACAAAATTTCAAACACTATTTAAATTTTAGATTTTTACATAACTTTTAACCAAAGAAAAACTTGATAAAACGGTAGAGGCATTATAGTGTAGGCTTAATTCTAATTAAAATAATTAATTCATTAAGTTAAAAGTATATTTTTTAAAATAACATTAGAGTTGCATTCAGTTCGTTATCAAACTATTTCTCAACTTTGAAAAGTAAAAGTTAATGAATTTTTTTTTGCTTAAATGATTTTAATTTTGGCCGCTAGGTGGGAGTGAAGATCCTGATTCAGAAGAAAGGAAAAGCATCGACCGGATCCAGATCTTGTCCCCTCCGGCACCATTATCGGGATACAGCAGCAATCGGTTCAGTGTGCAACCAATTCACAACCCTTACAACGACAATTATCACTACGGATCGAATAATAATAATGTAGTTGGCCAGTATAATATCAACCCTAGCGGTGGAAGTTCGAGTTACTATTATGGTACTCCGAACAGAGGCAGCAGCACCTTCTACAGGCCTGTTAACAGCAATAATAATGGCTATTACGGAGGACTTCGCCCAAGTTATGGAAAATGAAATGAAAAATCATTAATCTTTTGTAACACGGAGAAAATTTCAAAGATAATATGAGATACGAATTATAATGAAAACCTGCAAAAATACATTTATAAAAAATCGAAAAGAAAATGTTTAAAATGTTAATCAGTTTAGATTTAGATGTTTGAATTTAATCGTGAATTTCGGCCAAATTTACAATCAGAAATGAATTGAATTTTGAATCTAAAAAAAAAACGAACTTTAAGGGAATCTGTCAAGAGGCGAATTGATTCGTGCGAAAACAAAGATCTTGCTTTATCACCGGTAATGGTGAATAGAAAGGGAAACGTCAAACGGACACCAGTAAAACCACATATTAGTATTACCCTTTCACTTAATTTTTCATTGCACTCAAGTAAAAGCAAGATTTGACTGCCATTTTAAATTTCTATGCGTTTTATCTTAGTTCTCATTGACCTAGAAAATTTATGAGCTTTTATAGAGTATCTTACGTTTTTTAAAGTGAATTGTGATTAACTTTTTTGGTGAATTTGAATTAATGAATATTGGCACACAAAAAATTAGCAATTACAATTAGTTTTTGAATGGTTCACTCAATTCGATTCAAAGTAATGAAATGAATTGAATATTGCATTTCACCGGGGATTCAAAAAAGAGAGTGAAGGGGCAAACACTTCGTTTAAATTCACTTTTATCTATATTTAATTCTTTTTAAATTTACTTCTAAACATTTTGGAAAACAGATCACGTTTGTATGCACCACTAAATATCTAATCAAATTAATTTCCATATTGAGGGAATATATTCGACACTCCCAGAAGTAAAAGTAGTAAAGAGACCTTGAATGATATCTTCTACTTTGACGACCAAGTGCATATAAAAACGAAAGCATTGTTAGGATAGAACTACCCCACTTAAAAAATATATTTATTAGCTCCTCCAATCCCACTGGAATATCCCGGTAATAAAATGATCGCAGCTTCAATTTTTATTTATGGAATATTTGTCTTCCCTACCGAAGAAGAAGAGGATGTTGCTTTAGGTATGTATATATAGGCATATTCATTACTTTACTCTTATTTGCTCACATTAGCAGAGCATTTTTATTCTTACAGTTGCTAATAAATCAAAACCGGCAGTTGGGAGCAAAACATCTAATCCTAGACAACCCGAAATCGGCAAATCAACTAATAGCCGACAAGCTATTCCTAAAACAAGTAACATACTCATTTATCATGCTAGCGTTAAAGTAAATCTAAGATATCTATATTTTTTTATAAATTAATTTCAACAAAAAATGTGATACTTATAAGAATGAAAGTATAATTAGATGCATTTCTTTAATAATAATGCTCAGAAAATCCTGAGGATGAAGGTGCTGGCGAGTCAACCGTCAAACAAGGTATATAATAGTGTGTAGTTTGAAATACTTTCCACTCATCAAAACATTATATGTAAACAAATTGTGGAATTTGAATTAAAGCAACAGAATTTGTCGCGGGAAAACCATAAACTTCAGGTATATTACTTATTTTTTTTAGCCTACATAATTTACCCATGCAACTTACCAACCAATAACATATTTTTGTAGAGCTGAGAGAGTATACTAACCGCATCCTCTTCAAGAAGCATTCAAATTCTCATAAAGCCTCAAATCTTTCAATTGAAATAATACTCTTTCTCCGAAAAAAATAAAAATTTGGAACGCATTTTTTTTTCTCTACAAACGTTGTTTAGTTATTGTTTGACTACGATGTAGTATAGAAAACTTTTAATTGAATTAATAGTTACTAATTTTTTTAAAGTATGTATGACCATTTGGATTATATAATCATATTTATATGAGTTCAATGACGTATTAGTTATTTTCCGGTCAGCAATCCTCGTCGTCCTTGATTTAGTAGTCATGCGACTTTGATAATTTGATATGCTCTTCTTTTACCACTTATGTAAGTAATTTTAACTGACTTAATTTATGCGGCGGTATTTTACTAATATGTGTCCATCATGGGAAGTAAACTAGTTTTAAATAACGTTTGAAGGTCAGTTGTATGACGTTAATGGTTCATCTTCTAAAAAGAAAAACAACAAAACAAGGCGTGTGCAAAAATGCAGCTTAAAAATACTTTAATGCAGTTTTACTTGCTGAATTGTTTGCACATGTTATCTCATTTTTAAACTTAAGACAAAGAGACGTCATGATCATAAAATATATTTACAGTTTCGTAATAATTTATGGCCTGCACCATGAGTTGAATAAGTAAACCCACCATTAACCAACTAAAGTGATGATAAAGTATAGTTAATTGGGTAAAAAATGGAAATGCTTTCTCCGTTCCCTTCTTAAAATTGATAAATAAATGGAAACTCGTTTAAAATTGTATTTAACAAATTATTTAAGGTAACCTTCGTTACTGAGTTCTCATCTATTCAGGAAACTAAGCACACTAAACTGGTTTCCTTTTACAAAAATGGGGAAAAATGTTTTTTTTATTAACTTGCAAACGTTTCATTTCTATGATATTTTTAAGATTCAGTTTTTCTCTTGGTGAATTGATTCTTCTATGTCTAATCCAGAGGCTAGGAACTTATCTTGGCGGTGTTGTATCGCTTTGCTGCATTAAGTTTAGAAGTAATACAATCTCCGAGTTGCTGAAACAATTCAGAAAAATAATGCAAACGTCATCAAGTCGACTTTGTATTTTAATTTCCAGTTTTATGGAAACGTTTTCAGTTTCCAAATAAAGTCATTGATACTGATCAAGGTTATGTGAAAAGGACGACATACCAAGTGATGTGTTGCAAATGTTTCCATCGTCAAATATTATCAGAATTGTTATCCAAATTGAGAAGTATTTGAACGCACCCAAAGAAAAACTGGAAAAGACAGAGACCTTGGAATGTGATTTGTCAAATTGGCAATCGAATGCACCTATAAAAGCAGTACTCTCCACTTGAACAACGATTCGGACATCATGGCTCGCTCTTTCTCTTGGGTAAGAATTGCAATTTTATTTACTGCAGTCTATTAAGATCCTTTTGAGTGAAAACTGATTTGTTTTTACTCGTTTTCTTCTGACGTGGAAAAAGGTGTGTTAAGAAAACTTCAGGCGAATTGCTAAATTTTTGTAAAAAAAACCCAGTTAATTGAACATGTTTCCCTACATTTCACACGTTTTCTTACTTTTTGCGCGCATTCAGCTTTTTCTACGACCTAGGAAATGAGAAAAAAAATTATGGCTAACTTATGATTAAATAACTATATCCATAGTTGCCGTGGGGCATTCTGGTACTTCTGATCGTAAGCATCTGGGCTAAGCCGGATGCGGATGATGATGATGATGACGATGATGATCGTAGGCCTATTGGTGCCCACGCTGTTGGTGTAAATCGTCATCAAGTCGGCGCCAAAAGGCCTTATGGTATAACTTTTGTATAACCCCTTTGCTTAACCTGAAAGCTAATTTGCTATTATTTTAGTTAACTCAAATCATATTTCCTTTTGATGATTCAGGTTCAAACCACGATGACGACGACGACGACGATGATGATGATAGGCGTCGAAAACCAGGTATACTCAAAAAATTCTAAATAGTTATATTTCTTTGCAAACTACAACTTCATTAAAATATTTAATGTAATTCTCAAGGCCAAAGTCGCGGCTTCTTCGGTGAAATTTCAAACTCTACCTTATAATTTACATATTACTTTACGATTTACAAGTAAGTGATTGTTAATCTTTTTTTTTAATTAGGACGTCTCATTGGGTAACTCTTACCAACAAGTATCCCACATGTCCCGTCTTCACTGGAAGGATGAAACATCGCCTTTTCTTTTTCGATGCAACGAATTGGGTTGTGGGGCTCAATGAATACACACTTTTAAAAATGAAATTAAAATATTGTAATTCAGCATGATCACAAAACATGATTTACTACAGTATTATGATATACATACAGTAATTGAAAATGGATTTTGTATTGAGGAAGAGTATCATTAACTGGCGAATATTCCAATATTCAAATTCCGAATTTACTTCCCTGTGATGGTGGCAGTAATGTCTATTACTGTCCCGTCGGGATTATACTTTCTAACCTTTTCTCCAATTTCTTTAATGTTACCAAGAGAGTCCGTTTTCACTCCAGCTTGGCTAATCTCTCTGACATTTCCAAATTCGTCGAAGTCTTCCAGTTTCTCAGTAACTTGTTTCTGGCCATGTGAGTTTTTTTCTTGCTTTTCATAAATTTCGGTGATTTGACCATTTAGTAAATGAATATCAGTATCTTTTGATCCTGTAATAACTCCTGAAGTGGGGTCAACAGTTTCTTCAATTCGATCGATTTCTTCAATTTTCCCGTCTGGACCAATTTCAATTTTTGTCTCGGAAAATTCTTTTACATCTCCGAATGCGTCGAGTATTTCTTCCTTTTGGTCAACTTCTTTTACATTTCCTTCTGCATCATACTTGGTATCTGTTTGGTTTATATCTTCTACATTACCAAACGCATCTAATTTTTCCACAGTTTCGACAATTTCTTTGACGTTTCCGAATTCGTCCACAATTTCGTCTCTTTCGATAATTTCTTTCACATTTCCAAACGGGTCCAATTTTTCTATTGTTTCATGAATTGTTATTCTTGCATCGTCTGGTTGGTGTCGACGGAGTCTCACATTTGTGTTCCTAAGTTGAGTATTAGATGGCGCCGTCGTAGTGAAAGAAGCGGAAAGTAGTATAACCACGATACTTGTTATCTATAAATGTAAATTATATTGAATTTTTTAAATAAATAAAAAGTTGTTTTTATTTTTTTAATTAGAGCATTGTTATCTTTTCAGAGAATTATAAGTTAAGGTAGTTTCGGCATCTTTGCGTTACTAAACTACGTTAATCTTAAGCTACTTGGATTCAGATACAAACAAGATACATTTATAGCAATCCCATATAGTAAAAGACTAAATAGAGTAAAGATAATTGTCCAAATTCAGTTAACTATCGACATTACATTAAGGGCTATCTGTATCTTTTCCCAGATATTAATAACCCCCTGACAATAATAAGTTATTGGCCACAAAGAAATACATAGTGACAACTATTTACATACCAAAAATATGAACGCTTCCATTATTAACAAAAGCAAAGAAATGCAAACAAACGTTCTATGAGCGACTTTTCTAAATGTACTGCCGAGGCTTTTATATCTTAGAGCACGGATAGGGAAAAACGATTTCTTTCGAAAAAAAACTAGACAAAACCAGTAAAGCAAGTTTCTACTCTTGTAAAATTTCATATATAATTATTGTATGACATTTCGAAATAGCAGTCCTGGAGTTATCCTAAATATATTTAAGCAATATTACTGAAATTAGACAAATAAATACATTTTTACGTTTTTTGAATTTTTTTTTGGTAAAACCTACATATAATTATAGTTCTTATTTTTGTATGTGCTGTTAACCTTCAGAGCTATTGATAGAATTCTTGATGTTACTCATGAATAAAATAGTTTAGATTATCCATGGACTAGACATATTATTCCCGTAATGTGTTACTTGATAGAAATTTAATAAAACTAAAATAAGCATCTACATATATTAGAATTGCTTCAAACTTTCTTTCCTTTTTCTTTCCAGGAGAAAAGTCCAAGTCGGGCAAAACCCACTTTCTCCTGTTCTGTTTCTGGTCAGGATACTAACGAATATGATGTATAATATTTAATGCTTTTCCCGTCTTCTATTTACTTGACAATTATTATTTTTTTAACAACGTGAAATCGTACGCTCTCCATTTTATTTATTGCTGATGATTTCCAATAGGGTTACTAACCTGCGTCAAACTGAAGTAGAGAAGGCCATAAATGACCTTCCATATACATACGTGAAGGAGATTGATTTATGTAACAAAGAAAAATACTACGCAGTAGCATTTATACGGCCAGCCCGAGGTGAATACTTCATACTACGTATAAGCCTTGAAAAATGATGAGCGCTATCAGGCCGTAGACGGATAAAAAACAGCACAAGTATATAAGAAGAAGTTCTCAGACAAAAATCAATAGAATGCTTTAGCAGTTTAGTATCGTCACAACAGAATGGCACGTCATATTTCATTGGTAACTAAAGCTGGTATAATTTAAATGGGTTTCTAAGTTTTTAATATTAAATTTGATTTATTAAGCTGTTTTTGAGCGTGGTTCTCTCAATGATGATTGTTTGGTGCGGGGCCTTTCCGGCTGCCCAACCACTTATTCGCGTTCGCCGCCAGGAATCACTTTTAGGTGAATTAATTGAAGGCATCGGGGAAGGAATTGGTGAAGCCCTCGTTGGAGGAAATCGTCGTCCCTATGGCGGTAATAACAGTTGAATTATCTTAGTTGAAGAAAAAAAAGAGAAAAACTAATCATGATGGTGTTTTTATAGGGTATAACAACGGCGGATACTATAACCAACAGCCTTACTATAATCAAGGGTATAATCAAGGATACTACAACCAGCCCTACTACTAAATATTTCACTCATTTATATGCATATTCTGTTAAAGTTATGTCTTATACGTTCGTTGCGAGCCTGTTCAATTCAATACAATAATTCAAGCCCTAATTACTTCTTTCAGCTTAAAATATTTATTTTCTTAAAAAATCAATAATAAAACTTTTTCTAAGATTGCAAAAAAATATCGGTATACTTTAAAGATTACATTCAAATATTATGTTATAGTTGCCTACAATAAATGACGAGCATAAAAATTCTCACGAAAGGAAATAAGAAGCAAAAACATAATACATAATAAATGTGAAGGTCACATTGCGGGATCTGTTGTTGTTGATGTTGTAACGTGTTCTCCTACTCCTCGAGGCCACAAAAAATGTAAGGAAGAAAAATTGCGAGTAGAATCTATTATTTTTTTTTAAGTAATTGCTTTATTACAACATAATTAATTGAAAAATGACTAATCTTCAGTAAGAAATAACAGTTTTTCTCACCTTCTGATTCCTAGGACAAAGACGACTAAAAATGTATTTATATTTTCTATTGAAAATTTTGTTAATATTGTAAGCGGGTAATATATTTTTCCAAAGAAAATAATAAGATATTTATAAATATGACTTCAATCATGTTGACTTATTTGCTTCAAATAATAGTAAGTTTGCATCCTTGATATGCAATGAACTATATTTTTGTTATATTCTTTGAATTTTCCCATAAACAAGAAAATAGCTTATTATAATTTTCTTTTTTAAATTCTTTAAAAAAAAAACTTTTTAAAATTCTTAATTTTAATTTTAATTTAATTGCTACTCTTAGCTTAATTATAAAAATCTTCTTAAGTGGATTTGTATTAATACATCATGGTTCACAAAACTTTAATTTTGAATATTTCACTTCTTTTTTCTTTATTATTGGTTAACGGAAAAGTATATTTTTAAACTAGTATTCAATGTAAGCAAATATTCATGCATTTTAATGGTTAATTGTTAACACACTAGCAAAAATTCGTTTATTAAAATACATTAGTAATATTTCATAAGGATCAGAACCATGAAAGTCACACTAGTTGTATACAATAACCTAAATATAAAATGGGGCAAGGTTAAATATTTCATAATATTTCATATCAAGTTAAACTAACGTGTTATTATGCAATAGTGCTAGGAACAAGTTGAGATTTGGGTAGTTGAAAAACGAGGATTTTGTATAGGATAACTTGAAAAAATATAGAAAATCCTTGACATAGTCATTAACATTTATATTTGAGCAGAATTAAAAACCTATAAATACGGATAGAAACTGGCTTAATCTTATTACTCAGTGTAAATACCAATACTGAAAATAAGCCATGGCTCGTCTGACCCTATTGGTAATTCATTTTCTACTTGTACCTTAGAGTCTCTTTTTACTTTTTAAAAATAAAATAAAAATGCTTTACTATTATATTTTTCTTCGGTTTTAGATTTTCGTTAGTCTGATGGTTGTATTGGCTCTGATGAGCTCCGTTCAGGGAGCCCGCATTAAACGGCAACAGGATGCATTTTTGGCAGGCGTACTAGTCAGAGAACAAATTGAGGCTTCAAAAAAGGTTTCTAAATGTTTTCTAAATGTTTTCTAAACGTTTTCTAACATTCTTCCAAAACAAAATTCCAAACTTCTTCTAAACTTATTCAACAGTTTTTTTCGCCCATTTAAAAGCCTACTAGTTGCGCAGACTATATAATAAGGGAAAGTGTGTAGGATGTTTTGTAACTCTTTAAACTTATTCTCAGAGTAGAAATTATGCTCTAAAACTACTATACAAACCAACGTCTTACCCGGAGAGCACGCAATATTGACACACATTTGCCCAATACTATTTTTGACCAAAAATCGTAAAATGTAAAATGTATATGGCTTGAGAATTTATACAGTGTTGTTATTCATACATTGCAATACCAATACAGAACAATATGGAGTAACTCTTAGAAATAAAATAATTTGAAAGATAAAGAATTGAAAATTGGATATATTAAAATAAACTTGTCTTACAAGTTTATTGAAAATGTAACGAAAAAGTAATAAAACATTTTCTAGTTTACAGGATAAAATGTCTGCTGTCTTATTAGGTAGCACGGCAAAAATAGCAATCCAATATGAATCCAATACTAGAATGCATGTCGGTCCACTCAAAAACCAACACTGGAAATGTAGTTTCATCCAATATTCAAAAGTCTTTATGATTATAATATAAGGGTTTACAAAAAATAATAATAAGTGAAATGATCAATAACAAATGATAACATTTTTTTCAATTTGCTAATAATAGGATTTCAAAATTGGCCCAATGATGCAATAAGTTGAAAGAAAGTGAGGAATATATTCTTCTATTTATTTGGTTCTTCCCCAATTTTTTTTTAAATCTCATATCGTCCTTTTTATGACAAGCTATTTTATACAGCCTGTAAGCCACACTTTGCACGATTATAGTGCGTTAATGCTTGTTATTTCTTTATAATTTTCAATTGAAAAACATTCGCATCGGATTGCTTGGGTACATGACTTTATATACCTCTTTAAGTAACACCCCATAAAAGGTACCTTTCGGATTAAAATACTTTACAACCATTTTATTAATTATTGAAATGTGCATTTTTATGCCATGTGAGGGATTATCGGTCAATGCATGAAAGTTCTGTCACCAATATGTCTTCAAATAATCAAATTAAAAGGATCAATAAAAACATTAAATCACATACGTAAAATTCAAATTCAGTTGATAAATTAATTATTATTGTAAATAATGCTATTTTTTCAGAACACCAAGAGGAGTTTTTGGAGATTCTAGAGGAACGTGAACTTGGTTTTGGCCAACCCTTTGGACTCTTTTAATTATTTTATTTTATTTTATGAGTTAGTGAATACATTATTATTTTAAATGATACTAGCATCTTCCAACTGTCTGAGGCGCTGGTCTAGCTTAGAGCCATTAATCAGTTCTCTAGTTCGAATCCTGTCTAAACTCTCATACGAGGCGCTTGCAACGGTAGCAGCAGAGGGGTTCAAATAGTAATGCTCATTGGATATAACGTTAAATAATTGTTCAATGTGTTATACTGTGTGGTATAACACTCTTCCACTAAATTGAGCGCCTTTGATCGTGTTTCAAAAATGTGTAAAGGATGCAGGATTGCTAACATGTACTTCAATGGGGGAAAATTATTGAGTTGATGTACTTCTAGGTGACCTAATCAAAAACTTAATGGGAGATGACGATAAAAATTTGAAGTAATTCAGAGGGGTAGGCAATTATGTTATCAGTAGGAGAAAAATCAGAAAAATATCTAGAGCTAAAATTTAAAAAAAAACTTTCTGCAAAAAAAAAACTGCCGGCAGATTAACCCGTGCTCTTATGCGGAAATGAGCTATGTACTTATAGCCCGTTGGGCACTGCATTTCATTAGTATCAAGTTCTTCGTGCTCGTGTTTGCAAAACTGTTCGGCAAATGTCTAATATTTTGTACCATACATTTCCTTCCTATAAAAGGGAAAAGATATGTGTTGAGTAGACAATACACCATTGTTCTATTGTTGTGCGCAGCCCGCCAACTCTTAATCAGTGTATCAGTTTTGTGTAACGGCGTAATACACGCATCTCATATGTGTTATAAATCCAACTTATCGCACCTCATTACTAAATTCAAGCCCGTTCTGCACAACTACAGTTAATGTACTCGGTGATACAATTTTTTGTTTTGGGTTTAATCACAGAAATATGTCGGGGAAAACGAATGCGGCATTTGTGTCAGGAGACGAGTCATTGAGTTGCTCGTTAAACTTACCTGCACAAATAATATCAATTGATTTTCCCAAAACTCGAAAATTGCCCCAACTAATTGCAGCTTCAGCAGGTATATATAATTCATGTCTAGCATTGCAATACTACAAAATAAAAATTTCTTTTATAGCTACAACAGGCGCTTTAGTTGTGGGAACTATGATTGGCTGGTCATCCTCTGTTCAAACACAACTACAGAAAAACGTCACCTTTAATGACGATTCTAGTAGCATTTGGTTGATTCTATTAAGTAAAGATGAAATGTCCTGGATTAGCTCTTTGTTAAATATTGGAGCTCTGCTTGGATCTCTTTTCGGAGGATTTGTGATTGATAGGATAGGCCGAAGAAGAACTTTGATAGCACTTATTCCCCTCTACATTATCGGTTGGATTCTCATAACATTGGCAGTTGATAAAAGTATAAAAGAACCTTTTGGAGAATATTAAAACAGAAAATAAAGCGGTTTCATTTTCGATTACCTTTAGGTATGCTTTATATAGGTCGAATAGTTACTGGAGTCGCTGCCGGTCTTTTGACTGTTTCGGGACCATGCTACATTGGTTAAAAATTTGCACAATTTTTTTTATTGATTTAAAATGTAAACAATAAATTCATCAGGCGAAATTTCCACACCAACGATGCGAGGTGTAATTAGTATGCTCTTTTCGTTCAGCATCAGTTCTGGAGTTTTGATATCAAGCCTCTTAGCTTGGCTTGACTGGCGCTGGATTTCAGGAGTTTTGACGATTTTACCAGTGTTCTGTTTTCCTTTAGCTCTAATAGCTACTGAATCGCCTTATTATTTGATCCAAAAAGGTAGCGTAGCAAAAAGCTTGACAAAAAATATCAACTAACGATATATAATGACGCAATTCTTTGATCTCAACCCATTTTGGAAATAGTATTTATTATATTAAAAAAACCTTATTCACAAAGTGATCACCCTCAAAATTCGTGTTTTTATTTCAATTTTTATATAGGGCGATCAGAGGAAGCCAGAAAAGCTCTTAAATGGCTTCGGGGGACTGATTACCGTGATATTGAAATTGAATTGACCCAAATTGAGACTAAGTTTCAACTAGATGAAAACCAAACCATTTATTTGTCTGACATCTTACACCCAATGGTCTATAAACCTGTCCTGATAGGAATGGGAATGATGATTTTTCAGCAGTTTTCTGGTTTTGCTGTGGTTTTTTATTACACAGGTATGCAGCGACACATCAAATTGAAAAAAGTAAATTTTTGACATAGTTTTGACATTGATTTGTCATAACTTTGTTGGTTTTTACTTTACCATACCCAATTTCAAAACACTAATGAAATAAAAGAATATAACAATTAAATTTACTACTTCAAGTTGAAATATTCCGTCTTGCTGGAAGCGAGTTCGATCCCCGTATTGGTTCGATTATCATAAAAGCCGTACTGGTAAACACAAACTTTTGAAGTTAAATGAAATGTTTATATATTTCTCTTTTTAATTCGTATTGAATTTTTTTACAGGTGGTAGTGGGTGCTTTATCATCTGCTGTTCTCGTTCAAAGAATGAAACGCCGTACCCTATTCATCTTTTCTGAACTATTTTCAGCATTTTCAATTTTTGTGATGGGTGCATACTTTTATATTAAAGAGGGCAATAACATGATACATAATTTAGGATGGCTTCCTTTAGCCTCCCTAGTACTCTTCATCACATCATTAGGTTTGGGCACAATACCTCTCTCTTGGCTCATATCGTACGAAGTGCTTCCAGCTAGATACAAAAGTCCGTGTAGCACCATAGTCACTTTTACTTATTGGGCTTCAGCATTTATTGTCACCAAAACATTTGAAAACCTACAGGATACTTTAACTCTTGCAGCTCCTTTTTGGTTCTATGGGTGTTGCACTGCCCTTGGTGTCCTTTTCGGAGGGTTTTTCTTACCTGAAACCAAGAATAAGACGCCCGAACAGATACAATCTCTTTTTGAAGCAAAATTGTAATAAAAACTAGCAACAATAAATTAGACATAAAGCGAGCCGTGACGACAGAAGTATAGCAAAAGACAGTTCTTGAATTAGTCCAATTTATCAGAAGGACAGAAAGTACGGTAGTTTTTATTAACAGCAATTAGGATGATGATCAGATCACCTGAGAAATAGTTGTGATCTTTAAATAATGTTTATGCTTTCTTATGTATTTAAAGTTACTTTTCGAATGAAACTATTAGTTCATGTTGTGTTAAACATTTATTTACAAACTGATATAAAAAATACAATTTCAACTCCTTGGAAGGCAAGTATAACAACAAATTGGCTAAAATTATATCTAAAATTTAATTCATTATTTTTTTTTTACTTGAAAAGTGTCGAAACCTAACCTTGTATACTAGTGCGTCTCTGTTTTAGGTATATTAGTCAATGTAAGCAGTATATGATGGCCATATTTGGGAAATCATCCCGTGCTACTACGTCTTGGCACACATAATTTAGAAACTTTCTAGGAAAAACCAAGACTAAAAACACGTCAGAGGCAACGTCATAAGGTACGATTGAAGGCCGTTAAAAAATAGATTTTCAAAAATATATAAAAGCAGGCCGTTTTCTTTGAGAGTAGAGTCATATTTCTACAATCCTACCAGCATGCAGGGCTTAAACACTATTCTCCTGATGACTTACGTTGTTCTATTGGCAGCTGCTGTACTATTTGCTCAGCAAGATGAACGACCGAAGCGTCAAATTCTTGACGGTATCTTTCATGCACTCGGAGGACAACATCACGGTAAGTTTAAATTGTCCAAAATAATTATGTCAAAAGAACCATTTGTGATGAGTGATTTTTTTTTGTCAGGTGGTGGACATCATGGTGGCGGACATCATGGTGGCGGACATCATGGGAATGGTCATTATGGCGGCGGTCATTACGGCGGTGGACATGGCGGCGGTCATTACGGCGGTGGACATGGCGGCAGTCATTACGGCGGTGGACACGGCGGCGGTCATTACGGCGGTGGACATGGCGGTGGTCATTACGGTGGAGGTCATCATTAATCTTTATTCACCCACTCCCAGAAAACTCCATCACAATCAAATATTTTAACTTTCAATCTTTAAATTTCAATTCAATTTTAAAAATAGAATAAACTGTTTGTATGTTTTTATTTATTCTATTTATGTGTGATTTCGCTATAAAAGAGGAATACAAAAATTAAGCAGTGTATTGAAGGAATACGTAAAATAAAAATAAAATCATTCAGACCCTTATTTGGTTTCCTTATGTAAATATCTTACACAAATCTATTTAAAAAATAAAATAGTTCGATGACAAAAAATAGATGAAGAGCATTATTTCACCTCAAAGAAATTTCTTACAAGAAAACGTCTTAATATAAATGGGATGAGGGTCAATTGATGGTGTAGTGTTTACCACTATTCCTAATCACGTGAAATAAATAAAGAAAAACAATATTTCATAGACTTGGAAGAATTTTAACGTAAATAAATTGGCGTAACAAACTTCGCTCATTACTTATCACTAACTATAAGCACAAATCGCACAAAACCACTTGTTCTATTAATATGTTTTTCTCAGTAGAACAATTTTAAAATCTCCTATATGTTAAATTTTTAATAGATGATAATTTTTTAGTTCATTTTCAATATAATTTTATCCTTGAATTAAATTCTGTTCAAGTTATTGATGTATTTGAATAGGTTTTGGCAAAAGTACGAAACATATATTTTTAAAACGCGATCAGAGGATAGACCACACTCGTCGTCGTAGAATTGTAAAACAATAATGCTGAAAATATCCCCCGATGGTCTTTATATAGTCCACAATCTGCATAGGCACAGTATTAAAACAGCGCACGAGATCCAAGAAAGTAATCTAATAACGTTTGCTTTGGCTCACGCAGTTAACATTTTGCCATAAAAGATGAATCCCTGGGGCTGCATTATTGATAGTGGTCATTAAAAAAATTGATTCCAACCTATCTTGTCTCCATTAAAAATAAAATAAAAAGTGTTTGTTTCTCTTCAATTTCATTAGTAATTAATCATGTAAAATTTAATACACGATTCTAACTGCCTGACTGATCAAACAATTTTGCTTGGAGTTCTCTTACCTTAAAGAGGTACTGTTGGGCTTAAACATTAATAAATTGTAACTTGTTCTTTTCATTTATCTATTTATCATAATTTATTTATCAAATTAAATTAATGCGTGACAGAGAACTCTTTCCTTCACATAAACACTCTACACAAATACTTTTTGATAAATTATTTTTTATGATAATTGATATAAGTTGATTGGGCTTCTACAATTTTTCCATCTTCAGTAAATGTTTCCACTTTTTCACTAACTTCTTCCAAATTCCCCAAAGAACCATATTTTTCTTTCATTTGAGTCACCTTTCGAACGTTGCCATATTCGTCAAAGTTTTAAACAGTTTCGATAATTTTCTTTTTTTGAATTTTCGAGATTTTTTCTTCCCTCTGAAAAATTTCTGAAACTTTCCCATCTTTAAAATGAGTATCTGTTTCCTCTACTTCTTCAACAGTTCCTGAAAAAGAATCAAATTTTTCGTCAACCCGATCCAAGACTCGAACCTTACCATCCGAATCGAAATCAGCATTAGTTGTTATCAGCTCTTTGACGTGGCCTGACAAGTCTCTAATTTCTTCTTTCTGGTCCACGTGCTGTATTTCCCCTCTTAAATCGTATACTAAATCAGTTTCAATGATCTTTTCAACATTCCCAAAAGAATCTAACTGTTGAATTTTCTCGAAGACTTCTTTGACGTTCCCGAGTAAGTCCAGAATTTCTTGCCTTTCCACAATTTCTCTTGGGTTTCCATTTTCATCCCTCGTTATTTCAGCTCCATGATGCCGGCGAAATCTTGATTTCAGGTTAAATGGGACGGCAAAAGAAATATTTATCAGGAAAGCCAGCGAAATCACCATTATTATCTGTAAAAAAATGTAAACATGCGTTAAAGTTTGGAAAAGGTTTTACCTTTTTAAGGGGGTGAAATAAATTGATAATTATTCATTCTGTATGAGATGTTTAATTAGCAACAAGGATATTTTAAATGAACCTTCGGCTTTGGGGGATAAAATGTAAAAATACTTTAAGTCTTAAATAAAGATGAAGTCTTATAATTTGAGAACGTTGCTTCCAACATGGAGATAAGACCCTGGTATTGATTATTTTTTTAAGACAGTATTTTTTAATGATTGTAAACTCCACAAGTTTGTAATAAATCAAAAATTAGAATAAATTAAAAAATACACCACTTTAATAGTAGAAATGACCATATTTAATAAATTACCAAAATACTGAGTGAATTCATGATACACCAAGTTACCAAGCAGCTATTTACACCGTTGACTGACTTTGCAAATCAAATAAATTTTTCTTTAATTTCCCTCCCATTTATACATGTATATGTAGGAAATACTTGGTTTAAGAACCGGTTGAAAAAAATATGCAGCCGTGACCTTCAGTATATTCAAAAGACAAGAGATAAAGCCCAAGGTAATTGTAATTTTCATTGATGAAATTTTTTTATCAGTTGGAGGGGAAGAGGGAAAAATAAACCCCCGACTGATAAAGCAAATACATCCTCAATATCTTTTGTAGCTATCGCGTTCTCTTGATTTATAATTTTGGCGGTAAACATTTCCAGGGCGATTATAAATTGCTCCACCAGACCACCACCATATTATATTTCTGACCACCGTAATCACCTAAGTAATGCCATGGAAAGGTAAATTACTTCGAGCGTAAAATGAGATTCGGTTTTTTATTCCTTGACCTGGGCGATTAAGTTGGGCTTCCGCAAAGACAATAAAAACCTAAGCCATTAGGACTATAAGAAAAGAGAATTTGAACTGAAGTAATTAATCAATTATCATCATTATTTAACCTAAAAACATTAACAAAATACCGAGGCAATTTTTTGATTTATTTCCTTTGGATTGTCAAGCGACTTCTTAAAATAGTTTATTGAAAAAGAATGATGAGCATGTTTACCTATGGGCTCTCTTATATATAGTCTGCCATTATTTTCTATACTAAAAGAAATATACAATAAAATGCATATGCCGTTGTGGTTTCCTTTTCGTTTTATTTTTTTCTTGTAATTTAAATTTATATAACTATCTGAAATTGATATTTTTTCGTGCGCTAGAGAAAACATCAACAGCCATGAACTCATGAAGGACGAATACTTGAGGTTTCATTGTTGTTTTTTACTTCTTTCACAAGGGTTTTTCCCTTTTCCCCTGAAGGCAAACTGGAGGCGTGCACTGCTTTCGCAAAAAAAATTGTGAATGTTTCCGATAAATAAAGAGCGTTGAAAAAATTCCGCACCAAGGTGACCTTCTTACAGGTCGTTGCTTCTTTTTCAACGTGCAATGATGATTCAAATTTGAATAATCTTTTTTTTCTGCGCAGAAGGGGTTTTCCGAGTAAGAAACACATTATTGTAGTATTTACTTTTTTTACTTATTTCCATGCAAAAAGGTGGCAAATAATTCGTGTTTCTTAAATTTACAGACACTATTTACGACATATGCTGCGTCATCGTAAGCAACTCTTCCGTGTAGCAACGAACACGCCTCGATCCCGTTATGTTGTATGACATCAAATAAAAATTAAGCGCACGAAAAAGCTCTTTGTATGACGTATGATGTAGACAACACATGTACACAAAAAAGAGAAGTAGGTGAAGGAATAAATATAAAAGGCTGTGTGAAATAAAAAATTCACACCAATCTGCTTCTTGCTTCCTCAAAGATAACCATTTAAAGTTTTCGAAATGCCTCGCTTGATTGCGGTAAGTACACATTTCATTAAACTTTCTAGTACTTTAAAATCCTAATTATTGTTGATGCCTTAGATTTTTTTCATCGTGCTATTGGTTGCGTTGATGATTCAGGCAACGATGCAAGATACTACAGAAGATGACAATAAGGAATCGAATATTGGTGGGATTGATGATGCTCGACCCAAACGGCAATATTTATTGGGTCTTTTGCGTGGGTATCGTCGCCCTTATTATGGTGGCTATGGAGGTTATGGAGGCTACGGAGGCTACGGTGGATACGGAGGGTACGATAATATTTTGTAAAATAAATTTGGTAAAACTATAGCAAGCGATGACGCTTCTTCGTCAATTAGTTTAATAAAATCACTTAAATCTCTTAATTAACTTTGTTTTAGTTTGAGAAGGTCTATAATCACCACTAGCGAAGCAAAAATGGGGGTTTTGGGTGGGGAATTTATATATCTATATTTAGAAGAATTTAAATAATTCAACTAATTTAAGTGATTGATGGAATCCAAAGGAAATATGGAATGGTTTTGAGAAAGCAGTATATTCTAGCAAAATTTTTACACATAAAATTAGGAAGTCGATTCGGTAGCTCAACGGTAAAGTACTTGGATATGGACTCGGAGGTCTACAGTTCAAATCTTGTTATCTGCTGTTTAAATTAACTCATATGAACAAGAAAAAGTTCGCGAGTGGTCCCCATTATAGACTTTTTCACGTGAATCATTACAAGATTTGAGTGCTTTAATTAAACTAATTGACGAAAAGCGTAGTCGCATTCTATAGTATAGCCAGAAATGTAAGTGTTAGAGGTAAAATGGATATCTGATTTTTTTTAGGTATGGGCATGGATATGGACATGGACATGGGCACGGACATCATCACCATCATCATGGTCATTATTATGGTTGAACAAAAGAAAATCCAATTACGAATTAATTAAATATAAAAAATCTACTATTTTCGTGATATTTTTGTCCTAAAAATTAATATATTAAGCATCAATATTTAAAAATGCACCAATTATCCCAAATTGTAATTCGACATACACAAAATATGCCTTCCTAGTTTCAAAAAATTAAAATAACAAATTAAAAAAAATATATATAGAAGGTTATTGCCTCTGTTCCCTTTCCTGGCCGCCAAAACTATTTCAGATTAAGTTGATAAATAAAATGAAATGAAATGGAAACTATGTAAATATATGAAATACATTGATTAAATAATAAATTAAAATACAAATACTTTTCAAATGAAATATATTTCGAAAACGTTGGTTTAGTATTAAATTGTGTTTCTTGGTTATAATTGCAGTTATCTCTTTTTATCAGTATTTTTTACTTGAAGCTTAAATAGATACAATATGATACGTCACCCACTGTGAAAAAAATCAAGAGCGCTCTTCCTGTGTACGGCGTAGCCAGCTCACCTTGAAAACTCCTTAGAAAGAAGCCCCATTTTGCTCTCTTTTGATGTCCCCTTCTCTTTTGTACTGGCGCACAGCGTAAGATTTTAATAGTAATTAAAAGTAGATGAACAATAGAATGAGAAAATATACAAGAGGGCCTGGGACATAGGTCTCTGCCCCTCTATAGTTACATTTCTATTTCTCCAACGTAGCCTAATAATATTAGACCTAATAAATAAAGGTTTCTGATAATATGTTTCGTTCAACCCATAGGGTATAAAAATCAAAGGTAATATTTCAACTAAAACTATAACTTTTAAAAAATTCGATTATAGATTAGGGCGTCATGGGAGTCTTATTCGTCACCACAAACACCATTTTGGTTAATAAAATATAATTTCCTTTTTCACTTAATATTTGAAAAAAGTATTGCAAAAAGTATTGACGTTCGAGTAATGTTTTAAACCTTTTTTTCAAAAGAGAATTTTGTTTGGTCAAACTGGTACGAGCTGGTACCAACTACCAAGCATTTTAAGTTATGTTAAAAGGCGCCGATGTCCTCTCTCATCCTCAAGAAAACTTCTCAAGAAATCTTCATCTAGATCGATTGCAAGTAATTTTTTTGTGAAAATGTAATATAGGTATTATTATGGATGAGGGCTCCATATTTACATTCTATACAGTACAATACGATCAAAATGGGCCGACATTTTTTTCATGTACACATCTTTACTTATAATTTTATCCGGCAAACTCTTTTTATCACGAATAATTGTTTTTATATACGTAATAATTCGTGAAAGTTCATGTGCATGTTTTTGACGTCTATGCGTGGTTGCCAAATTGATTCCCCCTCTTCGGCTTGGGGTGGTCGGAAACTTTTTTTTCTTCCACCCTTTCGTTTCCAGAAGAAAAACAGTACGATTGGCTACCGCTAGAGGTGCCTTTTTCACCTACAACATCTTTTCTTACCCTAACCCCTTTATTATTTTCTTACTTTTCCGGTGATTTATTTTAGTTTTAATTTGTGTTTAGCCCCGTTAAAATCAATATTTCAGTGACCCATTTTTTCAAAATGATTTATTTTTCATGCCGCGTTCCAAAGAATTGTCTCTTGAGCTCCATTCCCAAATATTCACTCTTTATCAAGAAAATTATTCAATTGGACAAATTTGTAAAAAAGTGGATAAACCATATAGCACTGTTCGTTACACAATCGACCGCTTTAAGCGGACAGGTTCCCACAAGATTGCTTGCCGCCCGGGTCGTCCAGTATTGCTATCAGATAGTGATCGTCATGCAATTTCATTAGCAATTTCATTATTAGCTCATTTAAAAAATTCTCCTACGGGGTTTTCTATTGAGCGAAACTGCGAAATTTAATTTAAAATGCAAGGTCATTATCCATATAAGTTTTACCTCCTCATGATTGTCAAAGGACTTTTTTTCTTAATTTTAAAACAAGCTTTCATACTTTTACGACGAATCTAACTATTTTTGAAAAATTCCTTTAGTAGACTTTTTGTGCGCATCAGGGATGCTGTTTAGACCATTTACTAGTATAAATGGCTGGCGTAAATGGGACAACCAATATCTTAGTAGAGTAGACGGTCCGCGGACTCCATGGGATAGCCCCTAGTGACTTAGTCCGTGGTTTTTCGAGTGCAATTTTGAGCCTGAAGCGGATTAACATATGCGCCCGCGCCATCTACGAGTCGCTCAAACAAATACGTGCATTTATAGCAGACGAACTCAAGAATCCGTCACGAACGACATTTTTTTGTTTTACGTAAATTAAAATGGCAGTAGAGGTTTATTGATTAAGTAGATTTAAATTTAGTTTTTGTTTTCAAGTAAAAAATAGAAAGGGTGACTAAAAAACAATTGAACACTAAACTTTGTTTCATCTGCGGCCGCATCTACTCAAAACCCAACTTCATTCACACATTTTCCATACCACCTGGAAAGCTTGATGACTGGTCTAGAATTGTAAATGGTTTACAGTCCGAATCAACATTGTGCCACATTCATTTTAAGACTGAACATATAAATAACGGCAAATTTATTCTTGGTGTATTCCATCCCTCACCAAGATGGATGTTGACAAAAGATGCAGAGCCTCAACCTCAGTTGTTGTCGCCAAACACAGTTGGTATCATTACTTTTCACTTTATTATTATCTTAACCAGTTGTTACAAGGACCATAGGAAGCTGGCAGTTGCTGTGGCTCGGACGAGATTTTCTAAAGAAAAGACCGTTCAACTGGCCATCCTTGTGAGTCCTTCACCACCGGACCAGATTCATAGTGATGAAGGAATAGAGGACACTGAAGGTGGGGTGTCAAAACTGGTTGGTGACTTAGCTGATGAAAGCGATCAAACGCACAAGGAGCCGCCCGTCAACCTCACGATCAACTGGAAATAGACCAGAGGTTTTACAGGTATTTATAACGATCAATATGTTTATTCAAAATGAGTGAAGTAATAATGTACATAAACATTAGGGATCCACAAGGAGACGTCCATAGGCCGTTTTTAGAGGCTGAGATGACTGAACGGTTCAATAGCGGATAATTAACGATGGGATTCACAGTTCGTAGGGATTGCGACGAATCATTCTTCGAGTTGGCAGAGCTCTCTAAGAAGTGGGGTCAGTTGCCTTTCCTGCTAGAAACTGCCGAGCATGAGAAGTTAGAATTGATAAAGCAACAGTTCCAGACACGGATGGATCAAATTCAATTGTAGCGTAAGCAAGCTCTCCAAAATAAAGCCGTGATAGCAAAGCTGTGTGTTATGGACGGCTGGTCGAACCTCTCTCCTGTCCAGCAACAGCAGGTATATGATTTTTCTCTACAAAAATATTAGGAATGATATCTAAAAATACTTTTAACTTAGGTACTGTAGAAACACATCACCAACAACCACTGCCTTTCATCTCCACATCAAGTTAAACTAGTCCGTCCCCAACAAGATTTAGAGCAGCCTGACATCGGCACTACAGAAAGCCCGGTGCAATCCTTTTCTCAGTAACTGTATAAAATGACTTTTTCTGAGCACCATCACCGTGCCGACATAGAGAGGAAAAGAAAAGAAGAAGAAGAGTGTCATCGGAAGGAGTTGCGCGAAAGAGAGGAAGAAAGGAAGAAATGTGACAATCTTAGAAAAGAGGAGGAGCAGTGGATACAACTCGAACAGGAACACATCCGATTCGCGGCGTTCTGGGCCGGATCAATTTGGGCTGGAGCACTTTGGGCTGGGAGGTTTGGGCTCGGAGAGATTTGGGCTGGATGCATTTCGGCCCGTACCAATTGACCCGCGCCAATTTGGGCTGGCACCGTTTGGGCTTAAACTCAGTACGAGCCAGAAAAGCGCCATCTTATAGCGGAAAGCCTTTTATGCATGAATTGAAGGGAAAGGTGGCGCTGTTCCTAGCGCTTTTTTTTTAATTGTACAGCGCCAAATCCCTTTATATATAAAACATAAGATAGGTGTCGCTATAATTTATCGCAAATCATAGCGCCATCTGCTAATTTTATTAATGAAAAAAGACGAGGTGTCAGTAGAGTAAAAATGGAGTACATATCGACAGGTCGTGATAAGAAAAAACTATTGTGGAAAGGGTTCGGTTACGTTGTTGCTGACCGGCTGCCTGACAAGGTATGTAATGAATTATACATGTATAGGCAAATTATCTGTATTTGTTATTGATGTGCTGCTTTTACACGCTAAAAAGGTAATTTGGCGGTGTGATCAGAAGACTCTAAATTGTCATGGCCGACTGCACGTTGGACCTGATGAGACTGTTCTGCAAGAGTTACCTCATGACCGCCATTTTCCCGACGCAGCTAGGATCAACGCTTTGATTGTAAAGCATCGTTTAAAGACGGCAGCTAAGGAAACCAGGGATGATCCACAGGTCATCATTAGTCAGGTCACTTCTACGTCGTCTGATGCAACGATCGCTCGGCTTCCCAAGGTTCGTTCAATGAAGCGTGATATTCGTGTAACGAGACAAATTCTAACGTGTGGCAATGGCGTCCGTCTACCGGCCAACTTGAGTGAGATTAATCTCCCTGAGGAACTTAAGAATACCACCAAAGGCGAGTGCTTTCTCCTGCATGATTCCGGGCCAGAGACAGGATCTAACAGATTTCTCGTTTTCGGAACCGAAAATTTTCTTAAACATATGGTTTCGTGCGATGAAATTTTTTGTGACGGTACCTTTAAACTCCCTCCGAACTTGTTTTGCCAACTGTACATAATGCATGGTTTTGATGGTGAAAAATATGTTCCCTGCATTTATGCTCTTCTACCTAACCAATCAAAACCCATGTATGCTGCTCTTTTGAATGCCCTGATCGAAAAAAGTAATCACAAATTCAAACCAAAAACGGTGATGTCTGATTTTGAGGCGGGCTTCATCAATGCCGTACAAGAGACATTCCCGGAGGCAGTTTGTAAAGGCTGCTTCTTTCACTTGTCTCAAAGTATAATGAGACATGTCCAAAAAGAAGAGGAAGTCTACAGCAACTATAGCCTGGATGATGCTTACGCAACAGATGTAATTCTTTTCCCTCTCTATTTTAAAATTTAAAAAAAATTAAAATTCCATTATTTCTATTTATTTTCAGATCAAAATGCTAGCTGCTCTCGCATTCCTACCCGAAGAGGAGGTGTTCGCTGGGTTTGACGAGTTATCTATCATTTTGCCGGAAGAGTGCAATCAGCTTTTCAGTTACTTCAAGAAAACCTATGTTGGCTCTGAATATCCAAATCGAAGAGGAGCGGTGAAAGCACAATTCCCTCCTTCTATTTGGAATATGCACAACCGCGTTAAAGAAGAAAAACCGAGGACCAACAACGCTAGTGAAGGATTCAACCACGGACTCCATGCAATGGCCGGGGCTGACCACTTAAACTTGTTCAAGATGGCTGGAGTTCTCAAGTGAGTTCTAACGTTTTATTTTTAAATGCCTTATTTTATTAATGTTTTTTTTTCTATTATATTTTCTTAGATCATCTCAAGCTCTGCAAGAAGTTTATTTGGTGCAGGCTCAAAGCGGTCAAGATGGGACTCCAAAAAAAGGAAAATATGTCCAACTCGACGGCCGGCTGAAAAATCTGGTTGATTCGTACAACCCGGATAAAATAGTAGAGTTTTTGCGAAATATTGCTTACAACTTGACATTCTAAATGTTTTATGTTTGTTTACTATTCGCGTTTGTGTTTATCATCACTTTTCTTTTTTTCGCGTTTACGTTTTAATTTTCTCTACTTTTTAACTTAAAAATTACTCAGAATACACTTGACCAGAGCAATACTTTAAAAAAAAGGCACAATTCTCTTTAATTTTTAAATAAATGGCTTTCCGCTATAAGATGGCGCTTTTCTGGCTCGTACTGAGTTTAAGCCCAAACGGTGCCAGCCCAAATTGGCGCGGGTCAATTGGTACGGGCCGAAATGCATCCAGCCCAAATCTCTCCGAGCCCAAACCTCCCAGCCCAAAGTGCTCCAGCCCAAATTGATCCGGCCCAGAACGCCGGATACCAACACATCCGATCCTCAGCTTCCCTTGATCCTGCATCATCCGTCACCTTACTTCGAACTAAAGATGCATCGCTTGAAACGTTACCCGAATCCAGCATTGGAGCTACAGTGCCGTTGGATAACTTCTTGGCCGAAATCGAAAATCGTCTGGGTTCAAGAAAGAATCCTAGAGTACCAAAGATCAAAAGCAAAGAGCTCAAAAAGTCAAGAGTTCCTGTTAATGTAATCCATCAAAACTTCAATTGTTTTGATTGTAAGAGAGAATTGAAGGGGAAATGCTCGAATTGCCGGGTCAGGTTGTTGCAATGCCTGGTAACCCAGCACAAGAAAGAGTTGGCTTACGAAATAAATTTGAGATTTGAGAAATAGCGGAGAGCCAATTAATTTCCATGAAGCGGAAAAGGACGGAAGACAAAAATAAGCTGAATAGCAAGAGAGTTTGTAGACTGAAGAGCTATGTTTTGGTAATTGAAATTGTTTCTTTTTAATAGAACGCATCGCAATATATATATTTTTTTCTACAGGAAGTAGCCTTAACCCTTACTGAGATGAGCGGGACAATCGAGGAGTTGACGGCCAACCAGATAGAAAGTAGAATTGCACATTTTACCCAAGGGGTAAACAAATACCCCGAACACATCCAAGTTTTAGCTGCTATTTGGACGAAGTTTATTGCTTTTTTGCTGAATTTGATTTTTAAACCATGTTTTTATTGAATGAGTAGCTCCTTTTAATCTGGAATCTAAAATTATTCTTTCATCGCCTGAATTTTAATAAGCGAATGGTTTAAATGTTTGTTTTTTATTCTTAAAAGAGCATTCCAACTTTTTTGTGGTAAACGAACTCGATGAATGAGAGTACTATGGTTATCAACACTTATCACGAATGTAAAGCATGATCCTAACGAATAATTTGATTTAGAGTATTCGATGACAATTGTAATGTCTTAAAATAAACGAATCTTGTCTATTAGCATAACTTTTAATTACGAATATATGAGGCGGAAAAAGTGTATTCCAGTTACCAAATCCTTTTTTCTTATAAGTAGAATAATTCTTGGATATAAATCGAAGTGTTGCTCATCGGCACATTCAGAGAAAGTATTCATGGCTATGCAGAAATACCGTTTGATGCCTGAATTCGCACACCAATTTAATATTAATAACAATTTAAAACCTATGATGATAAGTCTCTAATTAACAATTCCTTCTCTCTCATAGAATCCGAGCAGGACAACTCTATTACGACAGAATAAATGATAAAGCTTATGAACGATGTGTTTTATATCTGTAACGGCAGATTTGCCGCCGGAATCAACATGCGAAATTGGGGGGAAGAAGCACGACGCTCTATCCAAGTTTTTGAAGATTCTTCAGGTAACTGGACGAACTGACCATCCGCTTCAGAGATGAAATGCCAAAGCTCCCAGTTGATGAAGTAAAAGATGAGCTCCTATATGATTTGTGCGGCTATCTCTTACATACTCACAAATCTTCATATGACTGTGAGGATTGTAAAAAAAAGGAATGATTACAAATCTAGAAGAGCTCCCTGAGTCATTCCTCGCTCCTGAGTCATTCCTCGCTCCTGAGTACACAGCGGCCCGAACATACGGAGGACTCAAGTTCACAACGGAGCGTTTATTTCAAGTGTTTTAACAGGTGGAAGTAGTGGTATCGAAGCAATTCAAGAGTAAAGAGCACATCTATATCAAAGATTCGTGCAAAAGTGTGATTAAAAATTTTTAATCTGAATTTGTGTAATCCATGTTGTGAATCCCACCCTGAAACTTTACCCTTCCTGATAATGGAATATGTAAGGATCAGGTATCATTTGGAGTCTAGTCGATACCGTAACTTGCATTTTTCTAAAGAACAGAGCAAACGTCATGCAAACTCAAAGATGTCAAGAGTATAATGATTGCTCCCTATTTGGCTTATTTACTTTTTATTAACTTTAGTTCTTAACTGATTGTATTCCTAGAATAAGGAGGATGCTTTATTCACAGACCAAAATTGGTGAAACGGTACCAACGTTCATCTAGTATATTCAGCTCTAGTCAAATCATCCAAAGAGATCGCAATCGAGCTCCAAGATTACACGGTTAATGGTATAGAACAGCAAAAAATTATCTAACATTAACCCAATACGGTCCCTGAAAGATGAGATAAAGGTCTCTTAAGGGTCTACCCCTCTAATGATGCTTGCGATATTTTGAAACTGTTCAACAAAGAGCCTGCCTGGTTACTGGCTATATAGATGTTGTAACTTGTAAGCGTGACGGTGGTGGTCCTGGCTCCAGATATTACTGCTATCTTGGATCAACGCCATCACCAAACAGGAATCATCGGTGCTCAGATCAGTCACAGCGACTTCCCTCATCATCATGGCGCCTTTCTCGTCTCGTCTGGCCGGCTGCTGCTGCAACTGTTCGCCTGCATTGGGCATCTCATCCTGACCGGGGGTGACGTTGAGCGAGGCTATCGGATTGTTCCTCCTCTGCTCATTCCAGCTTGGTAGCCAATCCTCTTATTATCAACAATCCTTCGGATAAGAGACGCGAATAAGTAACGCTCACATGGTGCTCCATCAGCCTTCTCCGTCGTGCTGGAACTTAACGACGATGATTGCTGCTGCTGCAGAGGATTCTGATCCAATGGCAGGGAGAGGCCTTGTCGCAGTAGATGGATTTGAAACTATAGAGGCCGACGTTCCCGTCGTGACTGGACCTGGCTACAACAGCATATCTAAGGCTACTGGACGCTTTGGCATTCGAGGCGTGAAAGGAAGAACTCTCGCTCCGTAGTCTATCAAAGCGCCTTTCATTCAGCTTTAGTGATTGAAATGAGCAAAAACTGGTGCGGAATCCAATCTATGTCAATTCAGTTGTTGCAACTGATGGTTCCTATAATTATTTATTAATTCATTAATAAATTTGTATAAATTAATATATTTATATAAATCTATAAGATGCTTGTTAATATTTACTGATTATGAACTGGGATGTAAAGTCTGCTGAAAGTTAGAGGTAGTAAACTTATTTTCGTGGATATTTATACTGCTTTTCGGCATATCGAAGTCGGAGTGTTGTTGAAGTCGTTCACTGAAATATAGGGCTGAACTGCGGAAGTAAGGTAGAATTGTAGCTGTCGACAAGTGACTGGTCTGTGGTATCATTGAATAGTTAAATTGATTTTATTGCTTAATTTTTAATTCAAAAATATACCTGCACGTAATGAGAAACCTAGACAACACTGGTCACTCATGAAAGAGTCACTGAACATGGATGTGGGATGTGACTGGCTTATGCCACGATTCATGTTTTTATGTCTTTCGGCAGAGAAGCCCTCTTTAGTACCAGCAGCAAATTCATTTAGTCTGCTAATTTAGCACGTAGTTCGTCTTTTACTCGCTGCGAGTGCTCGCGTATATGTTAAAGTCGAGGAAATGCTCAATAGGGGCTATTCAATGGAGTCCGCAGACCGTCTACTTTAAGACCTTGGGGCTACGATTTTACTTTTTTCTTAATTTTCGTCTGCTACTACGTAAACGTCTTAAAGATGGAGTAGCTAAAACAATAATAAAAGACGACTCCAAGCTGTTGTCACCTAACATTCGGTAAACCTTCGGGAAACGACATCAAGTTCTGGAAACATCCGCTAGCCCAATAAAAAATAATCCATGAACATATCGTTCGTAGATTCCAAATACGAGGCAAAGCTCCAAAATGAAAAAATTATACTCAGAGAAGAAAAAGCTTTAATTTATTGATCATGCCACACTCTCTACCAGCCCAAAACGTCAAAATAATAATGAAATGCTATTGTTTTCATTACTTGTTTTTTCCCCTCAAGTATTAGGTCTAAACATCATCCATGATGCGTTTAATAAAACAACTTTAGGATTTTAGAATAATGGTTCGTAGAATAATGAAACTTGTTTAAGAATTACTAGCAGAGTTCAATTAGTGGATAACCTAATGTGATAATGGTTAAGGAAATAGTGGTTACCTAATGTGGATAATAACCTAGAATTTTTAGTTAAATTTTGCAATTCCGCTCAATAGAAAAACCCATAAGAGAAATTTGTAAAGTGAGCTTTGACAACTAGCGCCATAGCGGCCAGAACCACACCGTGACCGAATTTTTTAATTTCCCTATCTCATGACCCCACCATTCAAATTATCCACCATGGCAAAACTATAGAATGCGACTGCGCTTTTTCATATACTTTGATACTTACAGTAGTACATATTTGTAGTATTAAAATAATCATTTTCTTTAAAAGTTTGATATACTAAAAATTATGAAAATACTTTAAAAATAAATATATTTAAAAATATTTATGCATATATGATACATATAACAAATTTACTATTTAATTTATTAGTTTAAATCGTTCAACTGGTTAATTCATATAGTACTAGCTTGGTATTAACAAGATAATAGTTCGAGCATTGGTGTCAGCCATTGTTTTTTTTAGTTTAATTCATTAATTTACTCAAAATACTAAACTGTTTTTAAAAATTATGCTTTTTGTGTTTTTCCCATTCGTGACAACAATTTCACTATTTAACTGAAATTAAGTGATTTCAATAAAATAAGTACCACACACGCAAAACCCTATGTTTTCTACTTTAACAATTAATCGATTTGACTAATTTGATTAAAATGAGTTGAAAAAAGCGTAGTCGGACTAGTCTCATTCGATAGTTTAGCCTAACTCTGTAGTTTAAGTTTGTACAATTAGAGGAATTTTTGGGTTTTAAAGAAGTAAAAAGTAGTTTCGGCAAATAAATCTGAGTTGTTCTAACAGAAATACTTCCGTCTTATACTGGTTTATTTTTCGATACTAATAAATAAATTAATTAATTAACGCAAGTCACCTACTAGGGTATTCAATAAAAGCGGTGCTTATCTTGTTGTTTCTTTGAACCGTTTCCATTTATAATCGCGAGCAACAACCAAGGATATTGCCGAGCCTAAACCTTCGGGGGATGCTTGTAAATGAATCTAAAGATCGTTGCTCGAACTATGAGTGTATTAAGACTGATCTTTAAAAGCGCTCGGTCCTTTCTTATATAGTCAGGCCGAGCGATACATGAAGTAGGGGGAAATACCATGTGTTTTAGTTATTGACATGCTCATTGCATCCTTAGTGCAGGCTTAGGAAGTCATTAGCGACCAAAATGCAGCGATAAAAATGTAGGAATAGCAAGGAATTGGCTTCCTTGCTATTCCTACATTTTTTGGCAGCAATTCAGATCACACTATCAAACGATAAGATTCAATTAAATCAGATAGATTAATGCATCAAACGTAGAATCATGAAATGAGCAAATAAAAAATTTAAAATATTCCTGAGAGTTAAATATAACAACAATTTATTGTTAATAAATATTGCGGATAATAAATATTGCGGATAGAGAAATCGGGCTTAAGACTCTTTGTTTCTCTCTCGTCCAATAGGGGCCGATGTGGCGACGACGGAGTGAATCTAGAAACAAAATCTTCTTAATATTTATACTTGAAACAATGAATGAAAAATAGCAACCTTTTGGGCAATTGTGGCCAACAGGGGAAAGTTTTGCTCGTGATCCCTCCACCAATGCATGAGATGAACGAGTAGTTTTTTTGTTTTTTTTTTTTTCTGGAAGAGGTTTCAAGGCAATGTATGCCCGGATTTCTGTCATCAGCATTGTTGCACTCATCGATGACCACCATTTTTTGGTGAACTGGGATAGTCCCGCACTGACAGCCGTACGTCCAGAAATGCTGATGTAGTTCATTCTGATGCTTGATGTTTTTCAAGAATATTTGGATTTCTTCAAAGATAGTCCTCCTGAGAGTTAAATATAACAACAAATTATTGTTAATAAATATTGCGGATAATATAAATATTATCGGGGTCTTGAAATTATAAAGAAATGGAAGCGAAGATCAAGGCTAGCAGCTAGAATGCTGATTTTGCGGAATCTAGAAAATATCCTCACATTATGGATCATACAAAACGAAAGCGAACAATAACAAAATGTAGTAACATTTTTCAACATACGTAACAATTTCTGTAAATGTATTTAAAAGCCCAACGGACCCTTATACAATATTTCTTGATTTGATCATTTTATTTGATCTTTCTAAATGTGTAATTGCTAAATGCATTAGTCAAAGAGTCAAAAATAAATAAAAACCGAAGGTGATATGCGGGTCCGTGGGTACGCCAACAAACATTGATTAGAAAAGATTAAAGACTCATGTGATTACTTTCAATGGACTATGGATGCAAACTGAGTACGCTCGTTACCATACTCAAGAAATGACTAATTCAATTTTAAATAAAAGCAACCATGATGGTGGATTGATTGATCAATTAGCAGTTAGTCTATATAGGCAACTATGCCGTTTAACTCGGAACCGAAAATCATGTAGTCATTTTTCTGGTATTAAATGATAAAAAAATATATATAAGTTACATCATACAAAACCTATTTTACGGCTCAAGTAATGTACTCTAATTATGTAACAAAGGATAAAGAATGTACATTACCAGCTAGTTTATGAGCTAATTAACATAAGATAAACATCAGAGCTAAATAACATAAAACTAAATAATATTTCAACTGAAACTTAGACACATTGCAGTAAACGGCTATATAAAAAATATATATTACGTTATTTGGTCACGTAGCCACAAACCTTTGACCAAATATTATCGTCTACAATTCACCAATAGGAAATACCCAGCAAAATATGCCCGCCTTTTACGTAACTTCTGTACATCCATCACACTGTATGGAAACTGTATATAAGCGAAAGGAGTCTAGTCCTATTCACGCACTTTCCCAGAGCACTACTTTGGTAAGAAACTAAATTTTTGGGCTTCAACGTAATTAAGTGATTTTTTATGACTTTTTCATTCATTCATGATTTTTCATGAATTTTTTCGTTAACATTTAGAAAAAATGATTTCCAAGTCGTTTCTGATCCTGTTGGCTGTTGTGATATCCGCTTCGGCCCAAAATTTCCAGTACAGCGCTCTCCTAGACCCCGATGGTGACTACTATATCCGATGGAACATCAGGGAGGCAACCAACGACATTCAGATGAGGATCGAAGCGTTCGGTAAGGGCTGGCTCTCTCTTCTGATTCCCTCCAGTGATGGTTCTTATGGCGATCTTTGGTTTGGTGGCTACGACGATACTACAAACCAGGGCTACTTACAGGTATGTACAGATAATGCCACTATTTTCTGATGCACTAGTTTGTTGAAAATAGTATTTTTTTTTTAATTCATCAGGATTACCGCGTCAACTTGACTTCCACCGTAAGTGCGGTTCTTAATTTTTAAAAATTGAAGATTCATTTTATTCTAATGTATGTATTTCAGGGTCACACTGCTCCAGAGCTTGACAGAATCCAAGATTTGACCCTTGAGAGTGCTAGCTACGATGCGGTTACTGCTTTCACCTTCGTTACTCTTACACGACCCTTGAACACTGGAGACGCTAGGGATGATGTCGCCATTGAGGTTGTCTTATATGGCTACATTAACTCCTCACAGAATGAGTACATATTTTTTAATGATTTATTTCTTTGTTGAGCAGCGTGGCGTTGAGCTATCTTTGGGTTGGTCTTTCCATGACATATCCGACAATATCGCGGACGCCCACACGGACGCTGGATTTACGAGTGTTACCTTGGTGCCCGCAAAGAATTAGCTTTTCGTTATGTGTATTAGTTTCTTCATAGTACTTGATGCTAGGGTAGGTTTATCATCAGTTGGATGATTTGTATGATGGCAATTAATACACAACCTATTAAAAAGAACTTTGAAATCTTTATTTCTGTCTTGGTCAGCCTCGGTCAAATTAAAATCTCAAACATTTTAAGTGAATAGTCATTAAAATTATGGACAAATGAGAAAAAAGGGTAGCGAAAAATGAATCATTATAAAAAAAACTGTTTTTTTTTACAACTTTAAAAAGTTTGAATTTATATATATTAAATAGTAAAAATTTAGGACATTTAGATTGAACATTTAGGACAAAACAAAACACAAATTGATTTCTGACTAAATATGAATTTTTATTAAAAACGTATAAGTCATGCCACAAAAGAATAAATCAAGGTAGTGTACTGTACAAGAAAATTTACATCGTCTAATTATAAATGTGAAATTTTATTGACTTAAGGTTAAAGAAAAATCATCATGACGTGAAACGGTACTTGCGAAAATTAAATCTTTTGATCATACTAAATGCGGCCGCGATTTAGACCATAATTCAATTCGTCCAAAATTATCTGATATTCTAATTGACATTATCTTAATTACCAATCATAAAAAAATTACTTCTCTTTTACATTAGAAAACGTATATTAAAAATAAATCTACTTTGATCCCACTACTTGCAAAAAAAGTAAATATGTATCCATCAAATGCTCATGTGGTATATTGGATGGATCATATTTATTAGTTTATTGCATTTACCATTTGTGCGCAATCTTTGCAGTTCTTTATTACATTTCATTATTTCGTGTATATTCCTATTATTAGGAAAAACAAAAACAAGCAGACAAGATAAGTTTGTGTCGGGTACTGGGTGGGTACGCGAGTTATCAGTCTAATTGGCTAAAAAAAAAAGGACTCGTGTGATCACAACTCAATGAACTGTGGGTACAAAGTGAGTACGCGCGTGACCATAGTTCTACAATAAGATAAACTAAATAAAAAAACAACAAACAAGACAGGATGAGCTGGTCATATTGATAGTGCGTCTCTTATATAGGTTTAAAACTTCAATAAGCATTAATAATATACCTAAAGATTCTCGGTTATCTTCTTTCGCAACCGTTTTATCAAAGAAAAAACCACGAAAAGTCAAATGTGCGACTTAAAATATATTAGAATTAAGTTTATGTTGAATGACAAGACATTACATTAGGTACACTAGTTGCCATCTCAAAAATTATGTAACTAAGGATAAGGATGACCTCATTTTAATATCAACCTCCAATCATAATTTTTTTTATAGCTGTTGAATGAACAATTCGATGTGGCCGAGTAGTCAAGGCGATTGACTCGAAATCTAATTCGTTGTGAGAGCTTCGAATTCAACTATGAACTGATCACTGAATGAATTTATGTTTTAAAGATTTCACATTTTTAATTCGCCAGAACTGATAGAGAAATCGGGCTTAAGACTCTTTGTTACTCTCTCGTCCGATAGGGGCCGATGTGGCGACGAAGGAGTGAATCTAGAAACAAAATCTTCTTAATATTTATACTTGAAACAATGAATGAAAAATAGCAACCTTTTGGGCAATTGTGGCCAACAGGGGAAAGTTTTGCTCGTGATCCCTCCACCAAAGCATGAGATGAAAGAGTAGTTTTTTTGTTTTGTTTTTTTCTGGAAGAGGTTTCAAGGCAATGTATGCCCGGATTTCTGTCATCAGCATTGTTGCACTCATCGATGACCACCATTTTTTGGTGAACTGGGATAGTCCCGCACTGACAGCCGTACGTCCAGAAATGCTGATGTAGTTCATTCTGATGCTTGATGTTTTTCAAGAATATTTGGATTTCTTCAAAGATAGTCCTCCTGAGAGTTAAATATAACAACAAATTATTGTTAATAAATATTGCGGATAATATAAATATTATCGGGGTCTTGAAATTATAAAGAAATGGAAGCGAAGATCAAGGCTAGCAGCTAGAATGCTGATTTTGCGGAATCTAGAAAATATCCCCACATTATGGATCATACAAAACGAAAGCGAACAATAACAAAATGTAGTAACATTTTTCAACATACGTAACAATTTCTGTAAATGTATTTAATAGCCCAACGGACCCTTATACAATATTTCTTGATTTGATCATTTTATTTGATCTTTCTAAATGTGTAATTGCTAAATGCATTAGTCAAAGAGTCAAAAATAAATAAAAACCGAAGGTGATATGCGGGTCCGTGGGTACGCCAACAAACATTGATTAGAAAAGATTAAAGACTCATGTGATTACTTTCAATGGACTATGGATGCAAACTGAGTACGCTCGTTACCATACTCAAGAAATGACTAATTCAATTTTAAATAAAAGCAACCATGATGGTGGATTGATTGATCAATTAGCAGTTAGTCTATATAGGCAACTATGCCGTTTAACTCGGAACCGAAAATCATGTAGTCATTTTTCTGGTATTAAATGATAAAAAAATATATATAAGTTACATCATACAAAACCTATTTTACGGCTCAAGTAATGTACTCTAATTATGTAACAAAGGATAAAGAATGTACATTACCAGCTAGTTTATGAGCTAATTAACATAAGATAAACATCAGAGCTAAATAACATAAAACTAAATAATATTTCAACTGAAACTTAGACACATTGCAGTAAACGGCTATATAAAAAATATATATTACGTTATTTGGTCACGTAGCCACAAACCTTTGACCAAATATTATCGTCTACAATTCACCAATAGGAAATACCCAGCAAAATATGCCCGCCTTTTACGTAACTTCTGTACATCCATCACACTGTATGGAAACTGTATATAAGCGAAAGGAGTCTAGTCCTATTCACGCACTTTCCCAGAGCACTACTTTGGTAAGAAACTAAATTTTTGGGCTTCAACGTAATTAAGTGATTTTTTATGACTTTTTCATTCATTCATGATTTTTCATGAATTTTTTCGTTAACATTTAGAAAAAATGATTTCCAAGTCGTTTCTGATCCTGTTGGCTGTTGTGATATCCGCTTCGGCCCAAAATTTCCAGTACAGCGCTCTCCTAGACCCCGATGGTGACTACTATATCCGATGGAACATCAGGGAGGCAACCAACGACATTCAGATGAGGATCGAAGCGTTCGGTAAGGGCTGGCTCTCTCTTCTGATTCCCTCCAGTGATGGTTCTTATGGCGATCTTTGGTTTGGTGGCTACGACGATACTACAAACCAGGGCTACTTACAGGTATGTACAGATAATGCCACTATTTTCTGATGCACTAGTTTGTTGAAAATAGTATTTTTTTTTTAATTCATCAGGATTACCGCGTCAACTTGACTTCCACCGTAAGTGCGGTTCTTAATTTTTAAAAATTGAAGATTCATTTTATTCTAATGTATGTATTTCAGGGTCACACTGCTCCAGAGCTTGACAGAATCCAAGATTTGACCCTTGAGAGTGCTAGCTACGATGCGGTTACTGCTTTCACCTTCGTTACTCTTACACGACCCTTGAACACTGGAGACGCTAGGGATGATGTCGCCATTGAGGTTGTCTTATATGGCTACATTAACTCCTCACAGAATGAGTACATATTTTTTAATGATTTATTTCTTTGTTGAGCAGCGTGGCGTTGAGCTATCTTTGGGTTGGTCTTTCCATGACATATCCGACAATATCGCGGACGCCCACACGGACGCTGGATTTACGAGTGTTACCTTGGTGCCCGCAAAGAATTAGCTTTTCGTTATGTGTATTAGTTTCTTCATAGTACTTGATGCTAGGGTAGGTTTATCATCAGTTGGATGATTTGTATGATGGCAATTAATACACAACCTATTAAAAAGAACTTTGAAATCTTTATTTCTGTCTTGGTCAGCCTCGGTCAAATTAAAATCTCAAACATTTTAAGTGAATAGTCATTAAAATTATGGACAAATGAGAAAAAAGGGTAGCGAAAAATGAATCATTATAAAAAAAACTGTTTTTTTTTACAACTTTAAAAAGTTTGAATTTATATATATTAAATAGTAAAAATTTAGGACATTTAGATTGAACATTTAGGACAAAACAAAACACAAATTGATTTCTGACTAAATATGAATTTTTATTAAAAACGTATAAGTCATGCCACAAAAGAATAAATCAAGGTAGTGTACTGTACAAGAAAATTTACATCGTCTAATTATAAATGTGAAATTTTATTGACTTAAGGTTAAAGAAAAATCATCATGACGTGAAACGGTACTTGCGAAAATTAAATCTTTTGATCATACTAAATGCGGCCGCGATTTAGACCATAATTCAATTCGTCCAAAATTATCTGATATTCTAATTGACATTATCTTAATTACCAATCATAAAAAAATTACTTCTCTTTTACATTAGAAAACGTATATTAAAAATAAATCTACTTTGATCCCACTACTTGCAAAAAAAGTAAATATGTATCCATCAAATGCTCATGTGGTATATTGGATGGATCATATTTATTAGTTTATTGCATTTACCATTTGTGCGCAATCTTTGCAGTTCTTTATTACATTTCATTATTTCGTGTATATTCCTATTATTAGGTAAAACAAAAACAAGCAGACAAGATAAGTTTGTGTCGGGTACTGGGTGGGTACGCGAGTTATCAGTCTAATTGGCTAAAAAAAAAGGACTCGTGTGATCACAACTCAATGAACTGTGGGTACAAAGTGAGTACGCGCGTGACCATAGTTCTACAATAAGATAAACTAAATAAAAAAACAACAAACAAGACAGGATGAGCTGGTCATATTGATAGTGCGTCTCTTATATAGGTTTAAAACTTCAATAAGCATTAATAATATACCTAAAGATTCTCGGTTATCTTCTTTCGCAACCGTTTTATCAAAGAAAAAACCACGAAAAGTCAAATGTGCGACTTAAAATATATTGGAATTAAGTTTATGTTGAATGACAAGACATTACATTAGGTACACTAGTTGCCATCTCAAAAATTATGTAACTAAGGATAAGGATGACCTCATTTTAATATCAACCTCCAATCATAATTTTTTTTATAGCTGTTGAATGAACAATTCGATGTGGCCGAGTAGTCAAGGCGATTGACTCGAAATCTAATTCGTTGTGAGAGCTTCGAATTCAACTATGAACTGATCACTGAATGAATTTATGTTTTAAAGATTTCACATTTTTAATTCGCCAGAACTGATAGAGAAATCGGGCTTAAGACTCTTTGTTACTCTCTCGTCCGATAGGGGCCGATGTGGCGACGAAGGAGTGAATCTAGAAACAAAATCTTCTTAATATTTATACTTGAAACAATGAATGAAAAATAGCAACCTTTTGGGCAATTGTGGCCAACAGGGGAAAGTTTTGCTCGTGATCCCTCCACCAAAGCATGAGATGAAAGAGTAGTTTTTTTGTTTTGTTTTTTTCTGGAAGAGGTTTCAAGGCAATGTATGCCCGGATTTCTGTCATCAGCATTGTTGCACTCATCGATGACCACCATTTTTTGGTGAACTGGGATAGTCCCGCACTGACAGCCGTACGTCCAGAAATGCTGATGTAGTTCATTCTGATGCTTGATGTTTTTCAAGAATATTTGGATTTCTTCAAAGATAGTCCTCCTGAGAGTTAAATATAACAACAAATTATTGTTAATAAATATTGCGGATAATATAAATATTATCGGGGTCTTGAAATTATAAAGAAATGGAAGCGAAGATCAAGGCTAGCAGCTAGAATGCTGATTTTGCGGAATCTAGAAAATATCCTCACATTATGGATCATACAAAACGAAAGCGAACAATAACAAAATGTAGTAACATTTTTCAACATACGTAACAATTTCTGTAAATGTATTTAATAGCCCAACGGACCCTTATACAATATTTCTTGATTTGATCATTTTATTTGATCTTTCTAAATGTGTAATTGCTAAATGCATTAGTCAAAGAGTCAAAAATAAATAAAAACCGAAGGTGATATGCGGGTCCGTGGGTACGCCAACAAACATTGATTAGAAAAGATTAAAGACTCATGTGATTACTTTCAATGGACTATGGATGCAAACTGAGTACGCTCGTTACCATACTCAAGAAATGACTAATTCAATTTTAAATAAAAGCAACCATGATGGTGGATTGATTGATCAATTAGCAGTTAGTCTATATAGGCAACTATGCCGTTTAACTCGGAACCGAAAATCATGTAGTCATTTTTCCGGTATTAAATGATAAAAAAATATATATAAGTTACATCATACAAAACCTATTTTACGGCTCAAGTAATGTACTCTAATTATGTAACAAAGGATAAAGAATGTACATTACCAGCTAGTTTATGAGCTAATTAACATAAGATAAACATCAGAGCTAAATAACATAAAACTAAATAATATTTCAACTGAAACTTAGACACATTGCAGTAAACGGCTATATAAAAAATATATATTACGTTATTTGGTCACGTAGCCACAAACCTTTGACCAAATATTATCGTCTACAATTCACTAATAGGAAATACCCAGCAAAATATGCCCGCCTTTTACGTAACTTCTGTACATCCATCACACTGTATGGAAACTGTATATAAGCGAAAGGAGTCTAGTCCTATTCACGCACTTTCCCAGAGCACTACTTTGGTAAGAAACTAAATTTTTGGGCTTCAACGTAATTAAGTGATTTTTTATGACTTTTTCATTCATTCATGATTTTTCATGAATTTTTTCGTTAATATTTAGAAAAATGATTTCCAAGTCGTTTCTGATCCTGTTGGCTGTTGTGATATCCACTTCGCTTTTATAAATTTCTTTACTTGTCCTGCGACATTTTCAAGTAAATGGGCAGATGAGTAAGCGTGAAGGTAGTAGGATGAAATCTTCTATAAGTTGGATCGAAGACGTTCATCATTTCTTTGAAACCGAGTCCAGTAACAATGTCGGGATGCAGGTCGATGACTTATCGTGAAAGCTTTTTTCTGTAGATTTTTTGTGTGAATCTTTAGATCAACCTGAAAAATCATTTAAAAAATTATAAAATAAAGCGGTTTTTTTTTTCTTAAATGAGATTTTTATTACCTAGTCGTACACCTACAGTATTTAAAGGTTGCTGGACTAAGGTGATGGTGGTAGCCATAGCTGACGCTGCTGCAACTTTAGGTACTTCCTCAGAAGGACCAGCGATACCAGCAGCTTCAGGAGTTTCGTTGAGATAAAAAAGATGTCATAAATGGTATTTACAGGTTGTTGTGGACCCTTTAAGAATTTTTGCGCACTTGATTATCTTGCCAGACATGTCAATTGAAACTTAAACAAAAACATTGTATTTGTCAAACATTAAAAAAATTTAGTAGTGCATTCAACAGAATTAGGCGTGAGCTTCTTCATGTGCTTCCAAATATCCACATAAGATTATGTAACTTGGACTCATTTCGCTGCTGTAGGTTGAGAGGCAGTAGTGGAATTTTCTTCATCAGATAAAGGCCTCTTCCCAGGAGAACGGTGGAGGCATTTCTTTATTTTTTTATTTTCCTCTAACTGGAAAAAATGCTTACATCATCGACCAAAATAAACGCCAAACAATTAAAAAGAAAAAGGATCACGCAAAGAAGATTGGAATTATTAAGTTTACATTATAGACGATTGTCCATGTATCTTTTCATCAAACTCGCTTATACTTGCAACATGAATTTCATCTTTTCATCCCTAAAAGGTACTTCCAAACAAACTGAACTTGGAACGTAGTTGGTGCAATAAAACTTGAATTTTACTACCTTCTGGTCTATTCTTTAGTAGTGGAACTAAATCATAAGGTTTGGCATATAGAAATAAAAAGATACCATAGGAATGATACTTACTACACAAATTCTTAAATTTAATAGGGGAGTTCAAAGGTTCAACTGAGCCCTGTTGTCATGGCAACAATCCCTCCCTGATTTTCTAGGAAACTCGTCCGAAATAGGCAAGGTTTTTATTAATAAATTTTTTACTCATATCCAAAAAATTATCTCGTGCCAGTTCCCTGACCTAAGTTCAGCTATCATATTATTAAAATCAATGCTCTTTTCTCTACTCGATAGGACGTACTCCAAAAACCAACTCGACTTGGGACAAAATTTTGACATCTTTGGAACCAAACAATATTTTACCCTCTTATTTATTATGTTGTATTATATTGTCAACAGCTAAATAAATAAAAAATAGTAGATTATAAAAAAGTAGTATATAGTACATTTCAGACGAACTGCCTCCAGATTAATCCTTCATTAGGCACAGCTCCATAAAATTACAAGAGACTGTATGACTGTTTCCGACATTGTGATAAGCCTTGGTACCCAATATTGGAAACATTTATTACAATAGCCTACATGATTGTAAAGCAAACAAAGACGTTGCATCCAATGAATCTTATTTCGCATTCTTCAAAAACTAATTTGGACAAGATTATTATTCAGGAGTTTTGAACTCGGTTTTGAATAATGATACAGATTTTCTATATTTAGTAGTATTAGTGCGGTGTATAAATTATATTCTGCATTATTATACACTCCAAGGAAACGGAAAGTCACCGACCTTTTCTATATTCTAATTTTCACATATTTAATGAAGTCACATTCAACTCAGAGGATATATAGCGTCTTTTTTTTATAACGGGAGATAAAATATGAAATGCGCACAAATTCATAACAAGGAATTATGATGTTATTTTACATAATCAGCTAGTTACTAGGTATAATTCAATTCATAAAACAAAATAATAATTTAATGCTGCCATAGTCCCCCGTAGTAAACTTCAACGCTGTTGAACATGTTTTAAGTGTGTCGCTTCTATTTGGATAGTACTGACTCAGCAGGTATAAAAAGGGCATGCCACGTTATACTTAAAAATAGTTTTAGACAGCCATTCTAATCGTACGTATTGTTGATTGCAGCTCCCAGCCCCTGCCTTTTGCTTCAAATATGCGTCGCGCTATTAAAGTGTTGGTTAGTAAAACTTAAAAGTATAAACGGAAAAATTACTTGATGCTTTATAAGTAATGATTAAGATAGTTAATGAGAGTAATGAATTTTTTATGCAATTACACCAGTGAACTAATAATAGTACAAAAAAACTCGTATTTAATCACTACAGGCACTCATAATAATAGTAAAATACATTAAATAATTAATTCCAACTGATTATAATATACAGATTTTCATTGCATTGATTGCTGCAACTGCCACAATGCCAGATTTTTTGGTCTCGGAAAATGACGCCCCTGCAGAGCCAATCCTTCATCATCTTATTTCTCCATTATTATTTCTATATATCCATATCATTGTTTCTTCCTTGACCGGAGGAAATGTAGCACTATGTGGCAGTTTGAATGCTTACATTATCTTCCGAAATAAACGCCAAATGATCCCACTGCAGCGACAAGAAACACAGACAGTTTTCATTCCACAGCAAGAAACACAGACGACTGTCTAAAATACAAAATTTATAACTTTATTGTGCATTAAAGACTTGAAACATTCATGTTTCTCATCAGTTTTATATAAATGCAGGACTTAAAAAAATATTACTTGAGTGACATTCTTTAAATATCATCATAATTCATTATCTTAAAATACGATTAGGCATAACAATAAACCTATAAATTGAATGTCATTTTTAACGTATCACTTTATTGAACTCGCTTATTTCTTTCCGCGAGCCAATTTAACTTGGGACGTAGTCGGGTCATATAAGAGCAAGCAAATTTTAAAATGTATTACTCTCTGATTTAGTCTCTAATATTAACATTTGAATCATATGAAACATGATGAAGGTTCTCAAAAATAAAAATGACATCTTTTATACGGTATGCAAATTTTTATTTTATTGGTGCGCAAAAAGGCGCTGCACTTCTTTCTGACGTAAAATTTTTATACTAAATTTTAGCACATACCCCTATCCAGTGGGCGCAGCGGTGGTGCCACTTTCTACACGGCCCGCTAGGGGCCGCGATTCGCAAGCTGGTTGTAACGAGTTGTAATGACTGCTTGGTGTCCATATTGCTTTATTAACTAGTTTTCTTGGGCGTAGAAAAGCAAGAAAACACTAAGCAAAGAACGGCAAGATGGGAAATTTTGGGAAAAATTGATAAATTTACCGAGTTTATTTCTAGAACAAGCAAGAAATTTAACAGCTTTTGCCACGTTTTCTAGTTTTTCTAAGCATTTTCTCCGTTTCAACGCCCAAGAAATTTTTTTTAACTTGTTGCCCACGTGTGTCCCCAAACAAGAAATTGCTTATGCGAGATCAAAGGCTCATTTTCCTGCAGACTATTTCTATACTTTTTAATTGGTTAAGGGGAATTATTATAATTGGGAAATGTAAAAAGTGACCCCCACCATTGTTGTAAGTTATGCGCGCGAAAAAGCACGCTTAGTAGCTACAAATCAACAATTTTTTTATATGCTGCACGACTAAATGGTATATTTTTCAAAATCCAAAGTACATTACATGTACATTTCAAAATCCTTTAAAACCAATAAAGAAGAAAATGGAATAGAAAGAAAGCTTAAGAAAGGTAAAGCTTTAAAATGCTGACTGCTGATGCTATTGACATGTCGGTCCGACATGGCAATAACGTGGAAAATGGCTATTGACATGTCGGATGTATTTTCCCCATATACCTTTTAATTCTCATTATTACCTGCGGAGTTTCAAGGGCATACCAAGCCATATTTATTTATTCCATGACTTATATAAAACTGTACATGGCTATTTTGGCGCCAAAATAAGGCATCGGTGCAAGAATGACTTTTAATTAAAGGTGGTGGAAACTTCAGATGACTCTGACAGTCCATTAGTTCAAGAGCGTAGGCGAGAACGAGATTCATTGTTGTAGTAGGCTAGACATATCAGTGGGTGATTAGGCATACCCAATATCAGATCGAGGCAGTCACATTTCTACAGAAGCTGTGATCGCCATTTTATAACAAAATGTCTGGCCTTTTAGACATTATCTGTGTTGGAAAACTTTTCGAATCCTTTGACGACGTTGATCACGTTGAACAACTAGTTTCTCGTCTACGAGAAGAGCTTTACTCTCAAATCAAGTTCGCCCAACGTAGAACGGCTGCTAGTCACAATAAAATAGTAACTTACTATTTTAATATGTCAATATTATTGTTTTACTATATATCGACGTTTATGTGTGTGATACAGAAGGGTGCTGTACCAGTTGATGAAAATAAGTGTAAATACATAAGTGCCAATGTAGTATGCTCACACTGTGGGGATCAATGTAGATCGAAGTAGCGGTGCTCGTCAAAACCTCGGTCCAAACCATTATATTTTTAGCTCTCGTCGTTGCCCTTTCAAATTTCACGTCTCTTGGAACGCACTGCTAGAGAAGTACCGTATTCAATCCGCGTGCTTAGAGCACGAAGACCATGTTATTTCAGCTAAAGCCTACGAAGCGTGTTACCGAGTGAAAAAGTACGTAGGCAAACCTATTATAATGAACCATTTGAATTTCCCCCATTTGAATGCCGCAAATAGTACCGCATGTAATTTAAACTGATTCGCTTTTTTCCGTGTTTTGTTCTTGGGTTATTAGACACGAGAAGACCAATCAAATTATATCTCAGAAATTTCGTTTTGAAGAAGAAGAAATCAATCCGTTTCCAGATTAAATATCTTGTTCAATTGTTCAGCCTGCCGTTTTTATCAATACTCAATATCGGAGATTTTGTATAATTATACTTTTTTCCATGAATTATTTCTTCTCTTTACTTAATATTATTCCAAAATATTCTGTACTTTTGCTAGCTAGCTACACTAAAATAAATTACCCTGATAAGACACCAATATAACATCTCCAGCTATTCAGTTCAATCTCAGGATTAATAATTTGATGTCTACCTGGACATGCCCTTGAAACTCAGCAGGTACTAATGGGAATTGAAAGGTATATGGGGAAAATACCTCCGACATGTCAATAGCCATTTTCCACGTTATTGCCATGTCGCTCCGACATGTCAATAGCCATTTTCCACGTTATTGACATGTCGGACCGACATGTACCGACAGGCACACGAATATTTCACATGGATTAATCTTCGTAGTGGGAATGTAAATGAAAATTCGTGTTAACAATAATTATATTACTTAAAAAATATGGACGTATTGTAAGAGAGATTTAATATTCATTTTGGTATTAGTAGGCTATATTAATATCGAGATGTGTAAGTTTTAGTGACAAATAGCTTGAAACAATAGCATGAACTTTTGGGAATGCGTTAAGACTTTTCGGAATGCGTTAAGCCTCCACCCTAAGGAAATAAGAAATACAGAAGTTTGCCTAAAGTACGTATAATATCTCCGCTGCTCTTACCCAGGAGGAATTTTCCCTCAAGTATTGAACATTGCACTTTGAGGGAACCAAACGAAGTCCTTGAGCTGGTATTATTTTTTATATTTAAGTTCATGCATAGACCTTGAGTTTTTATAAGTACTTAAATCTATGTTTAATCCGCTATCCCCTAAAATATGGCAACATCGCATCTTAAAATCATTTGAATCAAACTGGCAACGCAGCGGACGCTTCCTTAGTTGGCATCAGCGTCCTAGCGATGCATGACGCGATGTTGAGAAGTGCTTTCAAACTAATACTTGAAAAAAGAAAGTTTAGTGTACGTTTAGGTTGTTATTTAACGATTACTGTGTCAGCTTTTTAAAAATATGTAAGTAAAAGATTATTGGAAATTTGTAATAGATGTTTTGAATTTTTTTTTGTGGGCTTTGGATGTGTGGGATACCACCCATTTGGATTATTTATTTTGGTAAGTTAGTACATTTCAACCTAATTTATTAATAACATTTAGAATCAGTAGGCCTATATATTAATATATCATTTCTTTTTACAGGCCCTCCATCCGATGAAATTACATTAATCTTCAGACCAGGCACGTAGGCGTCCTTTTCGATATCAACATAAGTCCGGCATCCTAACAGCATCAAACATTTTTCATTTTTACAAATCTAGCTGTTTTTTTAATTGTTTTGTTTATTATTATTGTCTATGTTATTGTAAAATAAGATTGCCTGAATAAACGAAGAGTTAAAATTATTTACTGTGACAGTTGTGTAAAATCTTACATTACATAATCGTGTGATGTGAGAGATTTGGGACATGAGAATCACGTGAGAATCTCGTATAAGTTTAAATGAGAATCTCATGTGAGGTCACAAGAGAAATATTCAAACTTTCTCACATGGTCTCACACGATTTCTCACATGATCTCGTATGAGATTCTCATGTGATTCTCGCGTCCCAAATTTCTCACATCACATGATTTTTCCATGTGAAATCACGTGAGATTTTTCCGTAAGGGAAATCTAAATTTACACCAGCATCCATAGGATTTGTGAAGGGTTTTAAGACACACGCCATGTACAAGAATAGGTCGAATGATCTTCTTACTCACGTATTCAAGTAGGCCTACACTTATTTCGAAGTAGTATTTATGTGCCGTTATCATAATGCTTCAAAGCCTTTTGTTTTCTTGGTCAATATAGGCCAATATTGTTGAAAATAATACGGATTCAATCTTACTGTCTAATTATATTGTTATTGCTATTATGATTATTGCCATTATTTTAATATGCGGAAAAGCGGCAATCATGATTGGAAGTTAAATATTTTTTGAGTCATTAAATTCTTTTTCAAAACTTGAAAAAGTTAGAAGTTGTACCTGACAATATACATAAAACCATTCAAACTGGAATACTGGATTAAAATACTACCACTATAGTTTACCTCTTTTGAAAATTCGAATGCTGATCTGTCGTTACCTGATTTCGAGGAATTGCAAAACCGTTAGTAAAGTGACGAGTAACGGAATAACAGTTTCCTAATAAGGACCAAAGTCATCGCGGTGAGAGACCGCGATCATCGCAGGTGAGAGATCTATGCGAAAACCTGAATCTTCTTATTCATTTCCTTGTGTTCCTTGGTGGCAGCCGCGCCCTCAAAACCTGAAATAGGTGACACCTTCCAGTAACTTGATTTCGATCACCTTCAGTGCGCCCAAAACTTCCGTGTGATCAAACATGTTTAATAATTCTCTCAAACACATCAATATACTGTAATAGGGGGTCTTTTAAATGGAAACCCGAAAATCAATCAAAGAATGGGTTTTCCTCGCATTTTTATGCTTGGTTTCTTACACATTTCTCGTCATCTGGATAAATCAGCAATATTTCATTCGTAATCTCACTCAAAACCAGCACGATGATGATATTAACGTGAAAAGTAATGATACAAAAGAACCGCCAATACCAGAAGTTGAATTGTACAAGATTATGGCCAAACAGTACGACGTCCCGAACGGAACTTACGAAGGAGCTCCTTACAAGAAGATTCTCTACTGGAATCACGGAGTAACTCTCAGCTCTCTTTACTACGGCGTCGGAGTTGGCAGAGACGCCTTTAAGGACGCTGGGTGTCCGGTTTGGCAGTGCGAGACTAGCCTGAATAAGACCAATCTGTCGCAGTATGACGCTCTTATATTTCGTCATAATACCTGGGATGGGAGTACGAGTCCTAAAGAGAGATGGCCTCACCAGCGCTACATCTTCATGGAATGGGAATCAGCTAATTGGCCTACAAATGGAATTAGTATTTACAAACCTGGGTAATTTTATATTAGTCCAAATTTAGTCAATAATAAAAGCTAAAGATACCTAACTATTAAATGCTAAAATTATTTTTATTAGAATGACGTAACATGGCACAGTGTTATTACTCATATATGTTACCAAACGTGCTTATGAATTAATAATCTGTGTTATGCAACACCCGGAATTGTTCACTCTGAATTCAGGTTTTTTAACTGGACTATGACGACACGTTGGGATTCTGATATCGTTCATCCTTATGGTTGGATAGAGCCACTCAATGCGTCTTTGGTGCCTCTTCATCCCAGCCCAGAACAAGTTCGACGATTGATTATTGAAAATAACTCGACAAACTATGCTGCTGTGGGAAATAAAACCAAAATGGCCGCTTGGTTCTCATCTCGTTGTAACCTCATACATGTCACTTCAGGAAGAGAAGTAGTCGTTAATAAACTGATCGAGCATGGGATATCGGTGGACATTTACGGCGGTTGCGGGAATCTGACCTGTGGGAACCGGTATGACAACAAAACAGACGAGCAAGACGAAGCCTGTCGAAAGATGGCTTCGGAGAATTACAAATTCTACATAGCTTTTGAGAATTCTCTTTGTCTGGACTACGTCACTGAAAAGTATGATCATTATTATTTGATATTAACTTCATTAGACGATAAATAAGTGTTGTCAACCAAGTACAAAATTACTGGGTTTTAGCTGGATTTCAAACTATTAAGCATGATTAAGCATGACATAAAAGTTCATTTTTATTTTCTTTGTTTTTTTTACTCAGTTTAAAACTCAGTAATAATACTGTTAATCATTGCAATTGGAATCGCCAAAATTTTCGAAACTCCAATTAAACTTGGTTTCAGTATTAGTAAGTTACGAACACTACTATCCGTATAATAACTTTCTGTCTTTTTAGGTTCTACGCAATGGCACACTACCCTATTATCCCTATTGTTATGGACATCCACAATAATTATGCAAGAGCAGCTCCACCGCATTCTTACATCAATGTTAGGGATTTTCCATCGATGAAAGAGTTGGCAGATTATCTCAAACTCCTCTCCAAGAATGACACCCTGTACAACGAGTACTTTTGGTGGAAGCCCCATTTTAAGATTAGGAATCGACTCCTCTTGGACGGGATCCATTACAGGACTTTCTGCAGTTTGTGTGCTGCGTTGCACAATCCGGAAAAACACGCCAACAAGCAGACTCTGTTTTACGAGAATTTTCTTCACTGGTGGAAGGAGAAGTCACGCTGCAGGAAGTTGACTCCAGACATACTGGTTGAAACGGAAACTGGCCTTCCCCACGCCCATGGAACACATTGAACAACACATTTTGCGGGGTGTTATTTATTATTTAGAGTAAATTAGGAAACTTTATTCATTTTGAAAAATTATTTAAAAGCCAAACAAAATAAGCTTGATTTCTAGTGAGACTATTTTAAGTGCATTATTATCATGTGATATTAAAAATTAATTAAAACATTTTATTGAAGTTTTAAGGCTTTTTATAAATTGTTTATGTTATCCATATATTGGTGAATTTGTTTCTGCTTTATTAACACAGCCCAATTTAACAGTATATTTTTTCGCCTATTAGTTTGGGGCAAAGGTAAAAAATAAATAAATATCTGTTTATTCACAAATAAAAATTATAAATATAATTTTATTATAGAAAAGCTGGTGGTGTTCGACCCTTTTCATCAAATATATAAGTATGGCTCGATGACAGCACCAAACAAATGATTGCATAAGTGATTTTACCCTTAATAACATAAACCTGTTGGTATACCGTGTATAAAAAGAGAAGCTCTGAATAGAGAGGAAAAATATGCATAGCCCTCTGATATTTCCATTTATAACTATATTTTTAAAACTGAACAGTAAAAAAACGTACTCAGCTACTACCTATTCATGCTCTTGTTGCATTGTTGCAAAGAAAAAAATGAAATGAAACTCGTTTATTAGTTTTTGTAAATTCAGCTTCTTTAATTTGATAGTTTTTATAGTTTGGAACAATTAAGCATGCGCTGGGATTACGATTTAGATGTCTTTTTTCTGTTTTAGCTTGGAAATTGAATTCCGCCGATACCGGTTTATTAATGATTTCCGTAATTTATTTTATTCAAACATTATCCTTACAATAATATTTTTTCTTCATACTGCGATTATGGATACATTGTATGCAGTGCTAGGGTTTACTCTGATATTTACGCCAAGACCGGTAACTGTACTTATGTCATAGACTAGAAAGCACAATTCAAACTAATTGTTTAACTCATATCTAACTAATCAATATCATATCATATTTTTATCCAGGCAAAGCAAGGAGAGTTTTGTACTTGCCATCAGCATCGTCAAATAAGGACACTGCCAGACCGTCTGAAAGCCACTGCTAAAGTTATATAATCAGAAATAAAACTATACTTGCCGATTATATTCATAAAAAACCTCGGTGTACAAAATCCTGTTTGGTCAAACTGTTTTTTAAATAATAATCATAATCAAAGTGTTTGGCGTGTGTCATAAAACCTTCTTAATTTTTGTGTTGTGATAAATGTTGAAAAAACCTGTTTTTTGGTGAAAATTAAGGATGAAAATAATCTAGCATTTTGTAATTACAGGTTTTGCGTGAGTGTGTTGCGTGTGATAATTGTTGTTATTATATTATGGACCATCCTATCTAAAATTGGAATATTTCGTGACATGATGGTCTGATTGTATTGATGGTTGTCTTAGCGAAACATTACTATGAATAATGAATGAGTTTGCTATACTTTATACACTAAACCAATATTATTGAAGATTCCCAATAGATTCTTATTAATCTATCAAATCTTAAGTCTCTTTTTTACAAAAATTCTCTAGTCGAATAATATTTTTAAAGTCAATTTAATCTCGAGCCTAACCGGATTTTTTTTAAAATTGAATCCAGGGAAGACTGCAAAGGTGCTCTACACTCGCTTCTTGCAGCATTTCGAATGAGTTTTTCCATTTGTCAGTTGCTATAGCCATTACTATTATCTCCCAAATGTTTAGAAGGTTTCCACCTAACAATATAGCTCTACAAGCACTAATACTGAATGTGCTGTAGTCTCAATAGGACAAAGTTTATTTTAGTTTGACATATAGAATCCTTCCCATTGTGTCATCAAATAGTAATTAACCCTGTCTCCCTTGTTACATTCTCTCGGCTAAAGATGGAGGGTCATGTTTTAAAATTGGAAATCTATCATATGCTGAGTCTATATATTTAAACGCACTTAATTATTATCTACTAATGAATTTGCAAAAACCGAATTTGAATTTTTGACCGACAATTTATAATGCATTTCGACGTAAATATTTGTGCCGAATTTCATTTTCATATAAATGTATATCTGAAGCATATCTGAAAAATTAAGCAGTTTTTTGGTTATAGGTGTTCACTTCATTCCTTATTATCAAATTCCAATGTTCAGTGGAAATGGTCAAAAGTGGAAATGGTCAGAAAAAAGGTCAAAAGACATTGAATAGCTATCATTGCCTTACTACATATTTTACGTTTGTTGGGTTTTGCTTTAGTTTATCTATATAGGGTGTCACATTTTCACAAACTTCCACTTTTCCGCCATTTAGGGTTGAGCAGAAGTAAAAATACAGCCACGACGGGTGGTTAATATTGCTCTTCACCCGCTACAGCTGACAACGCCGACCTCGGTGAACCATCTTGCAAACTAAAACCAAAGAAAAGAAATTATTATAATAATGCTTCAAAGCCTTTTTTTTTCTTGGTTAATAAAGCCCAATATTGATGGAAATAATAAAAGAATGAAATACGGATTCAATCTTACTGCCTAATAATATTGTTATTCTTATTCTTACTGATTACTATTTACTTATTATTATACTTATTACTACTTATTATTATTTTAATGTGCGAGAAAACGGCAATCATTTTTGGAAGTTAAATATTTTTTTGGGTCATTAAATTCTTTTCCAAAACTTGAAAAAGTTAGAAGTTGTACCTGACAATATACATAAAACAATTCCAACTGGAATACCGGATTAAAATGATGCCACTAGTTTACCTTTTTTTGAAAATCAGAATGATCTGTCGATCACCTGATTTCGAGGAATTGCAAAACCGTAAGTATAGTGACGAGTAACGGAACAGTTTCCTAGTAAGGACCAAAGCCATCGCCAATTTCATGGGTGATTAATGGAAGCATTGCCTTTTCTTCTGTACTGATAAGGTTTTCAAAGTAAAAAGTTATTTGTCGTAAGAACCCGTTACAATTAATGATTCACACTGTTTGCCAAAGTTACTGTAACCAGCTGGGCAAGAAACCACATGGAAGGGAATCAGTCGTGGCATTCTGATTTTCTGATTCGTCAGAATTTATCCTTATTTTCTAACGGTTATTACTGCAAAACACAAGCCAATACATGTAATTTAAGAACGCGTTAATTCTATTTAATTTTAATTTTTCAAATTATTTTTCATCTTGCGCGGCGTTTTAGTTTACAGTTAATTAGGGGCTTGGCGAAACCACATTTGTCAATGAATAAAAATAAAATCAAGATGATCATTTCTCTTAAACTCACTCTATATACTTATAGATATAATGCAAGTGCAAGTAAATAGTAAATATGTGCTCGGTGCATACAAAGTTTAACCTAACTTAACTTAACTAACGGCGAGGATGAAAATTAAAACTTGTTTTGGGGGATCATTAGTACTCATGTTGCAATCCAAAAAAACAAAACAAAACAAGGCAACTGGATTAAAATGATGAAGCTGGTTACCTTTTTTCGATTCAGAATAATCTGTCGAAAATTCATCTGAATAACTTGTCGAAGAGTTCGTAAATCGTCAGTAACAGTGACGAATTGGCGAGTAACGGAACAGTTTCCTATTAAGGCTCACATTCATCGACAGTTTTATTGAAAAGATTAATGGGAGAATATATATTTTTTCTTTAGCTGATGACCAGGTTGTCAGAGCACAAGTATTATCTATTGTAAGAACCTGTTACATTAAATGATTCACACAGTTATCCAGAGTTATTGTATTATATAACCAGCTGAACAAAAAGCAGGGAAAGAATATGACGTGACTTTTTGATTCAGATATTATCCGTATTCGTTTTTTAACGGTTATTGTAATAAAATACGAGGTCTAAGGTATATAAAACGAGTAATAATAATGTGTTCATATAAAACGAGTTTAAAAGTTCATTATTCGCAGTGTCCTTTTTAAAAAAAGTTTTTCAGTTATTCATATGAATAAAAAGTAAACTTTAGACGATAGTTTCTCTTAATCTAGTTCTACCTAAAGCCATATTTAATGTCTATAAGTATATTAAATATGCGCTCAACGCATTTACTAGTATATTAAGTAAACCGTCAAGGTGAGAGCGGGAAACCTGAATCTTCTTCATTTCCTTGTTGTGTCTTGGTGCAGCTGCCCTCAAAACCTGGTATATAAGGTATCTTGGTAACTTGATTTCAAGTCCCTTCAGTGTGAAAAAAACCTCAGTGCGATCAAACATGTTTTAATTCTCTCAGACAATACAATACAAGGGGTTTTTATGTAAACCTTTTTTTTCAAACACTGTGCAATGGAAACCCGGAAATCAATCAAAGAATGGGTTTGCCTCGCATTTTTAGGCTTGGCTTCCTACACCTTTCTCGTCATCTGGATAAATCAGCAATATTTCATTCGTAATCTCACTCAAAACCAGCACGATGATAATAACAACGTGAAAAGTAATAATACAAAAGAACCGCCACTACCAGAAGTTGAATTGTACAAGATTATGACCAAACAATACGACGTGCCGAATGGGACTTACGAAGGAGTTCCTTACAAGAAGATTCTCTACTGGAATCACGGAGTGACGCTAAGTTCTAAGTACTACGGCGTCGGAGTTGGTAGAAACGCTTTTAAAGACGCTGGGTGTCCGGTTTGGCAGTGCGAAACTAGCCTGAATAAGACCAATCTGTCGCAGTATGACGCTCTTATATTTCGTCATAATACCTGGGATGGGAGTACGAGTCCTAAAGAGAGATGGCCTCACCAGCGCTACATCTTTATGGAGTGGGAGTCGGCTAATTGGCCAACAAATGGAATCAGCATTTACAAACCAGGGTAGGTAAAACTGAATTTTAAAAATAACTCTCTATTCATCCTGAACATTAAAATTATTTTTTAAATGTCCGAAAATTGATTTTTAAAGTGTTATTTACCAATTTGTGCTTATGAACAAAAATATGTCACTGAATAATAATTCAAGTACCCGGAAATCTCAAATCTAAATTCAGGTTCTTTAACTGGACCATGACCACACGTTGGGATTCGGATATCGTTCATCCTTATGGCTGGATAGAGCCACTCAACGCGTCTTTGGTGCCTCTTCATCCCAGCCAAGAACAAGTTCGACGATTGATGATTGAAAATAACTCGACAAACTATGCTGCTGTGGGAAATAAAACCAAAATGGCCGCTTGGTTCTCATCCCGTTGTAACCTCGTACATGTCACTTCAGGAAGAGAAGTAGTCGTTAATAAACTGATCGAACATGGGATATCGGTGGACATTTACGGTGGTTGCGGGAATCTGACCTGTGGGAACCGGTATGACAACAAAACAGACGAGCAAGACGAAGCCTGTCGAAAGATGGCTTCGGAGAATTACAAATTCTATATAGCTTTTGAGAATTCTCTTTGTCTGGACTACGTCACTGAAAAGTATAAATATTTTCATCTGGAATTACTCACATTATACGATAAATTAGTTTTACAAAGTTATATAATGGAATTTTTACTGGTTTCGATTTGATTACTGATATAACTTTACTCTACTGAATATATTTAACTCATATAGATATTGCTATTTTTAGTCAGTATACCATTTTGTTTTATGGTTTACTAATTCCTCAAACTTAGGTAATAATCAAGTAAAATGGTATTAACTCAAACGTTTCAAAGTATTAAAATCCCAATGACTCGTTTAAAATTATGGCCAAACTTAGTTACGAACGCAGCAATATATATATTTCATTATGATAACATAGGTTCTACGCAATGGCACACTACCCTATTATTCCTATTGTAATGGACATCCACAATAATTATGCAAGAGCAGCTCCCCCACATTCTTACATCAATGTTATGGATTTTCCATCAATGAAAGAGTTGGCAGATTATCTTAAACTACTCTCTAAGAATGACACCCTGTACAACGAGTACTTTTGGTGGAAACCCCATTTCAAGATTAGGAATCGACTGCTATTAGATGGGATCCATTACAGGACTTTCTGCAGTTTGTGTGCTGCGTTGCACAATCCAGAAAAACACGCCAACAAGCAGACTCCGTTTTACGAGAATTTTCTTCACTGGTGGAAGGAGAAGTCACGCTGCAGGAAGTTGACTCCAGACACATTGGTTGAAACGGAAACTGGCCTACCCCACGCCCATGGAACCCATTGAACAATGAAATTTGGCGAGGTTTTATTTATTAGAGTTAATTAGGAAATATTTATTTGAAAAATAATTTGAAAAGCAAACAAATTATACTTGATTTCCAGTGAAATTTTTTCAAGTGCATTATTATCATAAGATATTGTGATATTGCAAAGTTATTAATGTTGTTACAACAATGCTAATAGGTGCGATTTATTGTCTATGCGATACCGTATAAGAGTTGGTAGTTTTTTTATCTACTTTATTAACATAGCTCAATTCAAATTATAGTTTGTTTTTTCGTTTATTATTTGGGACATGGTTTTTTTTTCAATATATATTTTTAAATATATCATTTCTTTGTAGAAAATCTGGTGGTTTTTCGACCATTTTCATTAAATATATAACTCTCGTTCGATGATAGCACCGTTAATCAGTCTACCAAATATTTCACTATGTCACAGTCGTATAGATGCGTAATGACTATGCTATACACCCCATCACATGTCAACACTAGCCCACTTATTCATTCCCAAAGTAACTCGTAGACTTAGTTTTTTATTTGTACAGTTATAAATAAGCATATATAGCATCGCAGCACATACCCATTTAGATGAAATGTCAATACCTCAGATGAGCTCCTTTCATATAGATTAGCCTACCTACCGAAATCACGGAGCTAATCGCACTCAGTGCTCTTGAAATGTGGATGGATCATTCCCAAAGACAAATTATCCGAAACCTGTTTACGCAGTAGCATTTCTTAACTGGTCAAACAAGCTGCAAAGGACTCGAACATAAGAATTCTCCATATTATTTATTCGTAACTGCTCTGCCTATACAGAATATTGTTACAGTGTTGTAAAGAAAAAAAAATTAATTAAACTCGTGAAATCATGTAAATTCAGCTTCTTTAGTTGAATAGTTTGGATAGTTTAGACCAATTAAGCATGCGTTGGAAGTAATTGTCTTTTTTCTCTGTTTGGGCTTGATATTGATTTCCGCCGATACCGGTTTGATAATGATTTCCGTTAAAGAATAGTTATATGTATATATTTTAAATTCAAACATTACTCTTATAATAATTTGTTTCCTTCCGTGCTGTAATTATGGATACATTGTACGCAGTGCTGGAGTTTACTCTGATACTTTCGCCGTTACCGGTAACTGTACTTATATCATAGACTATACAAAGCACAATTCAAACTATAATTATTGATATCATAGCATACGACGCATACGTAAACATGCGAACCTCACCATCCTTTTGGTTAACACTGGACATTGTATGTTAATCATTACATTGATATATGAACGTATATCAAATATATAGAATAAAATTATAGAATGTCCCCCATTTTGTTTCTTACCTTGAACTTTTTTTTCTTATTTCAAACATATTTCTCTCTTGTACTTTTGAAGTTCATTGTGGAATTGGAAGCTTGCTAAATTTAAAAAAAAAACTTTGAATCTAATTGAACATAGGTATTGAATATTTCTTCAGAATCGTTTTTGTAAAAGTCACTAAATTTTTTTCCTGAAGTAAATGTGACAATATAAATAATTTTGGGTGATTCGTTGAATTCTACTAATCTTAAAAATAATAGCTAATATTATGTATTTTAATATATGTATTTTAATATATTATACCCCTTTGCCAATAATTTATTGTTTTTGTTTCATTTTCAGCAAATATTTAACAAAGGACTAGCCATGTCAGTGTTAATCTCAAACTGGCCAAGATAAATGTAAAAGAAAATATAAAAATAGGAGAAGAAAAATCAGGAAAAAATCCCGCGATAAAATTGAGCTTGCGATGGATACTGTATGAACGTATAGTGTTAACATAAATGCATAATAATGTGAGTATTAGTGAAATATTACATACTTTTAAGAGTAAAAAGAGCTATGATTGATGGTTATAATTATTGATGTTTTGCCATTTCCATAATTGATGATTAGTTAAAATAGCATGCTATAAATATAAATCGTTCAGGTTCTATTTAAGTTCCAGTCACGACTGTTTCGAACTACTAATAATAAATTATTACTTGATAAAATATTTGTAGCCAGAAGCTCGAATAATCCTTATTTCACTTCGTGATTAAAATATGGATTTACGAAGTAAAATCAACATTTTGTCATGTACTTGTACACCTGGTGGCATAAAATAAAGAGTAGGTTTATTGTTGTCCTCTTTTCTATAATAATAAGAAAATGCTCTTGTGGTTCACTGGTTATATCCCACCCTTTAAAATACATTTAGTGTGCCCATGCAAGTTTTATGAATTTAAACATATTACCTCTACTCTACTATGGCATACATAAATTACGTACCACTATATATCAAGGTACTATAGTACCCAGCCTGGACACCGCAGCCGACGTTACAACCAGCTTGCGGATGACGGCACATAAGAGCACGTAGAAAGTAGCGCCACCGCGCCGTTAGCCTGGCCTAAATTGGTATTTAAATTAAAATAAAATAACCTAACGTAACGTGACCTACCCTAACGTAACCTACCAACAATAACCTAACCCTCACCTACCACCTCACCTACCTATGACGTAATCGCCTACCAGGGCCAATCTAGGGCTTTTTGGTCCTCTATTGGACGGAAATAAATTATAATAAATTATAAATAATGCTAATTATTATGAAAAAACCAATAAGAATGCAGCAAAACCCTAAATCAATAAGAATTCAGCTGAAAACGGCCAATAAGAAACCTCCGAAATGGGGTCCCGAACCTCCCACCACGGAACCTGTGTTTTAATCCACTAGGCTACCCCGTCCCTAACCGGAATGCTTCGCATTCGGGGATATATCCAGTGGGCGCAGCGGTGGCGCCACTTTCTTTGCGGCCCGCTAGGGGCCACGATTCGCAAGAAGGTTGTCACAACTGCTCGGTGTCCATGTTGATAGTACCACTATATATAGTAGCACTATATTCCATTTGGATCGTATACTAGCATTAAGAAAGTTACAGCAGCTTTTGTCTTGTGTGCTGAGATCACCCTACCGGCCGCTGTTTCAGTAACTTTATCGCACCGGTCAGATCTGAAGTGCCCTGCAGTCTAACCTAGAGTCAAGTCTGAACTAGCCGCTCCGACAAAACTACAATAAAAGCGGCCTGTAGGGGGCAATACATACAATAGACTAATGCTGCTCCAAATTTGGCTTGAGAGGTACGATCCAAATGGAATAAATCCTATACTGCAACACATATTGTATTGATAATCAGTATATTTATATGGTTTTCGAACAAACATTTTCTAAAGAGAATATGAGCAACACTGGTAAACAAATTTGGCATGTAGATCGCCTTGTCTGACGTATCTGAAATGAGAAATGAATTCGCCGGCATTACATTTCACGTGGTGCCTGTCTAAATAGATAATATGGCCGTCTGGAGGGGCGTGAAGAACACCAGGCAAGTCCCAGACATTCGGCCGTGTTTCAGAATCCCTGCAATTCAATTTTAAATTTCTTGCGACGCCAGGAGGCCCTGGTGGCCCTGTTAGCCCCCTTTCGCCTTTTTTGCCCCTATGTCCATTTTCTTCAGGTTGACCAGGTTTGCCAGTATCTTTATTCCTTCCACTATTACCGCATTCATCGGCTGATCCCTGGGGGCCAGGGGGACCTGCTGGTCCATCAAAACCTAAAAACCCATAAAATTTATTGTTAGTGATATTTTTTATGTTGTTGAAGTATTTGAATTAATATCGCTTTTTAATGTCATCAGAGCACCTTGGCGTTGTCCATAGCATTCTACAGGACCGAGGGTTAGGAAGCTCTCCAATTTGGATTCTGCAGAGCTGGTTTTCCTTGGAGGTTTTCCTAAATGAATTTGGGTAACGGGGAGAATTTCATTCCGTCCATAAATAAAGCAGGACCAGCCACAACCTGATAGTGACTAGAGTTATTAAATAGTGTGCGAGACTAAGTATTCCAAATTATTACCAAATTTTTGGTTTTGTTCTCGAGTTCGTCGGTTGCAAGAGGAAAACATGTGAGATTCATTCATACGATTACTCCACCATACAGGAAAACCGCCTATGATCTGATTCCAACCGCTTGAACAGTCAAACTAGAACCTAGTTACATACGTGTCAACATCACACATACTTTTGTCAACGAAGTTACCTCGAAATCAAGCTTTTGATAGCATGCGAGGGATTGACGACTTAGTGCCACGATTTGGTGGATAGGAGCCTGATATGCTACTGTTACATTGAGGCAGCTGTATAGGTCATTGCTGCATTCATCAATGGACACTCCACTGATGCTATTGTGGTGTATCTGAGTCGTACCTTAAAGAGATTTTTTTTGGATTTTGACACATATCAATGGGCTTTCAAACGAAATTTTCTTACCCCTGGGCATCGAGCAATAAACGCTGATTGGGTCTTTTCCTCTATCAAATCCATCAGGATCGATAGTGTAAACTCCTGACGGCTTTGAAGGATCAAAAGCGAGAATCTCTTCACAAGTCGATTTGGTCCATTGCCATTTAGAGCGCAATTCCTCTCTTCTCTCCAAAACGGATATCTAAAAGAAGTCAACATTGAAAATTCATACAAGTTGGGAGAAATTCATGAAATATTAACTAGCAATACCTTTTCCATCAATGCGACAAGAGTTTCTAATTGAGCGGCATCACTTAGACAGCTGTCAATAGAAAGAAGAACAATCAAAGCGAAAACTCCCCTACTAAAGATATACATTCCTTTGAGTCTACTAATGTATCTGCTTCAAACTTTTCAATTTATAGAAAGAGAGAACGATCTGACCCTGACTATCTTGAGGAAATTTGCAACGGACGCTGACGCACATATTTTATGAAGCAATGTTTTGGAACAAACTTTGGGCAGCTGACGAATGAAAGATCAGCCAGAAAGACGCCATCAGCATATAATACGACTCATTTTTGCGCCATCTCATCTTGTCTTGAACTTGCGCCACTGTTTCAAAGACCTTCCTAAATATTATGAGGAAAAAATGCACGATGTTTGCCAATATGTTTTTGAATTTAGGAGATATCTGGTAACTGGGAGGACACTGACGAGCATATTTTACTTGTGAAGCAATGTTTGTATAAATGCTACACAGCCGAAGAATGAAACATGATCCAGAAATGCACCGTCAGTATGAAGACGACTCTGCGAAATATACCGTGGCTCAAACTGATAAAAGATATAGACACGCATATCCGGCCTTGGAACTAAAGCAGCAGTAAGACATCATGAGTCATATTCTGGACTTTTTGCTTACTTGCTTTACTAGCTTTACATAACTTGACAATTTTAACTTGAGAAAGTTTCACAGAATCGACAGTTAGTTTAGTAACAAAACTTTAGATTAAAAGGTAACTCAAGATATACCTCAGAATTCCCCAGGACTTTTTAATGGCTATGTTGGATTTATTTTTCAGTTCTTTTAAATTTTGTCATTATGGAAATACCATATGTGTAAAACTGACGAAATCGTGTTATAACCACGAAATAGATAGAATATTTTGCTTACTGATCGAATCTTTTTTAGTTTAGGCAAATAAGAACTTAATATAAAAAAATTAAAATGGAAGGAATGAAGCTGGAAAAATAGAGAGCGTCCCATTTGAGTGCCAAATTAAATTTTTACTTTCTCTTTCCCCTTTTTCATGAGTTTAACTTTTTCAAAACTTGAAAACGTGTTTAAATTGATCAAATAGTTTAAAACCGTTATAACAGAATAATACAATAATAATTCTATGAATCTATATCATAGGAGAAAATATAAGGAATAATAATTTGACAAGACGCTTTTAAGTTATTGTTTAGTAAAAAAGAACCGATTTAACCGATTTACGCAAGGCGAGCAAAAACGCATATGGTAAAAAGTGAATATTTTTAGCGTTAGTTGAATATTCCTCAGTGGTAGGTATTTCATTCATCTTTGTTTCCTATTATCTTTGTTTCCTGTTAAAAAGACTTAACTTAAGTGGCGCTTAGACGAGCCCTCATTTCTTATCAGTAAGACACGAGGTCTTAATTTCTTAGTGAGATCTCAATTTGCCGTTTCATAATACAAATTTATTAATATGTCTGGAGCAGTTTTAACGATTCTATGAATCTGTATCATAGGAGAAAATATAAGGAATAATAATTTGACAAGACGCTTTTAAGTTATTGTTTAGTAAAAAAGAACCGATTTAACCGATTTACGCAAGGCGAGCAAAAACACATGATAAAAAGAGAATATTTTTAGCGCTAGTTGGATATTCCTCAGTGATAGGTATTTCATTCATCTTTGTTTCCTATTAAAAAGACTTAACTTAAGCGACGAGCCCTCATTTCTTATCAGTAAGACACGAGGTCTTAATTTCTTAGTGAGATCTCAATTTGCCGCTTCAAAATACAATTTAACGCGATTTTCTTAATATGTCTGGAGCAGTTTTAACGATTAACAAGCCATACAACTATTTCTACCTTAATTTGTTTTATAAAAAGAATGCTATTTTTTTAAAAATAAGCTTACGGGGAAAAGTAAGAAATTATGTGAACATATATTTTTTAAGTTTGGCTGAAATATTAATTTGTTTAAGACATCAGACTAAATCGTAAAATCAGCGATGAAATTCATCCCTGTTGTTGGTTTTCAGTGTTTTTCAATAGTTGAAGTATCAAGTTTATTTGGATCAGCTGACCTTTTGACAGCCTGCTTGCCTTTTAAGGTACAGAAATGTGCTACGGACAACGCGAACATATTTTTAAGTGAAACAATGTTTGTGTAAATCAGGGAGAAGTAAAGAGGAGGGTGGGCTCCTATCCCCCCTATGCTGCCTATGCTGAAACCCCCAGTATGCAAGACGCAACAACTGAGCCATCTAGGAGTAGTATCTTAAACCAGGCATCATTGACAAAATCCCACTTTTTTTGTGAAAAAGTGTAAACATTGTGTCAACACCTAAGTCCATGCATGTGATGGCATCAGCCATAATTAGTGATAAATTGATCATCAAGGTATTAAACTTCTATATTCACAACTCAACTATTTTACAGTGTGTTTTTCTTTTCTTTTCTTGCAGTTGAGGGTAATCAACTCGTCTTTCAGGCGAATTGGTGAAATTAATAGGCTAAGTGATGAACCTACATTTCTGCTTTTCAGCACGAACTCAAAGTCCTTTGTTTCGAACAGGAACGATCTCACAGTCAGCATCTTCTTCCCCGTAATGGTAACGACCACACCAGTTATTACTTATTGTCACACTGCTTTGATTGACACCTTTTTTGTTTGTTTACATTTTAGGGCAGAGACTGATGACTTTATGGTGGGACTATTTACGTGGGAGTTTTCAAACAAGAGGTCTTCTGTGTGCCTATCTTGACAACTGGAACTGGGTACCGATCGCTTTGAAATTTATTGGTATACAGTTGAATCCAGCAGAGAAGAGCTTAAATAGTAAAAATGAAACTTATCCGTTGAGCAATTTTCTTAACACCAAAGTTCAAAGTCTCTAGTGTGAATGCACCTTAAAGGGTGCCCACTGTTGAGAAAGCTTAACGTATTCTCACATTAAAGAAAAAGAACAATGTGCTAATTCTTGTAACCAACTTCATGTTGTGTAAATGATTTATCAGCATTTGACAAAGGAATAGGAAAAAAAAGATTCTCGTATGGAGTTTTATTCTTGTCTAAAAACCGTCAACCTTATTTTTGAAAATTTATTGATCGTCATAAATGATTTGTTGCACTCATATTTTAAAGGTAATTTCTTTTTGAACGGTGAGATGAGGGCGGAGGCTGGATCCGGGTTGGTCGTGCTCCTCTTGATGGCCATCCGCACGGCGGTTTAAAATCTAAGAAAAAAAGAAGTAATTTCTTGAATTAAATAACTGTTGCCAAATAAATTATAAAAGCTCTTGAGTAGGTGGAGCTATTGTTTACCTTATTATCGGCAGTCAGTTGTTTTCGGTTGATTGACATGTAATGATTGATCTGTGCAAATAAAATGACAAGTCTATAATCATGGTGTACTGTTTTGTTCCTTATTGTCGGTCTAATAGTAATAAGAAGAGCGCTGAGGAGGAAAAAAGGCGGTTTTTTACACCAACTAAGGATCCGGGAATGCTTAAAAAATGGATCTCTGCAATAAAGAGAAGTGATAAGGTTCTCGATTTAAAGCAGAAAGTGTGCGATCTTCATTTTGAGGCTAAATATATAGTGAAAGAAGATGTTATAATTTTGGCCAACGGTCAGAGAGAAATAATTCCAAGAAAAAACTGGAAATTACTTCCAGATGCCATTCCAACGGAAAATCTCAACCTACGTATGATTAACTATTAACTATTAAGTGAATTAAATAAATTTTAAATTGTATTTATTCTAAGTGTATCTTATTAAAAATAGCTGAAGGAGATCAAAGAGTTTTCCACGTAAAAAAGAGGGCTCTTTCAGACGCGAGCATCGAAGTTGATCAAGAAACAGAGCCTTCTTTTTCTAAACGGCCAGCTAGAACGTATGGAAATAAAAGAAAATCAACAAGTACCGCAAATGACGCTGAGGTCCCAGTTACGGAAAAGGAGGATAACAACAACAATACAACGCAAATGGTAGCTCCTTCCAACCTTCAAGCGGTTCCATCTAGCAGCACTCCTCCTGCGGAAGATGCTGTACCGTGGGCTCTTACAAGTGACGATTTGAGTAAACTTGTTTTACCTCCATTAAGTGGATGGTCCTGGTACAATCCATCATTGCAAAGTGCCTCGCAACTCCAATATCTTAATGAAGTTTCTATTGTCAATCTTCAAGCTGTTGTTTCCAAGTTTTTGAGAGTGGATATCAAAGTTGGAGAGGCTCATCTACTTATCCCAGGGACATCTTTCACATCTGTGCAATCTTTTGCCTCCTTATCAGAGCTACAAGAGATTTTCAATCAAAGCCATCGCGTTCCTTTATGCAAAGGTTTTCCCTACGATGAAAAACATCATTATTCAAAAGAATCAACATCTGGTTTCCTTAAAGATGGATTTTGGCATGCTAACAGGTGATTTTAGAATATAAATTAGATTTAAAAAAGCTAACACTGGATTAGCTCTATTATCTCTTATTGGTGTATTATTATTTTTATAATTTTTTTTTCAATAGATGTAGAGGTGTGGTCAGATTTGGTCAGCACTGCCTACAGTGCGAATCCTTCCGTCGTGTGCTTCTCCAAGCTAATCGTCGTTACACGAAGAGCGGAAGAAATCGTTGTAATAAGCGGAACAACAAGTATTGCAATACAATTGATTTAGCAAAAAAGATAAGGAATAAGACGTTGAAAAACAAAAGTCTACAGACGAGTGACAGAGCCGGGAAAGCGAAATTAAGAGTAATTTTTTGTCACTTTTTTTTTAGCACTCCAATAATTTTTTTTTATCTAGATACTTGAAAATAAAGTAACCAAGTTGAGAAGTGATATGCAAGATCTTCTTAGAAACGCTAAAGAAGCAGCTCTTCTTTATTCTGAGAAATTGGATCCCAAAGTAAGCGCAATTTCTACTGATATTATTTAACTTATATTATACGATTCTACTTTGATTAGGCCCAGCTGACGTTCAAAATGATAATTCAAGCAGCAGAAGTTAAATCATCTCATGGTAGAAGATATGATGCTGAATACATTTTAGAATGCCTGTTATTCAGCATCAAAAGTGCTAGCGCCTACAACCATTTGAGGCTCACTAATCTATTGCCTCTTCCGGATCCCCGGCATCTTCGAGATCTACTGAGAGGAATTGCCTGCAACTTTGGTTTGAACCAATCTGCTATAGATGCAATCGAAAGGGAGGCCCAGAAAACTTCTGATTTCAATCTTATGTTAGGTAATATTTTTTAAAAGTAATTATGATATTCATTAAATTATTTGCGACCATTTATTTTAATAGGATCACTGGTTTTGGATGAAATATCTATCAGTCCGGATCTCACATTTAGTTCGGAGACTCTGCAATTTGAAGGAATTTGCCAGCATGGAAAAGACGACAAAAAATCTAATCTGCTACTGGCGGATCACGCGCTTGTTCTCATGTTTCGGCCATACAGAGGGTCCTGGGTTCAACCTTTCGCTGTTTACGCAGCAAAGGATGCGATGCCCGGAGAGCAATTAGCCGACATCGTGAAAAAAGCAGTTGTTACTTTAGAAAATGTCGGAGTGAAAGTGTGCAATATAACTTGCGATGGCGCCTCATCTAATCGGACCATGGCTCGACTACTTGGAGTCAATGGACAAAACAATGAAAGTTTTGTCAACTACATGATCAATCCTGTTGATCCCGATCGTAAAATTTGGTTCTTCTGGGATCCTCCTCATGCTTTCAAATGCATCCGAAACCACTGGTTTAACGTCAAAATCATTCAAGTAATCTAATCATGACCAAAAATGTAACTAAAGTCTCTTAAGAGTTATTTTTTAAAAATAGGTTAAAGGAGAAAGGGCCTATTTTTCCCATTTGGAAGCTTTGTTTCAAGCCGAAGATTCAGTTCCTGAATCGGTTCGTTGCTTCAATAAACTTAGAAGCTACCACGTCAAACCGACTTCTTTTCAAAGGATGTCTGTCAGCACTGCTATGCGGGTTTGTAAAAAAAAATAAATCTAGTACTGTATGTATAAAAAAAGGCTGCGAATCATTTAGGTTCTGTCGAATTCGGTTGCTAAAGGCTTGCAACTATTCCGCAACTCAAAGGAGTACGGTGACAAATTTCAGGGGAGCAATGGCACACAACAATTTGTTCAGATGTGCAACGACGTCTTTGACATCATGAATGGGCGCCGCTTGTACGAATCCATCAATGAAGCTAAATGGCCTTCCAAGAAAAGGGTGAAGAGCTTTTAAAACCTTTAAACTTAAAAAAAAAATTATTATTACTTTTTAAAGCTAATTTTTTTTCAAAAAAAAAGCTAAAAATTTTTTTTTTCAAAAAAAAGCTAAAATTTTTTTTTAAAAAAAAAAGCTAACAATTTTTTTTTAGCGCCTGGTACAGTTTATGGGGGAGCTCAACGAATCTGAAAATTACTGGAAGGCTCACCAAGTGCCTGCTTTTGTTGCCCCAACATCGATTTCAATGATGCGAGTGACCATCCAGAGTACCATCGACATCGTTGATTACCTCTTGAAAGAAAGGAAATATGACTTTGTCCTTACTGGCAAATTTAACCAGGACTTTTTGGAAGTATGAAAAAAAACTATTAAATAGTTTTCTTTTAATCTTAATTTAATAAATCTTAATTTAGCGATTCTTTGGGATCATCCGAGCTGCAGGCGGGGCAGATGATAAACCCACTACTTCCTCTTTTTTACAACTATTCCGCATGCTCTCTATGTACTATCCTACTAAGAGAATCATTGGATCCAACGTAGATTCTGAAGAAAAGATGAAGATATTAGTTTCCTTCCGCGACTGCCTCCTAAATTCCGCTAAGGAGAGGAAGAATGAACTGGCTCGTATGAAAAAAGAAATCAAGGATAAGCTCTTGCAGTCTCTCAGGTTTGAAGTGTCTAATACTGAAAATGGGATGACGGCTAAGGGGACCATCACCGACAATGTGGTGTACTATATTTGTGGATACTTGATTCACAAGTACCGCAAGTACTCCTGCAAAAATTGCCTTGCTACAATCAACTTGGACCCCGACTTACTGCCCGAAGATCTCACAGTAGAGAGACTAACTCTTCTCAAAACCAAGGGGAGATTGAAATTAGCCTCGCATGATTTTTTTCGTCTAATTAGCCATGTTGAGTATACTTTACAACAATATTGCTTGTTAGATGACATTCTTCAGAAGGATGCTTTTGAAAGTGTACTAATGAATGTTTCAGAAAATGACCTACCGAAAGTTGGATGTGCTGAGCACTCAGGCACATTTGTTGTCAATGCGATCTACGACTATTTACTATTGCGGTTCAAGTCAATTGCCGACAGAAAGAAGCAGGAGAAAGTGGATGCTTTAGCTGCTTAGCGTCACGCAAACCGTAAAATGTCGAAGATTGTTCAAATCAAAACAGTTAAGCCAAAAGAGAGAGAAAAGTAAAAACGTTGTTGACGATTGTGTTTTCTCTTTAACTTCACTACTGTTGTCAAATACATAATTTAGCAAATTATCACTAATGGAACTCAAATCTTATTTTGAAGAATGAAATGGGAAAAATTAAGACAAAACACTACAGCGTCTTCACTAAATAACAAGAAAACTTTGTGGCTGATGCATTTTTATGTTAACGCCATGTTTACTCAGTGTTTTCAAAAAAAAAAAAGATTTCTGTCATGGTTGTCAAGTTTAAGATACTACTCCTAGATGGCTCAGTTGTTGCGTCTTGCATACTGAGGGTTTCAGCATTGGCAGGCACCTTGCATGCAAGGCCGGGCTGAGTCCCCCCTCCTCTTTCTTCCTCCCTGGTGTAAATACTGTGCAGCTCAAGAGTAAGCACGAGCCAGAAATGTGTTATCAGCAAGTAAGACGACGTTGCGAAAGGTTCACAAACATAAATTTTCAAATTTTTGCTGAAGTATTCCTTTTTAAAAACACCAGACGAAATCGTAAAATCAGCAACTCATAAAATCCATTCTTGTTGTTGTTGGTTTCTTCGGTGTTTTGATAGTTGCAGTATCGAGTTTATCTTTTCAGCTGACCTTTAGACCTCCCACATAGTTTTTTTATCCTCGAGATATGTGCTACGAACACTGATGCACATACATTTTAATGTGAAGCAATGGTTGTATAAATTCTTCCCGATGAAGGATAAGAGATAACTTTTAAAACGAAAAACGGCTGCCTTTCTAATTTAAGAAAAACCTATTGAGATATTGAGGGAAATCAAACGTAAGATAGCAGTAATTTTTAGTGGCTTGATGTTGAAATTATTGTGTTCAGTTTGTTTAAACATTGTCGTTTAATCCGACATACAATTTTTATGAACCGACAAAATTTTGAAGTCAGTAACAAAATCCATTTATGCTGTTGCTATATTCCCCTGTTGTTGTATCTCTCTTTTTTAATGGTGGGATAATATCGAGTTTATTTAGATAAATTATCTGACATTTTGACCCCCATTCCACGTGTTTTTATGGTGGTTTGCAAAATGAGCGGAATTCTGACGCGTATATATTTCGTGAAGCAATGTTTTGACAAAATTGCTGCGCAGCTGAAGAATCAAACATTATTTGACAAAATTGCTCAACCAACGTCCTATTTTAATATTGTTAAGTTCTAGTTGTTTTTTTGTTTGTGATAGTTATTTCAAATTTCAAGATAACACGTTTTGAAACATCTTAAAATTGAAGATTAAAATGATGCCACTAGTTTACCTTTTTTGAAAATCAGAATGATCTGTCGATAACCTGACGTCGAGGAATTGCAAAACCGTAAGTATAGTGACGAGTAACGGGACAGTTTCCTAATTAGGACCAAATTTATCGCCAATTTCACGAGATCGATTAATGAAGCATCGTCTTTTCTTCTATACTGTTCAGGTTTTCAAAGTAAAATGTTATTTGTCGTAAGAACCCGTTACAATTAATGATTCACACTGCTAACCAAAGTTACTGTAACCAGCTGGGCAAGAAACCACATGGAAGGGAATCAGTCGTGGCATTCTGATTTTCTGATTCGTCAGAAATTATCCTTATTTTCTAACGGTTATTACTGCAAAACACAAGCCAATACATGTATTTTAAGAACGCGTTAATTCTATTTTATTTTGATTTTTTAGATTATTATTCATCTTGCGCGGCGTTTTAGTTTACAGTTAATCAGGGGCTTGGCGAAACCACATTTGTCAATGAATAAAAATAAAATCAAGATAATCATTTCTCTTAAACCCACTCTATATACTTACAGATAATGCAAGTGCAAGTAAATAGTAAATATTTGCTCGGTGCATACAGAAGTTTAACCTAACTTAACTTAACTAACGGCGAGGAAGAAAATTAAAATTTGTTTTGAGGAATCATTAGTACTCATGTTGCAATGTAAAAAAAAAAAAAAAAAAACAAGGCAACTGGATTAAAATGATGAAGCTGGTTACCTTTTTTCGATTCCGAATAATCTGTCGAAAATTCATCTGAATAACTTGTCGAAGAGTTCATAAATCGTTAGTAACAGTGACGATTTGGCGTGTAACGGAACAGTTTCCTATTAAGGCTCACATTCATCGACAATTTTATTGAAAAGATTAAGGGGAGAATATATATTTTTTCTTTAGCTGATGACCAGGTTGTCAGAGCACAAGTATTATCTATTGTAAGAACCTGTTACATTAAATGATTCACACAGTTAGCCAGAGTTATTGCAAATAACCAACTGAACAGGACGTAGGGAAAGAATATGACATGACTTTTTGATTCAGGTTTTATCCGTATTCGTTTTTAACGGTTATTGTAATAAAATATAAGGTCTGAGGTATATAAAATGAATAATAATAATGTGTTCATATAAAACGAGTTTAAAAGTTCATTATTCGCAGTGTCCTTTTTTAAAAAAGTTTTTCAGTTATTCATATGAATAAAAAGTAAACTTTAGACTATAGTTTCTCTTAAACTAATATTCTACTTAAAGCCATAATTCATGTCTGTAAGTATATTAAATATGCGCTCAGCGCATATAATAGTTCGTGAACCTGTGTGTTTCATACAATTACATAGAACATATTTGGCACTCTTTAATAGTATGTAAACCGTCAAGGTGAGAGCGGGAAACCTGAATCTTCTTCATTTCCTTATTGTGTCTTGGTGCAGCTGCTTTCAAAACCTGGTATATAAGGTATATAGGTAACTTGATTTCAAGTCCCTTCAGTGTGCATACAACTTCAGTGCGATCAACATGTTTTAATTCTCTCAGACAATACAATACAAGGTTTTTTATGTAAACCTTTTTTTTCAAACACTGTGCAATGGAAACCCGGAAATCAATCAAAGAATGGGTTTGCCTCGCATTTTTAGGCTTGACTTCCTACACCTTTCTCGTCATCTGGATAAATCAGCAATATTTCATTCGTAATCTCACTCAAAACCAGCACGATGATGATAACAACGTGAAAAGTAATAATACAAAAGAACCGCCACTACCAGAAGTTGAATTGTACAAGATTATGACCAAACAATACGACGTTCCGAATGGAACTTACGAAGGAGTTCCTTACAAGAAGATCCTCTACTGGAATCACGGAGTGACGCTAAGTTCTAAGTACTACGGCGTCGGAGTTGGTAGAAACGCTTTTAAAGACGCAGGATGTCCGGTTTGGCAGTGCGAGACTAGCCTGAATAAGACCAATCTGTCGCAGTATGACGCTCTTATATTTCGTCATAATACCTGGGATGGGAGTACGAGTCCTAAAGAGAGATGGCCTCACCAGCGCTACATCTTTATGGAATGGGAGTCGGCTAATTGGCCAACAAATGGAATCAGCATTTACAAACCAGGGTAGGTCAAACTGAATTTTAAAAATAACCGTCTATTCATCCTGAACATTGAAATTACTTTTTAAAATGTGCCGAAAATTGATTTTTAAAGTGTTATTTACCAATTCGTGCTTATGAACAAAAATATGTCACTGAATAATAATTCAAGTACCCGGAAATCTCAAATCTAAATTCAGGTTCTTTAACTGGACCATGACCACACGTTGGGATTCTGATATCGTTCATCCTTATGGCTGGATAGAGCCACTCAACGCGTCTTTGGTGCCTCTTCATCCCAGCCAAGAACAAGTTCGACGATTGATGATTGAAAATAACTCGACAAACTATGCTGCTGTGGGAAATAAAACCAAAATGGCCGCTTGGTTCTCGTCCCGTTGTAACCTCGTACATGTCACTTCAGGAAGAGAAGTAGTCGTTAATAAACTGATCGAACATGGGATATCGGTGGACATTTACGGTGGTTGCGGGAATCTGACCTGTGGGAACCGGTATGACAACAAAACAGACGAGCAAGACGAAGCCTGTCGAAAGATGGCTTCGGAGAATTACAAATTCTATATAGCTTTTGAGAATTCTCTTTGTCTGGACTACGTCACTGAAAAGTATATAAATATTTTCATCTGGAATTACTCACATTACGCGATAAATTAGTTTTACAAAGTTATATAATGGAATTTTTACTGGATTCGATTTGTTTCTTGATGTAACTTTACTCTACTGAATTTATTAATTTCTTACAGAAATTAATTTAACTCATATAGATATTGCTATTTTTAGTCAGTATACCATTATGTTTTATGGTTTACTAATTCCTCAAACTTAGGTAATAATCAAGTAAAATAGTATTAACTCAAACGTTTCAAAGTATTAAAATCCCAATGACTCGTTTAAGCTTATGGCCAAACTTAGTTACGAACGCAGCAATATATATATATTTCATTATGATAACATAGGTTCTACGCAATGGCACACTACCCTATTATTCCTATTGTAATGGACATCCACAATAATTATGCAAGAGCAGCTCCTCCACATTCTTACATCAATGTTATGGATTTTCCATCAATGAAAGAATTGGCAGATTATCTTAAACTACTCTCTAAGAATGACACCCTGTACAACGAGTACTTTTGGTGGAAACCCCATTTCAAGATTAGGAATCGACTGCTCTTAGATGGGATCCATTACAGGACTTTCTGCAGTTTGTGTGCTGCGTTGCACAATCCGGAAAAACACGCCAACAAGCAGACTCCGTTTTACGAGAATTTTCTTCACTGGTGGAAGGAGAAGTCACGCTGCAGGAAGTTGACTCCAGACACACTGGTTGAAACGGAAACTGGCCTACCCCACGCCCATGGAACCCATTGAACAATGAAATTTGGCGAGGTTTTATTTATTATTTATTAGAGTTAATTAGGAAATATTTATTTGAAAAATAATTTGAAAAGCAAACAAATTATCTTTGATTTACAGTGAGATTATTTCAAGTGCATTATTATCATAAGATATTGTGATATTGCAAAGTTATTAATGTTGTTACAACAATGCTAATAGGTGCGATTTATTGTCTATGCGATATAAGAGTTGGTAGTTTTTTTATCTACTTTATTAACATAGCTCAATTCAAATTATATTTTGTTTTTTCGTTTATTATTTGGGACATGGTTTTTTTCAATATATATTTTTAAATATATAATTTCTTTGTAGAAAATCTGGTGGTTTTTCGACCATTTTCATTAAATATATAACTCTCGTTCGGTGATAGCACCGTTAATCAGTTTACCAAATATTTCACTATGTTACAGTCGTATAGATGCGTAATGACTATGCTATACACCCCATCACATGTCAACATTAGCCCACTTATTCATTCCCAAAGTAACTAGTAGACTTAGTTTTTTATTTGTACAGTTAAATAAGCACATATAGTATCGCAGCACATACTCATTTAGATGAAATGTCAATACCTCAGATGAGCTCCTTTCATATAGATTAGCCTACTAAAGGAAAAAAAATGAAATCAAACTCGTGAAATTATGTAAATTCAGCTTCTTTAGTTGAATAGTTTGCATAGTTTAGACCAATTAAGCATGCGTTGGAAGTAATTGTCTTTTTTCTCTGTTTGGGCTTGATATTGAATTCCGCCGATACCGGTTTGATAATGATTTCCGTTAAAGAATAGTTATATGTATATATTTTTAATTCAAACATTACTCTTATAATAATTTGTTTCCCTCCGTGCTGTAATTATGGATACATTGTACGCAGTGCTGGAGTTTGATACTTTCGCCGTTACCGGTAACTGTACTTATATCATAGACTATACAAAGCACAATTCAAACTATAATTATTAATATCATAGCATACGACGCATACGTAAACATGCGAACCTCACCATCCTTTTGGTTAACACTGGACATTGTATGTCAATCATTACATTGATATATGAACGTATATCAAATATATAGAATAAGAATATCGTCCCCCATTTTCTTTGTAACCTTTGAATTTTTTTTCTTATTTCAAACATATTTCTCTCTTGTACTTTAGAAGCTCATTGTGAAATTGGAAACTTACTGGGGGTTTCATTAACTTGCGGGAAAATTCATTAATTTAATTTTTTTATCGTATAGAAAATGAAAGTATTGAATATTTCGCGAGAATCAAAGGCAATAAAAAACCTAAGTACTTAAACTAAACTTGTAATAATTTTTTTCTTAAGTAAATACAAAAATATAAGTAATTTTGTGTGATTCGTTGAATTATACTATCTTAAGTAAATTTGAATGAAATAGATAATTTGATTTTCTTATAATTAAAAAAATCACTATTGGGAATTTATCGATCACAATGACGCTGTTTTAGGAACAGGAACATTTTGAAATATAATTTGATTTCAAATGAATACTTTTTCGTTTTTAATCGATTTTTTTTCAAATAATAGCCAATACTATGTATTTTATCATGTATCCATTTGCCAATAATTTATTGTTTTTATTTCATTTTCATCAATTATTTAACTTAGGACTAGCCATGTCAGTGTCAATCTCAAACTGGTCCAGATAAATATTTAAAAAAAAACATAAATAGGAGAAGAAAAATCCCGCGCTAAAATTGAGTTTGCGATGGGTACTGTACGAATGTATAGTGTTAGCATAAATGCTCAATAATGTGAATATTAGTGAAATATTTCATACTTTTAAGAGTAAAAGAAGCTATGATTGGTTATAATTATTGATGTTTTGCCAATTTCCATCATTGATGATTAGTTAAAATAGCATGCTTTAAATATAAATCGCGTTTAGGTTCTATTTGAGTTCCAGTCACGACTGTTTCACCGAGTGCTACCATCTAGCGATAAGGTCAAATTTGATGGCAAACCAGTGGTGCCATCTAGAGGGAAATAAATTGTACCATTTTAAAAAATAATAATAATAATAAAGAAGTTAACAAAATTAACCAGTGGATAATGAGAGAGATCTGAAGTAATATTTGGATTTTTTTTATAAAGAAATCAGTTATATAAATGAGAAATCAATTATTGCGAGTGACGCGAGCCTAATATGTCATTTCCCTTCCATACATTTCCCCTTATCGCCATATGAATCCTACACAGCAGTATATAGTCTCTTCAAACTTTTTCGGACCCCTCCGGCAAATTCTTGTACGTGCTCATTGTGACGATCTGGGATTTTTCACATAGATATATTATAGTTCATTCGATAGGGAATTCCGGCATCTAATTATCATATTTTTACTTTTAACCGTAATTATACTTTAAGATTTTGATTTATTAATTACCGGTAAGTTAGCATAATCCCGTTACCTAGCAACCGTATGTTGTGGTTTTTCGTTCGTCTGCTTGACTTCTATTGTATTTACGAGGTTGCTAGTGGTGAAAGACATTTTTAAACACTATATTTGTTTTACTTAACTTTTATTTTAGCTGTTATCAGAATTTTCTTAATTATTAACACAGTAGATCAGGTAATCTGTCAGATGTCACATTTTAATCGCCAGAAAGGTTTACATTTTTTTTTGTATATAAATCATTTGAATTTATCTGCTGCTTTCTCTTCTCTGGTCTCTCTCTTCACACCTACATATTTAGCTGCTCCAATCTTTCTCATACGACAGTCATAGCATACGACTTAAATTTATAATCAAGTTAATCGGAAACTAACATATCACATCTCCTTGAGATAAATTCAGGCGAAGTCTGAATTATCCTATTAACCGCGAGCAGAAAAGCTCGATTTACTATCTTTTAAATAAGCCTTTATAAAGGTTATAATTATATGAATTGAATAGGCTTGTGGGGAAGATTTTTAGATTAGATAAATCGATATTTTATAACAGTATATAACCGTTGTTACTGTCCTATGGCGAAAAACGATGACCAAATTAAAGCCAATTACAAAAATTAATTAAGTAGAAAGATATTTCGGTATTTTTTTATCATAATTAGAACATATTATTGTAAGTACGGCTCTGACTCAAATTTATTCATTTTTTAATAATTATAATGAATTTAAATGTATATAAGACATATTTTATTTGAAATTCATATTCAATTCAAATAAGGATTTTCAAAGAATACTAATTTTAATAGATCTATTCTTTCTAAAACATATGAATACAAACTATGAATGTTCAATGAAGAATTTTTTTAAATATAAAAAAATATAATCACATTAAATTGAAATATAGTATTGCATATTTAAAACCTTATTTAATTCCAATGGCCCCTTTTTATAATATGAATGGAGAATAGTTCGCAAGGTCTTAATTGGTAGTTGGAACACGCAATTTTATTCTTTTCTATTCATGATGCAATATCTAATTCCTTAACGCACGGATATACCTTGAAAAATAAGGCTACGTCAGGCCTTCTTCAGGCTATTTTTGTTGTCCTCTTATCTATAATTTGAAAAAAAATGCTCTGCTGGTTCACTAGTTATATCCCACCATTTAACACATTCAGTGTGCCCATGCAAGTTTTATAAATTTTAATATGTTACTTCTACTCTACGATGGCATACATAAATTACGTACCACTATAAATCAAGGTACTATATAGTACCACTATGTATAAGTACTACAGAATTGTTTTCCCATTTGGATCATATACTAGCATTAAGAAAGTTGCAGCAGCTTTTGTCTTGTGCTGAGATTACCCTGCCGGCCGCTTTTTCAGTAACTTCATCGCACCGGTCAGATCTGAAGTGCCCTGCAGTCTAACCTACAGTCAAGTCTGAACTAGCCGCTCCGACAAAACTACAATAAAAGCGGCCTCTAAGGGGCAATACATACAATAGACTAATGCTGCTCCAAATTTGGCTTGAGAAGTACGATCCAAATGGAATAAATTCTATAGTGCAACACATATTGTATTGATAATCAGTATATGTATATGGTTTTCGAACAAACATTTTCTAAAGAGAATATGAGCAGCACTGGTAAACAAATTTGGCATGTAGATCGCCTTGTCTGACGTATCTGAAATGAGAAATGAATTCGCCGGCATTACATTTCACGTGGTGCCTGTCTAAATAGATAATATGGCCGTCTGGAGGGGCGTGAAGAACACCAGGCAAGTCCCAGACATTCGGCCGTGTTTCAGAATCCCTGCAATTCAATTTTAAATTTCTTGCGACGCCAGGAGGCCCTGGTGGCCCTGTTAGCCCCCTTTCGCCTTTTTCGCCCCTATGTCCATTTTCTTCAGGTTGACCAGGTTTGCCAGTACCTTTATTCCTTCCACTATTACCGCATTCATCGGCTGATCCCTGGGGGCCAGGGGGGCCTGCTGGTCCATCAAAACCTAAAAACCCATAAAATTTATTGTTAGTGATATTTTTTATTTTGTTGAAGTATTTGAATTTATATCGTTTTTTAATGTCATCAGAGCACCTTGGCGTTGTCCATAGCATTCTACAGGACCGAGGGTTAGGAAGCTCTCCAATTTGGATTCTGCAGAGCTGGTTTTCCTTGGAGGTTTTCCTAAATGAATTTGGGTAACGGGGAGAATTTCATTCCGTCCATAAATAAAGCAGGACCAGCCACAACCTGATAGTGACTAGAGTTATTAAATAGTGTGCGAGACTAAGTATTCTAAACTATTACCAAATTTTTGGTTTTGTTCTCGAGTTCGTCGGTTGCAAGAGGAAAACATGTGAGATTCATTCATACGATTACTCCACCATACAGGAAAACCGCCTATGATCTGATTCCAACCGCTTGAACAGTCAAACTAGAACCCAGTTACATACGTGTCAACATCACACATACTTTTGTCAACGAAGTTACCTCGAAATCAAGCTTTTGATAGCATGCGAGGGATTGACGACTTAGTGCCACGATTTGGTGGATAGGAGCCTGATATGCTACTGTTACATTGAGGCAGCTGTATAGGTCATTGCTGCATTCATCAATGGACACTCCACTGATGCTATTGTGGTGTATCTGAGTCGTACCTTAAAAAGATTTTTTTGGGATTTTGACACATATCAATGGGCTTTCAAACGAAATTTTTTTACCCCTGGGCATCGAGCAATAAACGCTGATTGGGTCTTTTCCTCTATCAAATCCATCAGGATCGATAGTGTAAACTCCTGACGGCTTTGAAGGATCAAAAGCGAGAATTTCTTCACAAGTCGATTTGGTCCATTGCCATTTAGAGCGCAATTCCTCTCTTCTCTCCAAAACGGATATCTAAAAGAAGTCAACATTGGAAATTCATACAAGTTGTGAGAAATAAATGAAATATTAACTAGCAATACCTTTTCCATCAATGCGACAAGAGTTTCTAATTGAGCGGCATCACTTAGACAGCTGTCAATAGAAAGAAGAACAATCAAAGCGAAAACTCCCCTACTAAAGATATACATTCCTTTGAGTCTACTAATGTATCTGCTTCAAACTTTTTCAATTTATAGAAAGAGAGAACGATCTGACCCAGAACTATCTTGAGGAAATTTGCAACGGACGCTGACGCACATATTTTATGAAGCAATGTTTTGGAACAGACTTTGGGCAGCTGACGAATGAAAGATCAGCCAGAAAGACGCTATCAGCATATAATACGACTCATATTCTCATAATCTTGTCTTGAACTTGCGCCACTGTTTCAAAGACCTTCCTAAATATTATGAGGAAAAAATGCACGATGTTCGCCAATATGTTTTTGAATTTAGGAGATATCTGGTAACTGGGAGGACACTGACGAGCATATTTTACTTATGAAGCAATGTTTGTATAAATGCTACACAGCTGAAGAATGAAATATGATCCAGAAATGCACCGTCAGTATGAAGACGACTCTGCGAAATATACCGTAGCTCAAACTGATAAAAGATATAGACACGCACATCCGGCCTTGGAACTAAAGCAGCAGTAAGACATCATGAGTCATATTCTGGACTTTTTGCTTACTTGCTTTACTAGCTTTACATAACCTGACAATTTTAACTTGAGAAAGTTTCACAGAATCAACACTTAGTTTAGTAACAAAACTTTAGATTAAAAGGTAACTCAAGATATACCTCAGAATTCCCCAGGACTTTTTAGTGGCTATGTTGAATTTATTTTTCAGTTCTTTTAAACTTTGTCATTATGGAAATACCATATGTTGAAAACTGACGAAATCGTGTTATAACCACGAAATAGATAGAATATTTTGCTTACTGATCCAATCTTTTTTAGTTTAGGCATATAAGAACTTAATATAAAAAAAATTAAAATGGAAGGAATGAAGCTGGAAAAATAGAGAGCGTCCCATTTGAGTGCCAAATTAAATTTTTACTTTCTCTTTCCCCTTTTTCATGAGTTTAACTTTTTCAAAACTTGAAAACGTGTTTAAATTGATCAAATAGTTTAAAACCGTTATAACAGAGTAATAAAATAATAATTCTATGAATCTATATCATAGGAGAAAATATAAGGAATAATAATTTGAAAAGACGCTTTTAAGTTATTGTTTAGTAAAAAAAGAACCGATTTAACCGATTTACGCAAGGCAAGCAAAAACGCATATGGTAAAAAGTGAATATTTTTAGCGCTAGTTAAATATTCCTCAGTGGTAGATATTTCATTCATCTTCGTTTCCTATTAAAAAGACTTAACTTAAGTAGCGCTTAGACGAGCCCTCATTTCTTATCAGTAAGACACGAGGTCTTAATTTCTTAGTGAGATCTCAATTTGCCGTTTCATAATACAATTTAACGCGATTTTCTTAATATGTCTGGAGCAGTTTTAACGATCAACAAGCCATAAAACTATTTTTACCTTAATTTATTTTATAAAAAGAATGCTGTTTTTTAAAAAATAAGCTTACGGGGAAAAGTAAGAAATTATGTGAACATATATTTTTTTAAGTTTGGCTGAAATATTAATTTGTTTAAGACATCAGACGAAATCGTAAAATCAGCGATAAAATTCATCCCTGTTGTTGGTTTTTTACAGTGTTTTTCAATAGTTGAAGTATCAAGTTTATTGGGATCAGCTGACCTTTTGACAGCCTGCTTGCCTTTTAAGGTACAGAAATGTGCTACGGACAACGCGAACATATTTTTAAGTGAAACAATGTTTGTGAAAATACTGTGCAGCTGAAGAGTAAGCACGAGCCAGAAATGTGTTATCAGCAAGTAAGACGACGTTGCGAAAGGTTCACAAACATATATTTTTCAAATTTTTGCTGAAGTATTCCTTTTTAAAAACACCAGACGAAATCGTAAAATCAGCAACTCATAAAATCCATTCTTGTTGTTGTTGGTTTCTTCGGTGTTTTGATAGTTGCAGTATCGAGTTTATCTTTTCAGCTGACCTTTTGACCTCCCACATAGTTTTTTTTATCCTTGAGATATGTGCTACGAACACTGATGCAGATATATTTTAATGTAAAGCAATGGTTTTATAAATTCTTCCCAATGAAGGATAAAACATAACTTTTAAAACTAAAGACGGCTGCCTTTCAATTTTAAGACAAACCTATTGAGATATTGAGGGAAATCAAACGTAAGATAGCAAGATTTTTTAGTAGCTTGATGTTGAAATTAGTGTTCAGTTTGTTTAAACATTGTCGTTTAATCCGACATACCATTTTTATGAACCAAAAAAATATTAAAGTCAGTAACAAAATTCATTTATGCTGTTGCTATATTCCCCTTTTGTTTTATCTCTCTTTTTTAATGGTGGGAGAATATCGAGCTTATTTAGATAAATTATCTGACATTTTGACCCCCATCTCACGTGTTATTATGGTTGTATGCAAAATGAGCGGAAATTTGACGCGTATATATTTCGTGTAGCAATGTTTTGAAAAAATGCTGCGCAGCTGAAGAATCAATCAATCAAATACACATTACTTGACAACATTGCTCAAACAACGTCTTACTTTCTTGTATTCTTAATTTCTAGTTGATTTGTTGATTTGCCCTATGAAGTTTGTGATAATTATTTCAAATTTCAAGATAAAACGTTTTGAAACATCTTAAAATTGAAGACCATCGTCTTTGAATTGTCTTTGAAAGACAAACCTCTTGAGGTCTTGAGTGAATTTTTAGGACAGCAGGGCTTTTTGGCTGTGTTATCAGGACCATCCATAAAGGAAGTCTCGCTCTAAGGGGGGGGGGGGGTTGTATAAACAACGTGACAGGGGTAGGGGGTGTTATGGGGAAGATGTGACGTCCTTAGGTTTTCGTGCATAAAATCATAAATCATCGTAAAAGAGCAAAATTTCTTTGCAATTTTCGTTGAAAGGGCAAGTTTTAGCTATTGATTAATATTTTTTAGGCTCAAATTTAAGAAAAATGGTATTTTTGAAAAATTATGTTTACAATAATGAGGGGGAGGAGGTTCTCAGATTTGAGACGTCCTTTTGAAGGGGGTTTGAACTTATCGGACAAGTTGTGCCAAAGGGGGGGGGGGGGGGGGGGGGGGGGGGGGGGGTAGGGGATCCAATTCGTCCTTTATGGATGGCTTCTAAGCGGCTCTTCATCTTGAAATTAAATTGAAGATGGTTTACACTATATCATTTGATGTTACTTGTACAAAAGTTTTCACCGACTGAAGCCGACTATACTGACAGAGTAGCTGTAAAATATTTACGCTGAATTTTCTCAACCCACGTCGTGTAGTGCAGCTGGCATCTATCGTCAAACGGGATTTTCGTCGGTGGGAGAGAGGCTTCGTGTGACCGACAAAATTTCAGCTTGGAAAATGTAGGCTACCTGTTACCTTATGGAGCCTCTTCCCTCACACGGCATTCTCGCCAGCAAAGGAAAGGATTTCCGTACGCTACCACTGATTAAACTGCAAATAGAGGACGGGTAACTTTACAGCTTTTTCGTCCATCGGCTTACCGATCACTAGCTTGTGACATAATTTAGAAACAGATTTGCTAGCTCTTTGCTAGCTAACAAGATGTTGTCCCTCCAGAGCTCTTGAGACGGATGACAAAACTTTGAATTTTAAATGTTTTAGAGCAGACGAATTTATTTTGCCATTTCAGAGGACAATGAAAAATTCAAAAAGAGTTTACATGAAAAATCAGAGCTAAAATTTATTTGAAAAGGTGTTTTGTCTGAATTCGGTAGATATCGATAGTTACTAAGGCTTGTCTAACAGGTGAATCTTGAGACAATCGCGATTGTTAAAGTTTAAATTCCTGGTAAGTTTTCTAGTGCTAAAAATCCCCCATAGAGATGTCACCATTATACTTTCACATGTGTATACTGTTCTTTTTAATATAGCAAATGTAATTTCAAATTGAAGTGCATGAAATCACCGACAGTATAGGAAGCAGACTTGTGAATGTGATGAAGGATGTTTATTTTGTACTACAGTTGCGAGCAAGTTTCGTTTTTTTTGTTGAGTGAAGTGAAAAAACAACGCGTAGGCGGAGCTTCTAATCCAGTAGCTCTGTGTATGTCTCTCCATCTGTCTTTGCCTGTAAGAACTGGATTAAAATTGCATCAATTTTACAAATTAAGGTTCAAAAGTTAAAAATTTTCCTCTATTTAACGGTTTGTTATCCGGTAAAAAAATATTAAGTTTTAGTTTATGAAATCAATTAAAATGCGTGAAAAACTAGCGGGGGCTCATGTATCAACGTCGTCTTATCAGGGTTGTGTCCGCTCTTTATTTTTCTTGAGAGCGCTCCTGCTCTCGCTCTATTAACAATTTTCCGCTCATTTTCCGCTCCCGCTCACAAAATCAAGGAATGAGCGCGCTCCCGCTGTTTTTCTGCTCATTTGGCGCCATCCATGGCCAAAAATGAATTTGAAAAAGCAGTCCATTTTATATTTCTTCTCTATTTAAAAATATTAATTTCTACATATTACTTTTATACTAATACATGTTACTTTAATGAATGTCCATTAAAGAAGTATTAAGGGTTTTGTATCAAGTATCACCAGGAAGAATAGCTGAACACCTGCTTAGGCCTATTCTACGCTTAAAAAAATTGCTGAACCGATTTTAAAGACTGTGAATTATTAAAAGTAAAACTAAGATTACAAAACATGAGTCGACTATTAGGGGTTCAGCATCAAGTATCAGCAGTAAGAGTAGCGGATTACCTGTTTATCTCATACTTGAATAAGTTGCTGAACCGATTGTGTATACTGTATGGGATTAAAGATATGACTATATACGGCAAATTTGCCGGCCACAGTCCCGATCGAAATAGCCTATTTATCGGTCCTATACCGACAATTTTGCCGGCTGCAGGTCCGATTAAAGTAGTTGATTTATTGAGCTGTCTGGGATCACTCAGGGTGTCTTTGTGGCGGGTTTCAAGGGGGAAAATTAGCGTTTTTCATTTGGATTCTTGGACAGCTAAGCGAAATTTTTGGGGGAGAGGGGGGACTACAAGTCGAAATGTAGGGATTTATGTTGTCTTCCAATTTCACTAAGTCACATCTTTATTTGCACAATGTATTATTGAGAAATTAATGTTAGCAAAACACGAATAAGTTTTATTCTGTCAAAGTGTATCTGTCCCCGGAAAAAATATAAATTTCCCAATAATGGCTTAATAAAAAACATGTTTGATTGGACGCAATGGAAAGGTAATTTAAATCTCAACATTTCTATAAATATATTTGGCTTTTAAAATTATGTTTAGCTGCCAAAAACCAAATTAAAACAAGCTCATTTTCTTGAAATTTCAAGCTTCAGTTTTTTCTTGAAATTCGTCGCAATGACACCCAAATGATACCAGGCAGTCGTGGGAAATAAACTACCCACCAGTGAATTTGAAAGTTCAGCTTCTATACGCCCTTCATGCTGGCGCAATAGTCGCACTTATTTAGTTTCTGTCTTTACCCATAGTATAAAGTGTATTTTGTAAGTTAATATGTGCGGCAAATAGCATTAACCTACAAGAAATAAAATTTCACAAATTCCTCCTTTAACAGTAATTAATTGGTAATGAGAATTTGCTGCTAAATCAAAAAGGGTGTTAATATCCGGTCGCTGGAACAATAGCGACATAAAAGACGTTAGACATGAGCATTAGATGTTGACGAAAAAGAAAGTGGCCAGGCACCAAGTGAAGGCCATTACCCCGACAGACCGGTGACCAGCATTGCGGTAATAACCACCTGACGAAAAATAGTTGCTATAAATTATTATATCTAAAAAAAGTTTTAGTCTCGGTGTAATCAAACCATAGTTTGCAATGGTAGCGTTAAAGTTTTAGTCTCGGTGTAATCAAACCATAGTTTGCAATGGTAGCGAAGATGAGAATGAATATGTCACACAAGTCGTCATCAGACCACTGGGATCATTTCTTTGTGCAATCGAAGAAACTAGCTTGAAGATGCCAGTGCAGACTATAATAGAAATCAGTAAGCCAATCCAAACTTTTTTGTAGGAATTAAAAAAATCATAACAAATAATTATATTACATCACATAAGATATTAAGCTCGCCTTTATGATAAAGTAATCCATCATAGTTGTATTATACAAAAACAAAATAGCTACTGTTAATCTATTTTCTGTATCTTCAAAAGAAATGGATGAATAATTAAACAACTTTTGCAACTATAGTTTTTTCTCAAATATGTATAAATGCAAGTCCTCAATTAGTACTAGGCCACCAAAACTTTGTAAATCATATAGGAGTTACAAACTGATGCAAGCAATAGTCCTTCTGCTTGATACACATACTGGTGTGAACACAACCAGGAGAAGTAAGAAAATGTAGCCCCTTGTTCTGCTGTTGTGCCTCATACACATCCTTATGCGAACACAGAATTTTTTTTTTAGTTCCTAGTTCTGCGTGGTATACAAACCGATGCGAACACAACCGGGACAAAGAAAGAACAATAGCCCATAGTTTTGTGAGATACACATACTGATACGAACACAATCGGGACAAGGTAAAAAAGTCCCTAGTGTTGCGTGATACATGTATATAGTGATGCGAACACAACCGGGACCAAGAAAAAAATTAGTCCGTATAGTTCTGCGTGATACATATACTGATGCGAACACAACCGGGGCAAGAAAAACAATTTAGTCCCTAGTTTTGCGATGTACATATACTGATGCGAACACACACGGGACAGGTAAAAAAATACAGTGCCTAAGCAGAAATTTTTATTCACGCTTACGCACGACTTATTAGCTCCGCCTAAGCGTCGTTTTTTCGCTTCGCTCAAAAAACGCCACTGGCTCGCAGTTAATGTATATTAGATTACTTCTGGAAAAAACGTAGTGTAATGATCATAAAGTCATTAGAATGGTCATTAAATTTTTTTGCAAACGCCGCAATTTATTTTTTTAAAACGCCTATACGACGTAGAATTTTATTCTGAGTCTGGCTGTACCAATATAAATGGTCAAAAATGATTAATTAGCGTGATAATAGCCGTTTTCTGCGTGAAATTTTGAATTTGGCTCCGCCCCTTTGAAAACGCGCGGTTTGGCGGCACGCGCCTGATGAGGTGAGAGACAAGTAGGGAGAGGGCTGGTTAGTGTCAGTTTCGCCTCAAGGGCCACGCTGCTAAAATGTAGTAGCAGACGATGTTTTCTATCTGTGGGCTAGGCATGGGCTAACAAGTGCAGCAGACGACTACTCAAGCAGGGCCTAACGGGAAACTGACAGGACAGGACATTGTATTTTATTAATAGAATCCAGCAGTCGAGTTGAGTCCATCTTTTTAAAATATATAGTGCAGTTTTCTATTGTAAATCATTATGAATTCTTTATAACGCGCATACGACTGCGTCTATCTCTATGATTCGACCAGGAGCAGAAGCTGCAGTACCATCCGACGCGCATCATCACACATTCGAGTGAGGGACACCCAGGAGGGGTCAAGTCATCGTACCGGTTCCTCATGAGACCATAAACGCAGTAGTTTTCCGTCTTGTTGTACTTTCTATAGCTAAAGCGTCGTGTGTGTATATGAGTTTGGAGACTTTATTTGCACTTGGTTTACTTATTTTGTCGACTCAGATTAAGTTGTGTTTTTGTTTATCTTTTTTGAATTTATATTTTGTGAAGCTTTCAATTTGTAATTTCAAGCTTGGTGGGGGGCTGTTGTGATATGATCAGCCTACGATCACGTGTCCATAAGGATAGGGTCATTGCTCTTGGACCCTCTCACCTTCTTCGACCTTGTTCTCCCCTCATGCTAGATTCTCTTTCCATCCCTAGTGAGTCATCCTTCCTCAGTCATCCAAGAAGGTCCTCATCTACGTTCGCTCATCGTCATACTTTGTGTATCATTCCCCGTGTATTGTCTACAAAGAAATACAGTGCATTTTTTACTCCGTAAATCAGAACCTAACAAAACGGGGCTTCTTCTTCTCTCACATGAGATGGCTCATGTGTAAGAAGCATCCTGAAGTCATTCAATGTGGGAAAATGGTGGATTGTAAAACATTATGGGAACCGCCGACAAAATATTATTGTTCAAAACAAAGTACACAATATCTGATAATTATTTGTTTTATCATGCTTGCTATCAGCAAGCATGATAAAAAAAATAATTATGAACTAATAAGATACATTTATTATTGAAAATTAATTATATTTATCAGTAGCATTTATACATGCTACCTACATACTATTTCAAAATACACAATTTCTTTTTAATAAAGCTTGTTTTGCTTGTCCGAATAAAGTCCAAACACTAAAAGATGCAGGAAATGAGGAATGAGGAGGAATGAGGAAACGAGAATGATGAAACTTGATACAATCAGTAAATGTTCAAAAGGGTTTTGGTGCAACCCAGAAATTTAGAAAAGGATGTGCCATTCATGAATCGCACTGAAGTGCTGCATGAGCCGCGAAGCTCCACCTAAAATGGACAACCACAACTCGGAACAATTCAACATGCCAAACAAATTGGGTCGTCCTACACTCGAGCAACTCTACCAAAACGAATCAGTTCCCTATATCGGGGCATGAAAAACAAAATCTACAACAATTCAAACTATGATCTGAAATGTTCGATGCTGCAATAGAAAGAAAATTCTGATGGAGAAGCCATCGATCCACCTATCAGTCAAAAGGACACAATCCCAATCGATTAAATCAGTTACAATAAACACATTGATTCCTGACTTTCCTTTTCATCTCAGAATATTTTCTCTAAAAGTTTTTGCTTGAAAATAACCGCCTATAAGCACAATCTACAAGTATGATAACATAAAGTTTTAAAGGTCATTGATATTAATTCTAACGAACTATTAGTTTGAAGGTAAGCAAAACTTATACACCCTCTTTTTTTCTAGGCCATACCGCCTTACGCAGTTTGAATTTTAAGTGAAAGTAGGCTAAAATAAATGTGATTAAAATATAATTTAACCGGAAAATTGGATATACTTATTACTATACATCAAGAATAACGATATTAAATGTTACAAAATTAAAGACACGGAAAATTAGGTTTACAAAATTATAGTTGCAAACGTAGTTTGTTTCACTTATTTTTATATGTGGAACCCTTAGGATACTGTAGGTGTACTATTGTCTCAAACTACAAGCATCGAAAATGTCGTTTACATTCGCGCAACGAAACAGTGGAGCTGTTATGAAGCATTTGCTAACCAATTCAATTCAAGAAGAGCCCATCAATCGGAATCTATCTATAAGATCTCGAAGAAATGAAAGTAGCAACATTCAACAGGTTTTATCCTTCACCTCGATACCAAAAGGAGCAATCAAGACTGTGTCTGGTGTCGGAAAAGGAGATGGAGGCAGCAATCGACACGTCAAGAGTAAAGAAATTGCTAAGGATACTGTGAGTCATTCTACATTGGATGGTAGACCAAGCTGGAACGCGTCGACAATCGTTCCGCCCACACCCACTCAGAGTGTCAAAGGAGGCGGTCGAAACGTCGGTGTGCCAACCCGTGTTCCCGAAAAGCCCGTTCCCGTCGCTCTGAAGAAGAAAGAGTTAGTTGGCGCTAACGTCAACAGTTCAACGAAGAAACAGTTGATAAACGGCTCTTGCCTGGATGGGCGTCCCCCATGGAATATTTCGACCCGTGTCCCACCCAATCCCGTGCCCTACTTCAAGGACTTGGGCGTCAAAGAAGGAAAGAAAGTAACAGTGAAAGAGCTTCTGACTCATTCGGACTTGGATTATCGACCTCCTTGGAATTCATCTCCTCGATTATCCTCGAAACCTGTTCCATTGCCCAGCACGAAGAAAATGGAAGCTGCTGGAGCGAAGAAAGTGCTGCAGCAGGCCCCTCGTCAACGACACCATAACGATTCAACAGCTATGGAAGCGGCTCTCATTTGCGCCCAGGGTTTCGGAACGAAACCGGTCTGGCGTAAATAAGCTTTAAGGTAAAAGTCAGCGAATAGTTATAACAGTGTATCGACGGTCGATCGTCATAGCATCAAGTGCGCAGTTGCGTCTGTCGAGTTAAGTAGTTTAAACCGTCAAAGATAAGATAAGAAGTTCCAGCCGTCGAGCTAAGAAGTTTCAGCCGTCGAGCTAAGAAGTTCCGGCCGTCGAGCTAAGAAGTTCCGGCCGTTGAGCTTTGAAGTTTCAGCCGTCGAGATAAGAAGTTCCAGCTGTCGAGCCAAGCAGTTCCAGCCGTCGATCTAAGAAGTTCCAACCGTAGAGCTTTTGAAGTTCCAGCCGTCGAGCTAAAAAGTTCCAGCCCCTAAGAGAATCAGTTGCAGTAGGTTCTTCCGGAACAAGCAGTGACGACGATATATTCCGGAAAGAGACATGTTATCCTTTCTGATGTAATCCTAATGATTTCGTATGTAAATTGCACAAAATAAATTATAAATAACTAAAATAATGAAATGAAAATGAAAATTTACATTTTTAAATAAATACATGGTTTTCCTAAAATGCTAATAAATTAAGATTCCTCAGAGACCGAAATTCCTTGTTGAAGTTATTTGGAACTGTAATTCCTTTTATTGCCTGAACATTTTTTATTGATTGCATCATAAAATGAGAAACTAAAAACAATACAATTTATTGTAATGAACTGCAATTAGTAAATTTTTAAAATGCGTTATTGTTATTGTATTATTATTTTCATCAAATATAAAAGTAAAATTTAAAGCTACCATCGTAATACACCTAGGCAGAAAACATCATTTCAACCTTAATAAATTGGGATTGTGGAAGAGCTGTGATAATTGTTTCATTGGTTTGAAATTTGGTATGTGTTACTAGTTGGCCCTTGTTCCGGCTTCAGCTATAATAATAAAAAGGAGCCCTACTTTGAACTGATTCATTCGTTTAGATATTATATTTATGATTGAAATTATTTTCATCAACATAAACGTAGAATTAAAAGCTGCTATCATAATATGATAATATACTCGGGAAGAAATAAACATTTCAACTTAAATATATTGGCATTGTAGCAGAGCTGTGATAATGGTTTTACTAATTTTGAAATTTGGTATATATTATTTTGATAATTTTTAAAAGCAAAAATTACCATTAAGAGAATACACTGCAGCTGATAAAAATGAACCCTACTTCGAGCTTATTAATTCATTTAGATATTATGTGTCATGTTTTTAATTGCCATCGAAAGTCATTATTTACATTTAATAAAAGATAACATGTTAATGTATTTATTAAAGAAAGAAATAAAAAACTAATTTTTAATGCTGCTGTATATTTTTGAAATACGAGTTCTGGTTCACGTTATTGGTATTGAATTAAATTACTTTCCTCTGCTATAGGTGTGGAAGAAACCGCACTACCTGGTGACGTGATAACGGTTTGGCATTGGGTATTGGCTGTAGAAAGATTGGTGCAACTGACAGTCTATTTTTTAAAAAAAATTAAAAGGTATATAAGTGTCTCTTCAAATTGAACACATTTCATCAATTAATCAGAGGCCAGGGTTTATTTTAAAATTTCATACCAAAAGCGTATAGTAAAAAGATGTTTAAAAAATTAAAAGTTTATGTTCTATACATTAATTTTATGGATACATCAAGATTACATAGTATACATACGTACGGGTATAAAAGTACTAAAGAGATACTGTACTGTTCCGAACATTACTGGACAACTGAAAAATGTATACTGAATTCAGAAGATATTATTGATTTACAATGGTGCAGAGATCATCACCTTTGATTACATTTTGAAGGTCGAAGGATCCATTCTCTTGAAGGATTAATGATGAACTTTTTTCCCTTAGAACTTTATTTTCCTATTATTTTGGAATAAACGTATCTCTTTAAATACTTTTGTCATCAAGTTATTGGATTGAATGAGGTTAATTTTTTTAATTGACAGATTTCTTTGAATAAAAAATTAATAACTATACTCTTTTTGTGTGGATAAAGTAAAAACAATAATAAACACTTAAATTTTTAAATAATTAACTGAAGAATTGTTTGTAATAAGATGTAAGATTAAGGCACGAAAAATCGCCCGTCCTTCTTTGAATTAATAACATGGGAATAACGTGAATCACTTTTGTTATCATGTAAACTTAAATTATTTCTCTTCTATAGGCCTACCTAGGTGAGACAAGGTCATTGTATGACGAAGTATTAAAAGAGCCTTGCATTGGAAATTTAAGACACATTCTTTTAGTCAACCTCAACGAGTTACTACCTTTTTATCAATAGAATCCAGCAATTCAGTCCAGCCAATCTTTGCGTGTAGTGTAAGTTCTCTGTTGCAAATTAATAAGTTTTTAGAATAGAGCAAATAATCGATTTATCTTGAATCATTTATGCAAACGAACATTACTGAAGAAAGGACCCCAAAGGTAGGCCTACAGAAGTCACAAAATCATTATGTTTACATTTAGAATATTTTGTTTTGAAATTATCCGTGCATATTTTAAAAGCTCACCACTCTATAGTTCATACTAATAACAAATATTGCAGAGCCTATATAAACCCTAATAAAGTTGTTTAAAACAATAATAATTAGTAGATCTTGGCTATTTCTCCAACAGATTTCAACGAAAATGATACCGCGCAGAAGATCATTGAAAGCAAACTCGGATATCGTTGACCGAAATCAGAATAATGTTTATGAGAATGCATCAACTGAAAAGATTGGATCAATCAAGACAGAAATTTACTGGGGAAATGTTGTCAAACTGACCGCTCTTCACCTTGGCGCATTCTATGGCTTATATCTCTGCTCTACAGCTTCAAAATGGCACACTCTCTCGTGGGGTATGTAAAGTAATATTTAATAAATATATAAAGTGAAAAAAATTCTAACATTCATTTTATTTTGAACAAAATAATAGTTAATTACTAATAAAGACATTTTTTTTAGCTTTTTTCTTGGCTCTGTTTGGTGGATTGGGAGTCACTGCTGGGGCTCATCGACTTTGGAGCCACCGGAGTTACAAAGCCAAATGGCCTCTTCGTCTTTTGCTTGCCATAGCTCAAACAGTTGCCGGCCAGGTGTGTTATTGCACTCTTAAAATCAAAATAACCATACCTATTTACCTAGGCTCCTGTTTTTATTAGGATGACATTTATGTGTGGACTAGAAACCATCGAGCTCATCACAAATTCTCTGAGACGGACGCTGATCCACACAATCCTAAACGGGGCTTCTTCTTCTCTCACATGGGTTGGCTCATGTGTAAGAAGCACCCAGAAGTCATCCGATGTGGGAAAATGGTGGATTGTAGTGATGTTTTGGAAGATCCTATTGTATTCTATCAGCGAAAGTATTTTACTTACTATAACAATTACTATTTAAATAGTTATATTTTATGATACATTGAAAATAAGGTTTTACTTGCCACTCTTCGTCATCTTTAACTACGCTCTACCCACATTTATACCATGCTACTTTTGGGGAGAATCTTACTCCTCATCTTTTTTCATCGCATCGATTCTTCGTTATGTATACACTCTCAACTCTACCTGGATGGTTAACAGCGTTGCCCATGTTTGGGGAAATCATCCATACGACAAGTAACCTACAAAATATTTAAATAGATTATACAATTATAGTCATACAAATAAAATCTGATTTAATGTCAGGAATATGAATCCAGCACAAAATAAACTGGTTTCCATGGCAGCCTTGGGTGAAGGATGGCACAACTTCCACCACGTCTTTCCCTGGGATTACAAGTCAGATGAGCTGAGTGGATATACCATGAATTTCACTGCTTTGGTCATTGATTTATTTTCCTGGTTGGGTCTCGCTTATGACCGGCGTACAGCGTCGAAGAAAGTCGTCTTTAATCGTATGGTACGAACAGGAGACGGAACTCATCCTTTAGCCCAACGCGATTAGGTTATTTTCTCTTCTTTTTATCATATTATTTTACCATCGCAATATACAGAACTTCGGCCAAATGAGTTGAACTCATTTCCTCACAACACAATTCATTCATTAAAACATTATGAGCGCTACCGATAGAATATTATTGTTCAAGACAAATTATACATTACAATGATAAAAATCAATTATTAAATAAAGATACACTTTTTTTGACAATAAACTACGTTAATCGGTAGCGCTTATATACATTAACTTATAAATTTATGCAAATATCAATCAAACTAACGAATACTGACAATATATACAGGAGTCAAGGAATATACTTACTATAAAGAGTCTTATTACCTTATTACCGTTCTTCTTTAAAAAAAAGAATAAGGCAAAACTCTTCGTTTTAAAAAGGTTTAAAAAATATCCAACTTTATTTTTACATTCCGGTTACTAAAAAATATTTTTAAAATGAATAAATAATATTTTTAATTTAAAAAAAAGTGGCTCAATTTCTACTATATCGTTGCAGAATTCAAAATTGCAATCTTCAGACCCAAAGTCCGACCGCTTTTCCAATTGGGCCAAACAATCAACACATCAACTAATGAAAACCATTATAACTAACACTTATATGTTCATTGGGTTAAATAAATGTAAATAAATAAATGTCTTTCAAATCGGTTTTTTTGTTCTCATCATAAAATTGCAAGGAACTATTTAATATCTTTCAACTTATTTACGATCTGCTGTTATATATATATTTAACAGTATTATGTATCTTATAGGCCTAAATGAAGAAAATAAAATAGGTTAATGTTTATAGGATTAATTTCGAATCTTAACACGGTAGACAATTATTCTTCTTTAAAACGATTACCACTGTTAAATATTCACCATTTACATTGGTTGATAGTCGATCGTTCAACTTGGGTGATTCTACATCGGATCTGCCCAAGTTGATAACTTTTACTTTCATTGATTTTTGGATTGAAGCTTGAGTAATTTACGTGATATTAAATGCAGGTTTGTTGGCTTATTCGTATCATTCGACTTTTCAAAAATGCTTGGTTCATCTTGTCACTGACTAATGTGATGGTAAACTTTCATTTGTATTGTTATTTATATCCCACGTTTATTCGCAAAACCCTTCAATAAAAAAACCCTCTTATATTTTCATAATATCTATACATTCTTTAAAATAATAAATCAGTCATTAGTTCTCTGCATCCAAATGGTTGTGATCGATACATTCCAAGAAGTAAACTTTGTGTAATAAAAAAAATTATTTAATAATGAATGAGTATAGTTTTAGACATAACTATTAAAATGCAAAGAATTTATTTAGAATGTATTTAAGATTACCATTATTCAATGAATCACTTAAGATACGATGATTTTTTTTTACTTAAAAAACGATTGACTAAACATTTGTCGAGCAACTTTTCAACACAAACTAACAATTGTAAACTGACATTTAATATTTTGATTACTGGCGATAAAAATTAAAAGATCATTATGTATATTAATTGATTAAATCTTAAAAGTTGAAATTAAGTCTACTTCCAAAGTTATGTTCATAAAAAAATGTCTAAAAAACCCCCAATAAACTTAAAATATACAGTTAGGAAATATGTTTAAAATAAGACAAAACCAACAAAGTAATGGATAGAAAGAAAATGAGGATAATCTATGTTCTTATTCTAACTTGGTTATACACCTTCGAATCAAGAGGTTATCATGTTCAGAAACCATTAGGATGATGAGGCTAAAAATATAGTAAGTAGTGTAAAAATACAGTAATAAAGGTGTCTTAAATGCTGGGCTGCTCTGGCGTCCAAAACGAGGACCTGGTGGGTGTATACTGCGACGGATCACACTGCAATAGTACATCTTATATAATATGTTTGGAAATCGATTTACCCATTGATTTCAAGACGTTTTATTTTTAAAAGTTTCATACAAAAAAAAATAGTTTTAAAAGCAGCAAGCTGAAAGCAGCATAAACCAATTTATGGTTTAAAACGATATTATTGTGCTGAATGCATGGTTCATATCTATTTTCGTACCTAATTGAAATTGGTGACCATGGTGAACGCGCCCGGACGAAGTGATCCAACGCCCGGCCATCCTCCCTGCCGCCCGGGAGACGGTGACCATGGAGGACTCCCCGGAAGAGGAACGAATCGCCGCCACCCCGAGTGCTAAATCAGGCCCCGCGACGAATCAATCAATACTATATATGCTGGGTAGAAGCATTTATTTCTTCTTGGGAAATTGTAAAGAACCGAAATCAATAGCAGCAGTCTGTGTGGGTGTGTGTTTGAGAGAGTACGATGTACATGACAGATTACCTTATCGCTCCGGCAACCATTATATAAGGAAGCTCGAAAGGTAGAACTACTTGTATTGGCACAATTGAACCCTCCCCCCCCCCTCTTCTCTTACATTTTCTCCTTTTACCAATATGTACTCTACAGTTCGTAACATATTCCAATGCATAATCGATTTCTTGATGTGCTGTGCATCATAAATAGCATCACTATACATAGTAATAGAGAGTGACGTGTGCATCAGTACCTTGCCATAATGTTTTCCATTACTCTTACTTTTTGAGACTGTTTGAGTTATTTAGCTGTTTATTCTTGGTTTATGGTAATATTCTATTAAAGGGGAATTGTCTGAGGGTTAATGAACTCGAAAAAATCGAAAACATACAGGAGGTATTGCATGACGTAAAGTACTGTGCAAACATAAAAGCATTACATGTTTTAAACTTTTATTTTCACACGATTCAGCCCCAGATTGAGCTTGTTGCAGATTCCTTGAGTGGCATTGCCTTTCCATCAAGCAGATTTACTTTATATGCCGCAAATGATACTGTTGTTACTGAAAATTTAAAACATGCTTCTAATTATTTACTTGATTTTAAAATATAGAAAAATCTCGGAGGTCATTTTCCAGCAGAAGTCTATTATGCTTGCATACAGACGAACACTTTTGTGAGCGTTTTATATGTTTTATTACACTCAACCCCTTTTTTCACTTCTTGACAGTATTTCAAAAATTCTATTTTTTATATTAAAGATATATTGTCAAATATTGCACGAATGATATATTTAGGCTTAAATATAATCCTAAGTTCTAATTCCAAAGGTAGTTTTAGGAGAAATTTTTATCATAATATGTCAGAAATATATATTCCAGTAGAATATGGAACGAAGATTTTGTTGATCTTTGAAAGTGTAGAATAAATGAATGAAATGTATATATTCTTCTTTTTCCATATTTACATTATTTCATCTTTGACTGTATACACGAAAGAGGTTGTATTAATGGATCCTAATAATTAAATAATGCTTTTAAAATACCATAGCGATTTCAATAACTATATTTATTATATTCATAATGAAAGACTAAATTTTTGTTTTGAACAATAATTATGCGGTCGAGAAGGTCAGTTTAATCAGTAAATAAATGGCTTTACCAGCCTTTTAGCAAGAGTTAAATATGTCTTAATTATAACTTATTGTTTCAAAAGCAATCAAAACATAACGAATAAATAGGTAGAATAGTTTCATTCAATTATTTTACTTCGTCTGATAAATGTTTTTTAAGTGGTGTCGAAGTGTATACCAAATCTAAATGAATGACGATGAAGAGTAAGCCATTACATGAGCTGCATTTTTTCCCGCCTTCTTGCTGGATGGTTTGAACAGCCTATTAACTGCTATTGACCGGCTCAGCCTATTTTAAATATTAGAATTAATTAATGCGCCAACATTTACATACATCTCTCTATGACATCGATTTGTCCATTATGAAATAATAATCGACGATGGAGCCCACGGTAACTATACAGGGCGGGGCTAAACTATACGAAGGGGATGGTGGCGCCTGGCCAAAACGCGATTGCGCTAAAGGATTCCAGATAGGCTTGTAACGACTTACCCATCATGCTAAATAGCAGTACGTTACAGAAGAATAAGAAACAGTTCCCCACTCACTCGCAACCCGGAACGTAATCGGAAGCAATCAAAGTTCACCATTATACTAAAAATATTGTTGTAAGTGTTTAAAAGAAAATAGTTGTCTATTATCATTTTTTTTTAACTATTTTTAAAATAAATTTTTCTGCCATATATATTAACATCAGATCATTGCTGCCATGTGAACAAGAATGATTGCAAACAACTTTCAAAAGTAGACGACCCAGATTCAAGGTGATTTGGGAGAATTTTATTTCATTTCTATAAGTTGTTTAAAATGCATGACGTCTACATAACTTCCATTACAGATTTACGATTCTATTGACAATGAATGGTACCAGCAACTGCACTTACTTTGATGACCATTACGTCAACCAATCTTCCGCAGATGGCGGCCTGTTGCGCAATATTAGTTTAGTAGAATCGATTAGCTACATCGACCATTTCATGTACATGTGCGACCTGACATTCTCAATCATCGGTATTCCTCTTAACCTTTTTGTCATCGGAGTCATCGTATTCTGGAAGCGTCTTCACATTCCTCGCAATTTCATTTGGATCGGCATCGGGGTGTCGAATATCTCTCTCCTCGTTTCTCATCTGATTGAGGACGTGTCTGTCAGATGGAAGGCTTCGTCATGGACTCGATCACTTTGTACATGGCTTGTCGTTCTATCCATTTCTAACCAAACTTTGAATTTCAATTTTGCCGTAGTAGAACGATACATAAGCATCACATATCCGAAATGGCACAAGAAATATGTAACAACGGTATCGATAACTGCCCTACAAATGGGCTGCATACTCTTAATTTTCTGCTCGGGAATCGTAAATTATAGTCTCTTTCTGAGTGAAGCGTGCCCAAATGAGTTTGACCGTCAGTGGGACTTCCAATTAATTGGTAGTTTCATTATTGGGGCCCTTCCAATCTGCTTGACTGGACAAGCGGTTGTCATGGGAATCAAAACTTCACGGGGTTACACTTTAATTGAATCAATCCAATTAAAGCCCCTAGGCCTAAATAAAAAGCATCATCAACCAAAAGATAGTGAAACAATTGGTACTAAAAATGGGATGCAACAGCGACAAAGCATGCAGGCGGGCCACTTTGTCTTAATTGGGAAAAATCGAGTTAGTATGTTTGAACTCGAAGCAGCCCAGAGTGTCTATTTCATTTCCAAAGTCTATTTAATGTTCATGACACCAATTCTATTAACATTTATTGCTGTTTCTCTCTGTTTTCAATTGTCTCCCTCATCAGCAGAATTGGAAGGGAATTACACATTAATTAGTTGTTCTACTTGCGTGCAAGGATTCTACTACATCACTGGGCTCATGAATTGTATCCACTCGAGTATTGCGAACCCCATCTCTTTTGTCTTTGTCAGTCATGATTTGTCGTCGATTTTGTTAGTAAAGAGCTCTAAAAATACGGCTGTATGAGATAAAACAACAAATAACGTTGCATTCATGTCTAATTATCAATTACATTTTATTTTATGCTGGGACCCTATATATATAAATGCTGTAATATTTTGTGTTGTATTATCATTTGCTGTTATACGAGTTCCTCGTAAGTTTATTTATAATTCTGTATTATTGTATTAAACAAAAGTCGTTTCAAGAGCTCATTGGCGACGTTCGTCGTACATTTTTCCTAAATAGGCAAAAGTAAACAAAATCGTCAATTTAATATATTTTGCAGCGCCGAAGTCTGAAAGCAAACGATCCTTATCATTTTTTCTAATATAATACCAGATTCGTGCAACTCCGTTTTTTTACAACAGCAGTACAGTTGAGTATATTTCACTACTTATTGTCGTATAATATGGGAAATTTGTAATTTTCAACTTTTTGAATAATATGTATAATACAGTATTTTGGCTAAACTATAGAATGCGCGATTCCGCTTTTTCGTCAATTAGTTTAAAAAAATCACTTAAATCTCTTAATTATTATATTGAAAAAAATGGTAATTTGTGTAGGATATACTTAATTAACTTAAATCATTGAAATATCTCAATTTCTTTAAAATAGGTAAATTGCTTTAATACCGTCAATCGATGGAATGGAATGTCATTCCGAATGGACTTTCATTTTGAAGTATTTTCATAAATTTAAGTACATCAAGTATCTAACAAAAAAGCGTAGTCAAATTCTTTAGTTTTACCCGCAATTAATCACTCTGGTAATAGTCCTGCCGTTGAATTGGGCGATCTACATATTTTTTTTTTCTTTACAAGAGCTCAACAATCATTTTGTGACATAAATGGGGAAGGGGACCGGAATAACGAGAGGCCGCTCATTTTAAAATCTCATTTATGCCATCTACCAGCAAATATTAAAACTATGTTAACATGCATAATTTCGTTTTAAGTAATAACCTTGTTTTGCCATTTTGAAACTCGGAAACCCTAATTGATGCAGAAAATAAGTTAGGTAAGCTTCCGTTAAAGCTGCAGCTTTTTTGTCTTTTCCACCAGTTTTTTACCCAAAAAAGTAAAAATCTAAATAAAAATGAGGCTTAATTTTAATTTGGAATAATTAAAAAGGCGGTATGTTAAGCACATACAGGCCTAGTTTTCGTTTTAGTTTTCTACTTTATGCGCGATCATCTGATAGATGGCTACGGAAAACACATGGGAAAGCCCATAAGGCGATCGTCCGCCAGAGGGCTACCAAAAAGTGGAACCATTACGCGGACCATCTGTATTTGTCTATGTTCACGCTCAATTTTTTTTAAAAGAGTGCGCACGCGCTCACGCTCCCGTTTTTAATTGGACGCAATTAGCAACCCTGAACAGAGCATGCCATTTAAGAGTATGAATTTCTAAGTGTCGAGTATCGGTATCAGGTACTGCTTCTCAAATAAAGGGACATTCGTCTTTTAAACAATAAGTAAAGAAGAGAGAGTAAATAACAGAAGGTATGGAATGTTAGTGTATTCACCAGGTTCGGAACTGTAAGGCGCTTCAAAATTTATAATGAAATGTTCAAATATTAAATACTGTTCCTTAATTTACAAATATACATAAATATAGTGCTATAAAATATAAGTATACCTAAATACCAGAGAATAAAAGCGCTTCCATAGTTAATTTTGGCTTGATATTCATGAAAGTTTCATTCTTATTCTTTATTTACTTTTGGCACTTTGTTTCTAAGAATGTATTAATACAATTTTTAGTCTCTTACTTGCAAACAATTGCCTTCCTTAATTAAAACACAAAAAGAAATTTGATTCTGGAAATCGTTGAATAATAGACTTCACCATAGAACCAAGAACCCCCTAAAGGTCATCAAAAGCAGCCTCTCCGTTTCCTAGGGCACTGCTCGGGCTTTAAAATCTCTTGATTGGGTACGTTAGAGCTGGCCTTATTAGTTTCGTAAAGCAGCATTGTTTAGAATATTAGCTGAGGTAGTGATCCTCAGTCTTGAGGTGAGACCGTGTTGAAAAGAGAACCTTTATATGGCTTCGAGGGCAGTAAAATCCCTCTTCTCCCACCCATTCAGAGACCGTAACAGTCTACCAGAATGAGTCCTTTATTCCTTTGGTTTTTGAGGGGGCGATTTACACAGCCTTTCACACTTCCCATGTCCTTTTCATGTTACTTTTCTCGCCTTGGGAGGGGTCGCTATTACACACACTTCACCACTGTATTAATCAGTAAACTCACGAGAAACGCGGCGGCGCAAGAAGAGCAAGCACTAGAAAGTAAATGTACTGTTTGACCCATAAGCTAATGAAGCGTCAACCAAAGTTGAAGTGTCAATCAAGGAGCTGCAACAGAACTGGTAGCAGCCAGTAGCGGTGGATGGTAGGACACATAATTGGCTACTTTATATATATATATATATATATATGTATGTATTTTCCTTCTAATAACCATCTTGGACTCTTTTGAATGTATTTTTTAGGGAGAGTGAACACTTCCTTCAACATTCAAATTCCTTTGGGTCCGCCTCTGCTTCAATCATTGAATTCATGGGGATTGTGATGGCATGGTAGGAGAACTGGACAGTGTTCATTGAACGCCCCAATAAGAATCGATCGCAGGTAGTGAATCATTTACGTAGCTTCATCAGAACTGAAAAGTTCTCTTTTGTTTTCTTGCAAAGTACTGTAAATAAGCAGCACATAGTGACCCTTTCTAACCCTCTTAAAAAAAATCTCAATGATATATTTAAGCACTATTGTATTTCAACATTTTTAAATGTGCTTACCTTCTATACGTTTACCTTATTAAGTCCCTGTCTCTCTATGCACGATAGGTGACTATTTAGTAGCAGTGCGAGCAGCAACCAAACTGACTGCACTAAGTCACTAACCAAATATGGATTCAACCACAAGCATTATCAACCTATCTCACGGTTACCTTTTGCAAAAAATCATCCAGCACTGACGGTAAACTTAAAACGTAATTCTTTAAATAAAATAAAATAGTTTCTGATGTGTATTAACGCACATCTATAAATAAATAACAATTTTCGATTTGCCATACATATTAATATATTTATAAGAAAGGGTCAAGTAAATAATAAATTAGCAACACGATAAAAAATACATCTCATTGTAGGTGGCGTTGATGAAAACTTGCCTCTACACTTGACTATATAATGGAATCTAACACGAGCAGTAGCAGCATATCGTACGATCATCTTTTGGATACAGTCCACTACATAGATGACTTCCTATGCACCTGGTACATTACTTTTGCGGTCATCGGAATTCCGCTCAATTTACTGCTTATCGGAGCTATTCTCTTTTTCAAACAACTGCACCTTCCTCGGAACTTTACCTGGCTTGGAATCGGACTATCTAATGTCTGCCTTCTGATAGCCTACATCGTTCTGACTGTATCCATTCGGTGGGGGAGCTTACCCTCGACTCGTTCATTCTGTACTTGGCTCATCGCTCTTTCCATCGCATCCCAAAGTTTGATTTTTCTAATAGCCCTTTTAGATCGACATATTTTTATGATTTATCCCAAGTGGCATATGAGTTATGTAACTATTGGTCGAATCATGGTTGTACAAGTGACATGCTACTTTTCAGTTTTTCTGTTTGGGAATGTAAATCTCCACAATTTTGGACAATTCATGTCCAATTTTTTCTGCTCGGGAAGTTTTACTGTAATTGGTAGTACCATCATGGGGCTTTTCCCACTCCTTTTGATAGGTCAATTGGTGATTATGAAAACCAAAACTTATCAGCATTACCCAACGATTGAGGTGGTTCATGTAAAGAAGAATCATTTTAAAAAGCAAAAAAAGAATCGAGAATATCGTAAAAGCTATTTTCTACTCATCGACAATCAGCAAGTTAGTCCACAGGAAGTGGAAACGACTAAAAGTATTTTTTTCATGGGGAAAATTTATTTAATTTTTATGATTCCGAGAATGATATGTTTTGCTATGGTGTCAGTGTGTGTTCTCTTTTCTCCCACACCAAGAGTATTCCCCGAATCCGATCTTTCCGACGCCAACTGCTTTTCTTTCATCAAAGTTTTCTACTATACCTCCGCATTCCTTTGCATCAATTCGGGTTTTATTAATCCTCTTTCTTTACTCTACTTCAGTAATGATTTATTGGCAGTTTTTAACTCTATGAAATGTAGGAATCTTTCAAATCTACCTGCTTTTCAGCTAAGATCCAATTAATGGAACCCTTGCGAGTATTAGTACCGGACAACTCGAGCAAATGTTAAATCGTTATATACCTTTTGTATTTTATAATCGTTGTTATAAAAATAGACTATACATTCATAAATGTTGAATACTATCTTTATTTATTTGGAACTTATTGGAACTTATTAAATGTAGCTGTAAACAGTTGGTTGCCATGGTATTTATGCTTTCGAATGTTTATTCCCCACTTTTACTACTGATACATGTTCTTACTGTGTGTGGTTTTCAATATCCTATTTACTATTGTCTATATTAATCTTTATAAGGAGCTACAATACATTGGCAATAGCGGAAAACCGAGGCCTTTAATATAAGCATTTAAATTGACAGTAAAATACTAAAACTATAAAATATTTAAAATATCATCAAGGTGCAGCACATCTTCAGGCGTATCAATACTATAGCAATACTTTTAGTTAGTTAAAATCAATAGTTTTTAAGATAAACGATGGCTTCTTGAACCAGGCTTTCTCGTATGTTGATCCACTCACAGATAAATTATAGCTAGGCCTATTAAAATAAACAAGTATAAAAAAGCTGCATCCTATATATATAAATAAAATACAACATTGTCTATTCACGAATCGTTATTCGTGCACTAAATTAGAGATGGTAATAACTATAGGGCTGCAAATGAAGAACTTCCTTTCTTCCACGAAACCAGTAGCTAGGAGTCTCTGGTGAAGGAACAAGGCATATTAAGGTTTCGAAAACTATTTTCTGCTTATCAATGCAAGAAATGAGCTTGCACAGCTGTGCAACATAATGTAAGCAAACCGTGCAAGGTAGTTGTAAGCAAACCGTCTTGCGCAGTCATACCTTATTGTGGTTATATATAGAGCCATTCGGGGGAAAAATCTCGAAAATCATTCTAAAATAACTTTGATGTGCTAAATAACCTTGATGAAAATAACTTTGATAAACTAAAACAATTGAATTTAGTTCCGCTGGGAAGCCACATAGTCGATGAGGCACGTCTGTGTGGATACAAAATTAATATTTTTTAAATGAAACAATAAGAAGTAGATTAACTTATCGTGTCACACGAGTAGGTCATTGATCCGGTTGTGGAGTTGTAATGAAGTATTCGCACAACTCGATGTGTATACACATCAGGTATTCAGATTCCAACTTTCATTTACCCCCAACTTCAAAAACAAATCGAATCATTATCAATTAGGGTGTGAACTGTGAACCCTGTGATGGGCAGCACAATAGAGAAAATGTAATGTTTTAGTAGTATTTGACATGCCACTTATGTTATTATACATATTTTTTTTCCATTTCGAGGAAAATGATTAAATTCATCACATTGAGATGATCAGCAGGCTAGGGTTCGTAAATTCATTTCAGACTAGGATTCATGAATCTGAATAAAATACATATTGCGATTCATAGATTGAAGCAGCGAATGAAAAATTCTATGTGCAATTATGAATGTCTATACATAGGATTTTTTATTTCGACTAAAAATCGGAAGTACTATGATGCATGAGCCTTATTTATCAATTTGAAACCATGGTTATCCAAGAACTATCATTCAACTAATTCATTTTGAGATATTTGAATCTATAAAAATTCGGATTTACTCCTTTTTTTCTTTTGAAGTGAGTCGATTATATTTCAGATTTATGGTTTTCCTTAAACATTCAAAATTGAACATTAAGAGCAGTAATTACAAGTGGATTTAGGCAATAGTTAATTGCTCTGATTTAAAATGTGCATGACAATGTAATGAATTCAATTTTTGATACTTCGCATAATACATAAAATGCTAACTCCGGTTTACTGTTTCTAAATGTTTCTCATTATTTACTTAAAAGATTATAAAACTCAAATTATTAACTAAAATTTACAAAAATAGTTACCGTGCTGAAAGGTGGTTTTAAGATAGTTTTTTTCACAGCTTTATAAATCATTTTTGCTAAAAGAAAAGTATTATTTGGGCAAGCACTTCCTTTGATAGCTTGTATAACATAATACATCCATAATCGTCTACTGTAATGGGACATGACGTTACAAAGTCTTATTATTTAATTTAATATTATGATTTAATATTCCAATAAACTTGGTCAGTATCAAGTGAATTAAATTTCCAATAAGGCCGAGTTTTTAATCCAGTCGTTGATAATCTGACAGCTAGATGGTGCTGGTGATCTCGGACTCGAGTTGGGGTTTCACAAACGAATCTATCGCTTTCAGCGCTAGGAGATTCCCGAAGGGATAGTAAGAAAATTTTATTAATAGCAATTTTATCATCCAACATATCCATATCAATAATATGAATCGCTGCTGTACGTGCTCCAGTTTTTGGCAGAGAGTATAGATATCTCGGCTCTGAACATATAGGTTCTTAGGCTCGTGTCCTTATATGAGCATAGCGGACTATTGGGTTCGTGAAAACAACTGTATTGATTGCTGTAATTTTTTTTATTTTCAGTAATTTTTTAGACATACATGATCTGCTGAATTAGGTTTCACCATCACTGTCAGGTGGTATAAGACGTTCTGGCCCATATCCTTTATTCTGGCCTGCTGTTCTTGGGACAAATGGGTCATTTACCCCAGATCACAATGGATAAGCATGCACTCTATCGAACTCTTGGCAACTATATTTCCCTTAAACTTTTGGTATATCAGAAACAATATCCTGGGTCCTGCTTTTCTGCTATTTTAAACTTTAATGTTGAACTAAATGTTCTAAAAAAGATGAATGTTCAAGAACTAAAAAGTATTTATTCTAAGTTAAGTTTTATTTCAAAATTTCGCTGTTGACCAAACAGCGAGTCATATTTTTAAGGAAGTGATGGGATTGTACCAATATTTTTGTTTATTTTTTATTCAGTGAAACCAGACTGCAAAATTAAAAAAAAAATACTTTGAATGAATAAAAGACTGCTATAGGCGCGTTTGGATCTAATTTTTTTACGCTATTTAAGAAGAAAATGTATATGAATTATGTCGTTTGTCGAATGAATGTGGGTAAATCCCCAAACATTCTGAATAACTCAAACGGCACCATATTGGTGATTATTTCAATAATCCCCTGAAAAACATTTAAAAAACTGATGGTAAACCCGCGCCGTCAAGTGTTTGTGTTGATGGTAAAAATATTTGATGTGATGTTGATGTAATTTTATATACGTATGACGACAACCTTTTGTATGTGTGACGTTCGACTAATCCCCAAAAATCACCAAAATCGCCTTTATGCCCCATTCACTGTGAATCTCAAAGGCAAATAAGGAAGTATGGCGTCACAATAGATGTAACTACTTCTGACGCATAAAACCTTCTACGTCTTTCAAGTTCCAACTAAAATCGTGCTTCTATATTTTAAAGTTACTTGTAAAAAGTAGTTACCGAAAAACAACGCTCAAATCAACGCGCCACAGATGAAGAAGCTAATGCTACTTGCTGTTATGGCTGCGCTATGGGGGAACAAATAACGATCGATCTGCCATCTGCTGGGATCTGGTACTCGGTCGACGACCAGCGCCTAGAATCCCTTCGGGAAATTTTTATTTTTTAACTTTACCCAGAGATAACCGAGATGGGCAAGAACCGTTTGAAATCCCTCTCGGTGGCTAACCTGGCGTCACCAAACGTTGTGTCACGCAACTATATGTAGAAAACAGCCCTCAGGCGCATGGTAGTATATAGCTACTGCTTTAGATGTATATATACTCCCATAAATACAACGTCAGTACTAACAGGTATAGACTTTTTTCCATTGCTAGGATAATTAAATAGCAGCAGCTATTTCTGGGGGGTAGTAGCGGTGGCAAGCAGCCGCTCTTCTCTTCGCTGGATTTGCCGCAGAGTGTAGGCTTGTCACGGCCTGTGATTGGTGCTCTAGAACCATCTACGAAAAGGCATGTTTTGAAAGATGAGCAAGTGTACAGTTAGTGTGTAACAATATGAGTGCAAGAGGAATTAATTTATCAGATCATTCTAAATCTTTATCGGAATCCGATAAAGCTAGATATTTGGAAAAGCTAGAGCTATTAAACATCGACTGTCCTTATCTGATACCAAAAGAACTTTGGAAATATGAACGAGACGTCATTGGACTTTGTCCCCCCAAAATGACTGAGAGAGACATTGTCACTTATTTACTCTTCCGCCGTGATTTTCTTTCTCATGAAGAATACGAAGCTTTCAAGAGTTTGCAGTCTCACAAATTAGCCGAAAATGGATGGGTTCAAGACTTTTGTTTGCTCAAGCTTCAAAATGGTGTTGCACTTGTGAAAGCCAATGTTTACCACTCACAAGCTCTTTCGCTTCCACCATTACAACCATGGGCAGCTATCAACTCAACTGGCTTCATAATTTTTTGTCATTGTGATTGCAAAGCAGGGTAATAAATTTAATCTTATTTTCTTTTTTTTTATAATTTGCTTTCTTTAATTCTAGAACCGGCGAAGTTTGCTCCCACGTTGGTGGATTACTTTACCAGTTGATTTCTTACAGTGGTAAACAAACTGGAGCTGTCTGTACATCTCAACCCAATGTTTGGTTGAAGCCAACGAAAAGACCGGTATGTAACTGAACGTTTATATTTATAAACATCTTTTTAAAAGAAGTATGACACGTTTTGTGTTGACAGGAACGACTGAAAAAAGTTGCTAACTTGAAGTCAACTGGACAGTTGAGGCCTCGCTACAATCTCTCTAAAATCATGCCTCCATCTGACGATGAAGTTGCTGATACTTTTAGAAGGCTATCTGAGGAACCTAACAAGAGCATCGTTTTATCAGTTGTGCCAGGATATGCTGAATTATTCAAGCCCGTTGAGCTTCCTCCGTCCCTCTCCTCATTGTATGACAAGTCACTGGTAGGTAAACCGATCGATGTGATAAAGTCTGCGTGTGAAGAACTAGTCCCGCTCACAAAAAGAACAAAAGAACAGCTTGACCAAGTAGAACTGTTTACGAGAGAGCAAAGCAAGGTTTCTGCGTGGTACACGCAAAGGGCTGGACGTTGTACTGCTAGCAAAGCTAAACAGCTGTTACAGGTCGATGTGCTGAACCCATCTCGTACATTCGTCCAATCCATTTGCTATCCTCAGCCTTCTAGTTTTAAACGTCAACCAAAAGCTATCAGGTACACTTTTTTTAAATTTATATTTTAAAATAAATTAATAATTAACATATTTTTAAAAATCATAGCTGGGGTCTCCGGAAAGAGAGCTGGGCTCTCAGGGAGCTAAAAAGAATAGTCATGGAAGATGAAAGTCACGTTGATTTCCAAATCGAGAGAGTGGGGCTAATCATTTCGGAGGAACACCAATTTCTGGCCGCATCTCCTGACGCGAACTTTACTTGCAGCTGCCATGGAAAGGGCGTCGTAGAAGTGAAATGCCCTTACAAGTACCGCGAATCTTCCATCGCCAGAGCCGTGCGGACGGATCCTGGATTCCCTCTTCAGGAATCAATCAGTAACACATCTTCTCGTTATGTGATGAACCCCACACACGCATATTATTACCAAATTCAACACCAGCTCTGTGTTACCAAACGTGATTTTGCCATTTTTGTTGTGTACACATCAATTGATTTTGCCTACATCCTTTTCGATCGCAATGAAGCCATATGTAGTGATATTATTGCTAAAGGAAAACTTGTTTTTTTAGAAATCGCTCTACCCGAGTTGGTCGCAGCTCATTTCACCACTTCGGAGCTCCCCGCGAAGCAGAAATCATCAGATTCAAATTACCTGCCCTGTACGTGCCAAAACGTTTCCAGCGAGGATATGATCATCTGTTCCCAAAAGGACTGTCTTATTAAATCGTTCCACAAAGCTTGCACTGGTCGGAAAAGGTTCGGTGAAAACTGGGTCTGCCAGTTTTGCAAGAAGAAAATCGAAAAGGAAAAAAGGGCAGCAAAGAAGGCGGAGTCTCTAAATGGTGCAGGATCATTACGGAAGAGAGCCCCATTGAAGACAATCAATTAATATCAAATGTCCAGTCAGCTTATCTTAAACTCAGAAATTTATGAAAAGAAAAAATGTTCATGTTAATCAAGATGAATAAAAAGTTAATTTGCGTTAAATATTAACATTTCTCATTTATTCGGAAAGAATGTATTTAAATGGTTGACATCATTATCCACTGACAACACCAGAACCAGCATTGAGTAAACAACAACACACAAATGATACTTTATCAATAAAAGATAAACCGTCAGGTCCTACTCTTAATTCGCATACACTTACGGGGCCTTTTAAAATAGTGTACGTTGATCTCAAATCGCCAATTACCCTCTCTACATGGATTCGCACATTTGACACTTTTCTGGACTCGCCTACTTCAATGCGCGTAAGTCTTTCGCGTCGTCCTACGAATGAAGGAGTAACCAAAGAGGCTCCTATCAAACGGACGGCTTCCTCAATTAAGAAACCGCGATCTGCTAAAATTTGATCACCTGGCAAAATATTGTGAAGAAACTTGGAATCATGAACGATGTCTGGGTCCGTTTCATGACCACCGTATGCCTGAGAAAGGAAGATGATAGCACCAGTGGGGGAAATTCCAATCAGGAATTTAATGGTGTTGTGATGTTTATAACTGGAGTAGGTGGATGCCCTATCTAAAAGATCTGCGTGCATATCTATGAACACTTCGAAGCAGTCTATGATAACAATACAGTTCGGGAAATTTTTACGAAAAGATAAAGGAATCGAATCCTTAAGGACCCCCCTATCTGGCCACACAATGAAATTCTTTGAAAGGCGCACATACATAACATCTATCCATTTGTGAATGTACCTAGATACAGTGGAAACGCTAATTTGGAACCTGTAGGCTAAATCTTGTTCGGTCAAATTAAGACGCAACCGCATCAATGTTAGGCAAAGCTGCTTCTTGAGACTAAGAGCTGGTTTACGACAGGCACCATCACCTCGCAATGCCATCATGGAAGGGAGACAGAGGTTGAATATAATTAGAAACAGCGAATATGATTTTAAACCAGTATAAAAAGTGAACATTTTGGAATCATTTTTCATACTTCTAAATATTTTCGGCTTCTCACTGTCCTTAACCCGGTCTCGTAGTTGCTGTTCAAGGAACTCGGTCCTTTTCTTTTGAAGCTCTAGATCATTCTTCAGAGTGACGATTTGTGCCGCAGAGTCTCCTAGTTCACCAATCTTCTTTTCCAGTTCCCATCTCAATTTGTAGATCTCATCCTGACAGTGCGGGTTGTTACATTGCTTTGAGGTGGTGGATCCTTCCTCTAAAATTTTAAACCGTAATAAATTAAAATATTCTTCAAAAACTCTTTTACATTAAATTTACCAATAGACATGTCAGTTACTGAAAATGATGATTCAGCTTGGTCAGACAAATAGTTGGACAAAGTCTCCTGTGAGAGTTGTTCCTCGGAAGAGCTGATTGTGGGAGCTTTAGCCAGTGAGTGAAGTTGTAGAGAAAAACCACAACAATGGTCACTCAAACTCGGACAAGCTTGTTGAGTGGGTGAAGTTAATTCAGAAGGCTCAAATACAGGTTGTTCGACTGGAAGATTCAGTGTTGGAATTCAATCTGTTTCATTGAAGTTGTGACATGGCCTTCCTAAACAAAAATAAGACTAAAATTAACTACGTAAAACATCAAATTGTAAAAAAGTTTACCTTTAACAAAGTGATCAGAACAAACTCTGGGATCCTTAATTTTGTTAACAACATGAGTGTTGCAAATACTACGAATCCAAAGTTCTCGTCGTTTCTTTGACAGTTCTCGCTCATGTGGTCCTTGGTTATTAATTACTTTTGGGATCACATAAAACTTTTTGTTTCCCACATTTTCCTTGCTAAAACAGCCACTGACACAGCATTTCTTGACCATTTTATTTTCGAAAAATTGAGTAGAAAACTTCAAACACTCTTATGAAGCTGAAAATGACTCAGTAACGTGCTCAAAACATCCAACACTATGGCAAGTACCTCAACCAATCACAGGCCGTGACAAGCCTACACTCTGCGGCAAATCCAGCGAAGAGAAGAGCGGCTGCTTGACACCGCTACTACCCTCAGAAATAGCCGCTGCTATTTAATTATCCTAGCAATGGAAAAAAGTCTATAGTTCATTGGTAGAGTACTTAGCTACGGTACTCGAGATCTAGAATTCGATTCTTGGGCACGACGAACTTTTATTATTATATATTTACAAGTCCTATCAGCTATTGCCCTCCGGCAAAATAGTTCCGTGACACAACTCTAGTGGCGCTAGTGCGCCACAGACGAAAATACAAAAGTCCCGCATACTCCCTCTAACGGCCTTGCCCATCTCGGTTATCTCTGACTTTACCTGTACGTCCCGCTGTCCATTTCGATATAACATCAATGGCTGAACTAATTTTTGTATCCAATACGCCATTTTGATCAGAATCGAGCAGAAATTTTAAGAGAAAAATCAAATAGATTAGTTTTTACAATATAGTTTTCTCGTTATTTTCATTTTCAACTTTGAGACGATGTGGTAACCCTGGGCCAAGAATATATTTATAAAAGTGGTTAATTCAAATGAATGTTTCTCCCAGTTTGAATATAATAATCATTTGAAAATACATGGCCTTTGGTATCAATCTGTTTAATCAATCCTGATTCAACATTTGTCGTTTTCATTTGGAAACATCCAATGATCCAATTCAAATAAGAATTCTAAATCGTGATTGCCAAAAATTTTAAATAAAAGTAAAGTTTGATTTGTTATTAAGGGAAATAGAAGAAGAAATAGTTTTTCAAATCCTAGGTTGCTTTTCCTGCAGATTTGTATTGCAATTTAATACTTTTCAAATACAATCATGATTTAATATATTATTATTTATAATTATATCATTATTTATTACATTATTTTACCGGTAGCACCGCTACCATCCATAATAATACCATAATTATATATATATATTATTGACTAAAGGTTGATTCTTAGATTGAATTTTCGATTTCATATGTTTGAAAACGAGTCGTAAAGTTTTCTAATTAATTAAAATTTAATTGATGCTTAGTGGTTATAGTCATTTATTATAACGAATTATACTTTCAAAACCAAAATATTCCTTACATTTCCCATTTTAAAAAAATTTAAACTGGAAAACATATATCTGCTCTTTAAACAAGAAAAATTGAGTAGGGCACGAATTTAAATGAACTTTTATGTTTCTTTTTCTAAACTAAATCGATCTGATCAAAATTCGTAATTTGTTGAAAATTTAATCCAGAATATAACTTATAATATTTAATTCATGGCCTGGATTTATGTAAGGAAACTGATTTGAAAACATGAGAATGAATCAATGCAAATGTTTACTCAAAAGCTAGATCATTATTATGAAACGTATGAAAATGCATTTTGAAAAAGGTCTATATACCATTATTACAATAAATAGGTCTAATACTAGACACACATTGAATATACCCATGACATAAATTTAACAACATTGTGTTATATAATATTAGCCTGCCGCAGACCCGGGGGTTTGGGGGGGGGGGGGGGGTTGGGGGGGCTTATGAGAACTAAATTTAATCAGCATTACCCTTAAATTGAAATAATCCATATGAAGTCTACGAATAGTGCAGCGCCTATCGAGGAGTAGCATCCAATGTATCCATTTTCAACTTATATTTCAAATTTAAAAAAAAAAAGCTTATGTGGCTTATAAATCAAATGTTCTCCTCTACAGCACTTCCCCTTCTTGATGCGCCTAAACACGGACTAGAGAATGGGTACTCTATATTGAAATAAAAAAAAACGGGCTCTGGAAATAGTCCGACAACAGCTTCAAACGGAGGAGAGATCCCCAATGCCTTGTGTGAGAGTGTATCTTAAAGAGTAAGATTGCTTCGATTAGAACTTATAGGAAAGAATCTACTTATTTACTTTTCCATGCTCAAAAACGCGCTCGTGTAGAAAAATCTGTTCACTCACTAGGAATATAAGCTGTAAAAATAATAGGAAGAATAATAAAAGCCTTTCAAAACCCATTACTGCAATGCAAACTTTATATTCATCGTGTTTCTAGGGACAAACATGTGTGTTTTCACTTGTCGCATCCTGTTTTTATGCAAATCCCGTTAACCCCTGCTATATTAATGATTTATATTTGAGCTATATTATATTTATTCATATTATAACGAACAAAAACATTAAATTTTTTCCCCTTGCTCGTTGTAATGTTATTATACATATATATAATGTAATATGTATCGTTGGGATAGCTTCCAGCAGTGTTTTTGAGCAAATATTACAACAGTTAAATTTTTTAATATTTAATTTGTTAGAATATTATCATACATATTAATATGTATCTTTGGGGAAACTGTCGACATAAATAGAAAGGCTTTTGTAATTTTTAATAAAACTTTTAAAAAGCTTCTTTTATTTCGTGAAACCAGTCAGGATATCGCTGTTCTCTGTTAAAATGTCTTGGTGGTCTCTGGTGAAAGAGCATACCATATTACGGTTTCGAAAATAACTACATGGTGCTTATTGCAAGAAATGAGTTCGCACAGCCGTGCAACACTATAGGAAGTTGTAAGTAATCCCTCTTGCGTGGTGGTTATGGCCTTATTGTGGCTGTAGAGCTAGCACCAATCAAACAATCGTCTGTGTAACACTAATTAAAATTAAACAAAGAGAAGTAGATTGACTTATCGGATAACAGGAGTAGCCATTGATCTGACTGTGGAGTTGCAATGAAGTGGTTTGCACAACTCGATGTGCATATTATACCTCAGGTATTTAGGTTCTCCTTATGTTTAGAAGTGGGGGAGGTCTTAACAATCCAAACTCAAAACTAGATTCAGCGGAACTCATGTACCAGCCAGACTACAACAGTTCGATTAATGCTTATAAAAACATCTGGAACTTGAAAACCCGAAAATAGTCCCTAATGCTAATGGAAATTAATAAAATTAAAAAAAATGACACTTGAATCGTTCCCTGGTGGGAAGGAGATAAATCCCCATGTTAAGGTGCTGATATTAGGGTACGTCACAGCTGGAGGGGGCTAAAAATCTCGAAACCTTTGGCTTATGGGACTAAACACATTTATTTCAAAGATGGCAAAACTTGAGCACAGCATATACAAGAATATAGTTGTGCTCAAAGTTGGCTATTAAGATCTGTTTCAAATCAAGGCATGAAGGACTATCTCCTGTAAATTTACGCTGCAAGTGCGCTAGCAAGTCTGTGCTAGCTGTTTTAAATTTAGATTTTAATTATGAAAATATAAACACCTTCTATTGTTGGTTTCACCTCTTAAGGTAACTATACAGGGTTTTTTATATGTTTATTTTGTTTTCTCCATCGAAAATGAAATGCTATTAGTATGTTTTTTTTTATCATATATATAAATAATTAATATAAATATATACGATAAAAATTTAGGTAAATCCGCGAAAAATAAGTAGCATAAGTGCATAACACAAATTTCTAAGCGTTTTAGTATATGAGATGCATATTTTTTTAATAACATTCAAGTAAACTTTCAGAAAAAGGTGATTTTTTAAAATGGAATTATAGTTTCCGTATTAGAAACTATTTTTTAGTTATTTTTTTAAAATATACTAATGGGCCCTGGCCAGTATCAAGTGTATTATAAGCTTCCAATAAAACAACTATAACATACAAAGGGAAATGGATTCGCAACTCCCGAGTGGATACACAAGAATGCAGAGGTACATTGTTATGATGTACTTTGATGAAAGAAGAGCAGCTGGAAGTGGCTCCTTCAGCTTCAAATATCTAAGGGCTCGAGATTGATGATGCCGAACACAGATGTCAACAAATATAAACGAGAGGAAAACATATTAAGGTGGGAGTCATTAATAATAATAAAAAAATACAATAACATAATTTGGGTCCCTTCAAATAAATATGCATTTTAAAAAGATTTTCAGCAAAATATGTTTCCCTTCATACTCCCCCACTAAGATTATGTGTCAGTTACACATAATCTTGGTTGGACCTTGACACAAAAACGGACAATAAACCGTTATTGAGAAGTGCAAAAGAGATTGGATTCGCGATGCTCGAGTGAATACAGTCAAGAAACCCAACAGTGTAGTAGTAGACTTGAATGAACGAAGAACAAAAATCATCATCACTAGCAGCATTCGATGAAGAGATTTGAAGACAAACCGAGGTAGCAACAAATAGAATGAAGATTGGAGTCATGAATGCCAAATAGAGTTTACCAATAAAATAGATACATCGAGCCGCTTCGAGCTCGAGCAGGCTAACACGATTCTTCCCAATAAGAACAAAGAAGCTTCTATAATATTCATTTTTCTCTACGTCTTGCTGCTGCTCCTCGTTAGACTCTGCATTATTCGTAGACTTTATATGGATTATTTCAATTGAAGGGTAATGTCGATTAATTTTATTTCTCATAATTCCGAGCTGGCTGGTCAAGCAGATGGGAAAAACCCCTATGATAAAGCTACCAATAAATTGGAAATTCCACTGACTGGACTCTTGAGATAGAAGAGATTCCCCTACAACTAAATTGAAGTTCAATAGTCCAGCCACATAAAATAAGAGGAGGAAACTCAACTGCCCAACTATCATTACTAAAGGGGTAAGATTTCTCTTGTGCCAATCTGGATAAGTTATAGAAATATTTCTTTCCATTACGGTCGCGGCGAAATTAAGAGTTTGAAAAGCAATTGATAGTATGACAAGCCAAGTGGAGAGCGACCGAGTCCAAGAAGAACACATCCAACGAACGGACACATTTTCTGTCAGATGGGCTGCCAGGAGGCCAACATTAGAGATACCTATGCCCAACCATGTAAAATTCTGGGAAAGATGAAGTCGTTTGAAGAAGAGAATAGCCCCAATTAACGATAGATTAAGGGGTATCCCAATAATTGAAAACGTAATGTGACAAACGTACAAGAAATTATCTAAATATTTGGCCGTATCTACGAAGGTATACAGTCAACTGATTCCAGTTCGCAGTTAACGCCGTTTGTTGTTGAGTTCATTGCGTGGCGGTAGTATTTACGAAAATATTGCAGCTAATACCTAAAATAGAATGAATAATAATAATTGTAGTTTTGAACCTAATAAACAGCAATCCACTAAAATTTAGGTATATCAAAAGTAGTACCGTTACTTTTTAACTTTTAGTCGCGTCAGCCGTCAGATTGTGATTTGTAAATCTCCGTGATTGCCGGCCGCCATTTCCGCATAGGGCTGTAAGAATTCTTGTATCAAAGGATTCGTATGCTCATAATTGTGACTAAGACAATATGACTTCAGAAAAGTAGCCTATACCTATGGTAGACCTGTAAGTAGACAGGACTTTAGGTAGCCCGTGGTCGTAAGAGATGATCATTTTTTAAAAATATATGAAAATTAATTGGTCAGCCGACATATATGTAATAAAACTATAAAAATAGCAAATTCATAGAGATGACTTACGTGTTTGGTTGGCAGCCAGCAACTGTGCTTCTTGCGCATTTCATATTATTCATTTATAGATAGACTAACTTACAGCACCGTATACATAATGTGGTATTGCGACTCCTCCTATTTTGCGCAATCGCATTGCCCACGTGGTGAAGTGTGCATCAGTCCTCTTCCAAGAGGCTGTGCGATTCAAAATAGTTCAATTCTAAAAAATAATCATAAACTATGTATTAACAGATGATCTACGGTTAACTATACATGTTGTCCTTTAAGGCTGTTACCGAACTATATGTGCATTTAATCTAAAATTTGTCTATGTTTTCATTACTAATTATCTCGTAATACTTAATAAGGATAGTTACATTTTCTTTGTTTAAAAATGATTTAATTTCTATTACATGATTAATGGCATAATTGGGGTGGGGGGGGGGGGTGTTATATTTGACTTATTTATGAGTTATGCCGATTTCCATTTCAACTGAGTATATCCAAACGCAGTCCAACTATTTTTTCTCTTTAAGATGGTTTCCGGATAAATAAAGTGAAATTGCTACTTGGGTTTTCTTTTTGTGTTTGTGTTTTATCGATCGACAACGACACCCAGTATAAATCTTAATATTATACTACAAAATCAGTATCACAAACGCACTTTTAAGTATCAGAATAAAGTACCTGATCTCTACTGTGTAGATATAATACACGCTAAATAATTTAATGTATTTTGGGCATCTATAGGACTACAGGTATATTAATTACAATATATGACACACAATATGACATTGTAACAATTTCAAATACTGTTTAGTGTTTGTATTTTGAATATATTACACGTATTATTTTTAAATTTGGCAAATTTTATTATGCGAAAATACTTTTTTCTGGCTTCTTAAGTATTTTTATAAAATCCTACGTCCTAAAGACGAAAGCACAGCGTTGCCGAGTTTACGCGTCACTTTTCTTTCTTGCTGTTCGCGACCTTGACGTCGAATCGCACAGCCACAGCCCTGAGGGCGTGCAGGGAGATACGTCTAACGCACTCTTTTTTTTACGCGGCTGTGCGCGGCTTCTGTGAAATGTAGGAAATGTGAATGTAAACAAAGCGGAAAACGGAAGAAATAGTGATAATTAATATTACATTTCGTCTTTGGGACGTAGGATTATGAATAAATAATGGAAAAGAATAAATGGAAAAGAATAAACGGAAAAGAAAAAAAAATTACTGTTATTATTATATTTCGTCGTTAGGACGTAGGATTTTTAATAAATGGGAAAGAAAAAAAATGGATATTATTATTTGTGGTCCACCGCAGGCGCGGGGGTTGGGGGGCAGAGCCCCACACTATAGAAATACATTCCACTAATTAACTTTAGTAATCACTATTTGACTAATCAGTCAATCAATCAATCAATCAATAATTCGAAAGCAAAAAAAAAATGTTATTCTTTAAAAATTTTCAGAACGAAGGATTCGAACCTGCAACCTTACGAACATGAGTCAGAGGTCCTTACCACTATGCTATAGCTGACATTCTGAACTGTTCAAGTTTTTAGGAATTATTAAAGTATATATAAATGGAGGGTATCTCGATAAATATTAAAACAAAAAAACTACTCAGGGAATTGAACCTGTGACCTTACAATCACGAGACAGCAGCGCTATCCCTTACGCTATGAGCACATATCCTCTATAACAAAATTATACATTTATAATCCGAAAATATTATATGAGTTCTCAACAATGTTGTGTCAAGCGCGCGTTTTTGTGATCCTAAGCGGCTTTTGTCACATTAAGTTCTATAACTAATTAAGTCATGGTCTTAAGTATGAAAAAATTACCCCTGACTGCGCGAATGAGACGTGTCAAGCGCGTTTTCTTTTATAAACCTCTCACTATAGGAACATACATACTAATATTGAATTTGAATATAAAAAAAAAACAAGAATGTCTTATCCTTCTCTGGAATTAGATCTCTTAATAGATGGGTTGCGAATAAGTTTTAAAAATAAATCGGAAAACAATGCAATAACAAACGCCCATTTACGCTTTCGTGTTCAATCTGTAGTCGATGTTATGGAAGAACTAAAATTAATTTTTTATTGGTTATCTGTTATGTAAAGTACGGTAATCTGTTATGTATATAAAATCTGGGTGTCCTTGGTTTGTCTACAGAACATTTTCCGATTTTTTTTCTTTTATCCGTCCGACCGTCCTAAATCAAGAAGGGTGGAAAAACGACACATTTGCTAAGGCCACTTACAATGCAACTTATTTGTGATTGTATTTGGTCTGTTGTCGAGACGAGGAGATGCCGTCTAAAAGGACAGTTTTTCAGTTTTGAAATATTGTTTCAATTATTGAATCAGTGAATGAAGATATATAATTTATCTTTTGTTTATTGTTTCAATTAAATCTGCTGAAAATCTGCCTAGGTCAAAAGATCAATCGAATTTAAATTAGCAGACAATTAAATACGATTTTTTGCCTCAACTAGCGAGGGCAAACCCAAATGAAAGCTGCTAAATTTAAGGGTAGTTAAAATTGGTGTCTCTCTGTGTCTTTCTGCGTTTCTGTATGTCTATGGTCATCGATAAAAAGTGAAGTTTTAGGCCACAGAACTTGGTCTTAAAAGACAGAAAATAGACCTATTTCACATATGCTCCAGTTTGAGTTAATACTTTTAAGTTATTAATAACTCTATTAGTTTATTATTAACTTATTAAAAATAAAAAGATAAAAAGCTACAAATAGGGGTCTATCGAGTATTGATTGCAAGTTTGTCGGATGAAGACTTGATTGAACCCTTAGTTTACCGGATGCTTAACCGGAAAATATACTGGTCGTGGGCCGATTTTAATGAATCTGTTGGTTTATATTGGAACTGATTCAGTGATCGACCGACAAGTTTGCCGGTCGATATGTCGACCAATATGTCTAAATTTGGGATTAAATTGAAACTGATTCCGTTCCAAAGAATAATCTATATCTTCTCGGAGAGCCCCAGATCGATGACCGATTTGTATTAGTAAAAGAAAAGATTGGTATAAGTGCTAAAAGCCTTACAAAATATAAATTATTTACATAAAAATATTTCAAATTCAGGAAAAGTCATAATATATATATATTATCATTAAGATATATGTATTTATCTAAGATGTCTCTCCTGCGATGTCTCAAACGCTTTTTCTTTTTGTAAACCTGTCACTATAGAAACATTTAATGTCGCTTTAAATTGGAATATATATATATAAGGCCCAAGAATATATTATGCTTTTCCGGAGTTAGATCTCTTAATAGATGAATTACGAGTCAGTTCTATGTTCAACCTGCAGTCGATTTTATTCAAGAACAAAAATTAAATTTTTGAATTTATTATCGGTTATGACAGGTTATCAGGTAATCTGTTATATATCACATCTATAGAGTATCGACTGAAAGTTTGCTGAAAACTAGATTGAATCTATATCGTTTACCGGATGCTTTACCGGCAGACATACCGGTCGGGTTTCCGATTAAACTATCAAGTTTGCCAGTTTCTGAAGCGATTTTTTCCCGGTCGCAGAATAACAACCAAACTGACGAGTTTGGCGACAGATTCATCCACAAATCTTTCGACCAAATTTTGGGGGTTTTGTATTAAACCTTTTTGTTTATATATTGAACTGATTGAGTGGAAACGAGTGCCCAACATCTTATCGGTGAACTATACAAAGGTTCTTTAGCTATCTTAAATAAATTGCCTACATTATCTGCTAACTGGCAAATTAACATATTTAAGTCTCAATTATTTTCGGTCACAGGCCTGATAGAACCACAGTTTGCCGGTCGATATGTCGACCAATTTGCCTTAATCTGGGTCGACATTGAAACTGATTCCATTCCACTGAATTATCTATATCCTTTTGACGAGCCACAAAACCTAATAGCTATCTAAAATAAAATAAATTACATCGTTTGCTAACTGGCGACTAAATGTGTTTAATTTTCAATCGATAGCCGATTTATATTAGTTAAAGAAAAGAACTCCAAAAGATCTTGGCAAAACTGCTAAGAGCTTTACCATTTTTACAGTAAATACAGAAAAACAAAGATAACATTCCGGAAAATAAGTCTAAATGTGCTCTTTTTCTATTATTTATTTTCATTATTTTAACCATCCTAATTTAAACTCCTCCAACCCAAAACAAAAAATAGAAAATAATGATTATTTTAAAATTGCATTCTTTGCTAACTGGCAACTTTGTCTAGTTGTATTGAAAATTAACCTTAGAATTCTTTTTCAATATGGTTAAGTTCCTAAACTATAATCTGTTAGTCCTAAATCTGCTTATTAGGGTAAGAAGAAATTTTAGCAATCATATACCGTGCATTTTGTATGCAGACACACACGGTATTGATGATATTGGCTGATATGGCTGGAAAAAAGCTAGAAAACATATGTGCGTAAACATAAAAACATAAATGCGGCATGCCAAATACTACTAAAAAATTATATTTTTTTATCGTACTGTACTGCTCATCACACGGTTCGCACTCTATCCCTTTATCATCCGTGTCAGATTCCACTTAAAAATTTTGTGTTAAATAATATGTGCCTAATTGATATTTTCATTATTGGATTTCTGAACACGTCTTTAGGTAAATATTGGATGTATTACTTGACTGAAAACAAATCTTAAAAGGCATAAAAGCCAACTTAGAGCACTGCAATTATTCTTGAATATGTTGTCAATCTTATCATTTTCCAAGTAAATAGTGAACCGCAGTTGACATCGCATGTATGCAAAGTATCAAAATTTCAATCTTAAATCATTCCCTTCAATATAAATATCCATAACCCAATGTTATACTTGTATTTAGCACTCTTTTTTTCTTTTTATCAGAATATCAAGGTTGAATCAATTGTGAAGTATTTTTAGACGACGAAAACATATTAGTGCACGAGTACATATTTGTGAAGTATTTTTAGACAGACGAAAACGAATACATTTATAACGATTCAATATCTTAACTCAAACAAACAAAAATTTAATTAATTAGTAACTAGTAAATTCTCTATTAAATAAATAAACCAAGTACGGTACAACATATAATTAAATGTATAATAGTACATTCAGTATAATATCGTCCATCCTGTGCTTAGTTTGCATAATTAAAGGACACAAACATAGTTTTATAAACTTAAAAAAGTTAATATAAAAACGTGATAGATAAAAGACCATTTTATTCTTACGATCTTTTATCGATAATCCAATCTTGATTGAAGTACATTAACAACTCTTAAAGATGATGATGACTGAAAACAGTTGTCGGAATTTTGTATTGTGTATATTGTGGGGAAATGTAACGACTCTTGAACTACAAGTGTTGCATATCACAACCGAATAACGTTTTAGAGCGTACAAAATGTACAGTACAAAACTAGTCCATTCGATAATGATGAATCCTTGAGATTTATTAAATCTGTTAATCACGCTCGATTCGCTACATTTATTACATTTTATCCACACAACTGTTAAAAAATTCTTTTCACATTACACAATTTTTAAATAATTTTAATTTTGCGTTTGAAAAAACAACAATAAAAAGCGTATTAAAGAACGACAATTTTACTTCGTAGAAAATCTGAAATCTGAACGCGTTATTCACTCGTAAAACATAAATTTCATCTGAAAAAGCAGCTGATCGCAGCGAGGAATAAACAAGAAGTTCATAAACCATTCTATCTGATATCGATTCAACGCGAATAACAGAAAGTACACACAAAAATCACAACCATATGAAGAGCTAGACGAGTTGCTGGATATAAATGCCCATCTGCAGTTTAGGACACGGGCTAAATTAGATTCCCTTACAAAAAAGACGCGGGTTTTGATCATGACCTAAAGATCATGACTCATGATCTTATGGAACTGACCTAATCATGCTATTATCTTGATTAAGTCATGACTCCATAGATGATGTATCACTCTGAAATCATGATGTCTTTAGCTATGGATACATGACATTGTCACGACGGTTTTGTGATTTTTTATTTAAAAAATGAAGGCGCCGGTGAGATTCGAACCTTGGTCTCCCGGGTGGTAATTGAGCGCTTTACCTACTGAGCTATTTGGGATGTATTATCAAGTGCTAATAATTAGAATATATACAAATAACGAATAGAGTATTGGAATGGAATTCATCTACTAAGAAATAATAATAATTAAAACGATTGACTATAATATAATAATACTCTGCAGTAAAGCTTTAACTAAAATAAACTAACAAAATATTTTTTTATTATTTAAATAGCACCAATATACTTTATATGTACATTACATGATGATTATGTCTTTATTTGGAATAATGCTGTGTTTTATAATAAGAACTAAAATGGTCGTGCTACAACATTGTTTAGATGTAATACGATTCATATTAAGGCGTTTAGCAAAATTGCTCTTGAAATTACATATACGTTTTAAATTTGTATAGAATGTCATGACGAAGTCCTGATGTGGCGATGAGCTACGCGATAGTTATAGGTTGCTTCATTAATATATATTAAAATATTGCTGAATTTAAACTGTGCATGATTGTATCATGATGAGAGTGTGATAAAATCAGTATACACTTTTCTATGACACAATCATGATTTGAACCTGATCATCTCATGTCGTCATGATGCATCACGATCTTATCACGCTTCCAACCTGACCATGGCTGACGGAAATATTTTAAATCATGCTTAAATCATGCCTGCATCACGATAATACAATGATGAGTCATGCTGTTAACACTACGGTTGTGGCCAATCAATGATCAAATCATTTATTGATCACGTCACGTCAACATGATAATTTTTTGTAAGGGTTATAGATAGGCCTACTATATTGTTCGTTACAGATTTAGCACACGTCATCTTTATCTTAGACAATAAACCGAAGCCAATAATGTCAATACTGTGATATATACCCTAGGGTGTACCAAAATAAATCAATAATTTTACTTTCAAGCAGCCTTCATACATATGAATTTATTTGGTAAGAAAAAAATTCTGACCAAATGTCAGCTAAAAATTAAAATATTTGGAACCCACGCAACGGCTTCAAAGTTATAAGTTGCGTATCATATAACTAAATAATTTTTCTAGTTACGCTACCACATCTTTTTTCCCTCTAAGCATTTAGATTCCGCCTTTGAATAAAAAAAAATACTTAAGGGTGTTCGCATTCTACTGTATAAATTTTAAAAAAGCTCGTGAAATTGGAAAATATCGGATCAATTTAAAAGATTTTGCCTGTTTTCCTTATGGCAAAAAATAAGAATTCCCAATTTAGACATTTTGAAACATAAAAAATTTTGAATAACGTACACGCAAACTAACGGCTTTCTGATTAATATTATGTGATTAAAATAAAAAAAAGATTAAACAGTTTCTTTCTAATAAGAATTCTAAAAATCTTTGTCTTACGGCTCCTTGTTAAAAAAACAAACTCTTTTTACTGATCCAGCGCCATTTTAAAAAATATATGTAAATAAAAAATATATGTATTGTATATGTCTTTAATTTAGTCCATATGAAAATAAATTATCAAAATCTAATATACTAAATATAGAAAATTCACAAAGAGAGAGAGGGAGAGAGTACTTATTTTACCCAGCAGGCGACGAGTAAATGCACTCACAATCGAACAAAAAAGATAATATAAGTTTTCATTTTGACATGCGAAACTAACATTGAAACCAGCAGGAGAACTTCTAATTGACAGCAGTTCTGAACCAAGTCATATGCGCCCATATCTATCTTGAACCTTACAGGTATGTACCGTAGCATAAAGCACTTGTTAACAAACAGCGCGACAATATAGTAGCCCATTAGCTAAAATATATATTCTTCAATAATGAAAAAAAAACAAAGAACAAGGAGGCTGTTAATTACCACACTCTACAGGCTAAATCAATATACGCAGCCTAAGCGATTTAAAAAATATATTGGTTTTATGTTCCTTAGATATTGATTTTTTTACGTTGGCGAATTATAATAATGAGACAATTATCTACTTACGATTGTATATGATATAGTGAAAGGATGCACCAATTTGGCTTATATAACTTAATGTGTCAAGGCCCCTCACACTTGGCATTATATAGGCCTAATCCAGGCATCCTTTGTAAGAAAGAATCTCACCAGCTACTACTTGACCATCGGCATTCGTTTGCGTGAAGGGTCGTCATATAGAGATTTATAAAGATGGAAGGGTGTAGTCAAACTCAATCCGTGCGACAACTTCGTCAGGATGAGGGGTGTATAGCAAACTGCCCTTTCAGATTTGCTTGCCTGATAGTGTATTTAACACCCGTCTGAGATCAGTTGGGATAGCCGGCGCAACGGGTTTCGAGGAAAAAAAATAACCTTTTTCTTTTCGATTTTTGAACTGTTAGAAGCTTTATTAAAAGCAAACAATACAACAGAAATGTAGAGAATTTAATTGTCTTTCCATGTAATGTTTAAATAAGAATAAGTTTTTAGTGGTTTTATTGAGAAATTAATATTTTTGTGGGGATAGTCTCCTTTTAGAAACATGGAAAACCCTACAGGTCTCAGAAAAACTTTGTTTTTCTCAACAAAAACTTAATTAATAAATTCAAAATAATGTATCCTTACTATACTAACCATTTCCATGCTGACGCTCGAGCTGTAAATACGATTCCACAAGAAATAAAAACGAACGAAAAAGAGTCTAAGATTGGTCACCGACTTTGTCGGTCCAATCCTTTTTCATAAGAAATCTTTTATCCGATAATATTGACGATGAAAAGAGTTCTTCATCATCATCACAGTTGATATCGCGATGATGGCCATCAGTATTTATGTAACTTAAAGGTCCTGGTGCATGCTGGAACAAAATGTTAACGCTTATCACCAAAGAGGCGTTCAAGGAGTTCTGTAGCCTATAGTTTTAAGGATAAAAATCCTTCCTTTTGTTATAATGAGTATCATGATATGGTTCAATTACGCGACCTCGAGCGATGCGCGCGACCTCTAAATATTGTTTTAATCAAATGAAACTTTTAAGGTTATAGTATCATATCATGACACTTTTTCTGGCAAAAGGAAGGATTTTTATAATAAAAACTATAGGCTACAGAACTCTTTGAACGCTAAAAAACCATACTTCCCGGGGCGAGGGGTACCCCTTTTCTACAGGAGATCCCGCTCCTTCACTCTTTCTTTTAGGTGTAGCTTCAAGATGAACTTTGAGGGGTAACAGTATTTTCAGATTTCTTTTTGGCGTTGAACTGCACCCCGAGACCCTTGGACATCATCGTTTTCCACTGATCCTATTTGTTGAGTCGACCAAATGTCGAATCGATTAGACATTGAGTCGACTCGACAGATTCAAGACTCAATAGTCAAGTCGAGTTAGTCGACTGCTTACAAGATTAGCACGGTGTACAGACCTTCATTAATATCTTAAAAGTGTAAATGATAAAACTGAGGATGCTGATTTATTGGAACTAAGGATGCTCTTTATTGGTACTGAGGATGCTGGTTTTATTGGCATTGTGGATGCTGGTTTTTTGTGTTAAGCATGCTGTGAAATACATCTTAGGATGCTGTTAAATAAAACTGAGGATGCTGATTTATTTGAACTAAGGATACTCTTTATTGGTACTGAGGATGCTAGTTTTATTGGAATTGTGGATGCTGGTTTTATGGTATTAAGGATGCTGTCTAATACAACTGAGGATGCTGATTTATTTGAACTAAGGATGTTTTTTATTGGCACTGAAGGTGCTGGAATTAAGGAATTAAGCATGGTGTGAAATACATCTGAGGATGCAGTGTTATTAGAAGTAAGAATGCTTAATTTAGTATTTAGGATACTGATTTATTGGTTCTAAGGGTGCCGGGTTAATAGAATCGATGATGCTAAATGATTAAAGGAAAGGATGCAGAATAATTGTAATGGAGGACGCTGATTTAGTGGTAGTAAGGGTGCCGATTTACAAGAAATGAGGATGCTGAATTATTTGAATTAAGGATGCTGATTTATTAGAATAAAATAACTGATTTATTGGAACTAAGGATGTTCTTTATTGGTACTGAGGATGCTGTGAAATACATCTAAGGATGCTGTCTAATAAAACTGAGGATGCTGATTTATTGGAACTGGGGATGCTGGTTTTATTTGAACTGTGGATGCTGCTTTTATGGTTTTAAGCATGCTGTGAAATACATCTGAGGATGCTGTGTAATGCAACTGAGGATGCTGATTTACTAAAACTAAGGATGCTTTTATTGGTACTGAGGATGCTGGTTTTATTGGAATTGTGGATCCTGGTTTTATTGTATTAAGGATGCTGTGAAATACATGTGAGGATTCTGTCTAATGCAACTGAGGATGCTGATTTTTTAAACTAAGGATGATATTTATAGGTACTGAGGGTGCTAGTTTTATTGGAATTGTGGATCCTGGTTTTATAGTATTAGGCATGCTTTGAAATGCATGTGAGGATTCTGTCTAATGCAACTGAGGATGCTGATTTATTGAAACTAAGGATGCTCATTATTGGTACTGGGGATGCTGGTTTCATTTGAACTGTGGATGCTGATTTATTGAAACTGAGGATGCTGATTTATTGGATTTGAGGATGCTGATTTAATATAACTTAGTATGCTGACTTATTTATACTAAGGGTGTCGATTTAATAGAACTAAGGATGCTAATTTATTGGTCCTGAGGGTGCTGATTAAATATAACTTAAGATGCTTATTTATTGGATCTATGAATGTTCTTTATTGGTAAGGATGATTGTTTAATTGTTAAAATACTGTGAAATACAACTAAGGTTGTTGATTTATTGGGATTAAGGATTTACTTTATTGGTACTGAGGATGCTGGCATTGTTGGTATTAACGGTGTGGTTTATAGTAATAAAGATGTTGTGAAATACAACTGAGGATGCTGATTTTTTAAAACTTAAGATGCTGATTTAAAAGAACTGAGGTATAATTGGAACTGAGGATGCTGTTAATTAAAACTTAGGATTCTGAATAATTGGAATTTAGGATGGTGATTTATTGGTACGAAGGATGCCGATTTGATGGAATTGAAAATGATTTTGATTTAAATAAAAAAATCGGATTATTTTTTAAATCAAGGATGCTGATTTATTAGAATTAAACATGCTGATTTATTGGAATTAAGGATTTTCTTTATTGTTTCCGAGGATGCTGATTTTATGGGTATTGCTATTGATGATTTCTTAGAACTTAGGAACACTGGGAACTGAGGATGCTGATTTATTAGAACTTTGGATGCTGAATAATTTGAATTGGGGATGCTGATTGTATTAAGGGCAGCTGATGATGATATAATTTAATAGAAGTGAGGATACTAAGGATGCTTGTTTTATGATGCTGATTTTTTTGGTACTGAGGATGTTGATTTAATAGAACTGATGATAGTTGAATATTAGATCTGACGATACAGATTTCTTGCGACTGAGGATGCTCCAATGCTGACTTATTGGTACTGATGATGCTGGTTTATAGTTTTTTTTTAATGCGTGCAATGAAACTGAGAATTCTGATTTTCTGGAATTGAGGATGCTGATTTAATGGAACTGGAGGTGCAAATTTAAAGGCTTTAATGATGTTGATTAATTGGTTATCATGATACTGGTTGATAGAACTGTGGATACTTATTTATTGGTTCTGAAGATTCAGATATAATAAATCTGAGGTTGCTGATGTAATGGAGCTGAGGATGTAAATTAAATGGTTTTCAGGATGCTGATTTTTATGTTTATAGAATGCCGTGTAATGGAACTGAGTATAATGATTTATTGGAACTATAACTTATTTTATTAATTCATTTTGAAATTGCTTAATCAATAATGTTAATTTTACGTATAAAACTCTTACTTAGCGTTTTGTTTACATCTTTGAATCTCGTGCGCAATCGTTTTCATTTGAGTATTATTATATTTTATTTATTAGTATTTATTTCATAATATTAAGAATATTTTGCATTAGAATTGCCATAAATTCGCAATAATTTTTTTATTAATCATATTGTATTCGATTAAAAAGAGAAATCAAGATAATTTAATATAATTTTAACTGAATCGAAAAGTTTTTTAAATATATGCATTCACCTCTGGCATTCTTGTTCGCTTGTCGGTTTAAATGTGCCGCCAAGATTTTAATACCGGGTGGCGCCCCCGGCCACCCATAGCGCTTGATGGCTTGACGTAATTGCCCCGGGGTAAAATGATACAAAATAATATAGTCAGCCTGTAGTAGAGAACACTTCCTGCTCTTTCGAATGGTACCACTCACGCGTTCAGAGGAAGTACACAGCAGTCAGGCATAAAAGAAACAATAATACTCAGTGCCATCTATTGGGACTCCGGATCAAATCAGCGCCATCTATCAGGGCCCAATCACAACTTTGGCCTTACAAATTTTTTCTCAACACACAATAAGATTTTGGCCATCAAATTGCCGATTAGAATCCCTTCGGGTAATTTATAATTTTTTTTATAAGCTGGAATCAATTTTGTTTTTGTTCTATGCTTCCTGTTGCAAGTTGTTGTTCATATTTACATTTGATAAATATTTTTAATAGTTTACACAGTTTCAAATTGCAAAAAAAAATACACCATGTAGGTATACATACGGGCCGTACTTCTCACATAACAATGAAATAGTAGTAATCGATTCACAAGGAACATACTATTGAGGTATAACACGGCTCTATCGACCCCGGCTGTACATATTATCTTTTTTTTTTCTTGTTGGGTACAAAAGTCGTTTTTAAAGATTATTTATAGGTCACATGGTGCCGTCTCTTAAATATTGATTTCAAAACAAATATACTGTTGATTTTACAGCCAGACCCAATAAACCACATATATATGTGAACATGGGGTTTTTCTACACTGTATAATATTCCCCATTATCTGTTACAGCATATACGTGTACATATAAGAAGATTTAGACGCAGACTCCCATAGCAGTAGATCTCATCTACCATAAAACGCTGCAACGCACCTAGCAATAACGCACCAAATATGGAACTTCCAATGCCAATTCCAAGTAAGGCTTTTACCATCACTTTAATATATATCGAATTTCATTGTTTGGAACTTAAGATTACAATAGCTACGCATTATGTCCAATGCGACAATAATGAGTGTGTACTTTGCAGAAAAGACCAACAAAGAAAGAACTAATGCATCAGTAGAATTATTAGGCGAAGATGTCAATCAACCTTCAGCAAATTTAACAGTACCAGGGAGCAGTGACTTGTACAAAATTGGACTGCGTTACGGTACCGATAAGATAACCGTCCATGGATACCATAGAATATTTCCACGTTTTATTGACCAATACCGTTCGATGGCCGAAGGAGCTGCTGTACTAGAAATCGGAGTTTTAAATAAGGACTCTTTGAGAGTCTGGTTAGACTATTTCCCAAATCATCACATATATGGACTGGATATCGAAGAGGTTATGGCAGATGACCATCCTCGACAAACTATATTTAAAGCTAATCAGGTAATTGTATTGTAAAATGGTCAAGCTAGTAGAGCTGTATATCATTTAAATATTTATTTAATGTTAAATATATTAGTGTAATCCAAAAGATATGGAAGATGTTGTTGCCAAGATAAAACATCCAGTATGCTTCATCAATGATGATGGTTCACACGTTCCGGAACATCAGCTTTTTAGTTTCGATTTTCTTTTTCAAGAGCTGCTTATGCCAGGAGGAACGTACATCATCGAAGATGTCGAAACGAGCTATTGGTATAATACTTAACGACTGAACAAATTATCATCAATTTATCTTTTTATGGGACAATTTATTTTAAGGGCGAATGGCGCCTATTTTTCAGGACACAGATTTTACTACGGATATAAACATCCGAATAATGTGGTTGAAATCTTCAAAGACGTGGCTGACGAAGTTAATAGTTTATTTCTCAATGTAGCTTCTCAGGAAATGGTGAATGAGCGACTGAGCAACAAGTTATCCATCGGAACTCGAAAGAATATTGCCTCCGTTACATTCGCCTACAACAGTATCATCATTTGCAAGAAGACAGAAGAGGACAAACTCTACGGCAACAATAAATACAGATTTTACGACAATCTTTAATATTTATCTTGAAAGATAAGCGAAAACAAATTGTAGATGATCTTATTCAAAATTCATTGGGTTGAACTGTAGTATTATGTTGCCCATGGTTCAAATATAAAGGCATAACTGCTGCTCCTAGAAGATGATATATGCCTACGAGTAAATCACGAGTATGATATGTTGTATGTCTTTGTTTAAAATAGTAATTAATTGTCAATTCAATTTCGTAGCTTCTTAAATTTATTGCTGAGGAATTTTCATGCCGTTTAATTTTAAAGTTTAAAGATTTCCTTATTTAATTTAATCAACTTTATATAGTGACCGTTTTTATTGTGCTTCTAATGGATTGCATTAAAACAAATTGATTGCTATGAGAATACTGGTATTCAACTCAAAGAGACTATAACGAGTATGGTCATTTAAAATGTGTGCTGACCGTTATTATAATTAAAATTATATCTACATTCATCTTTTAAATTTATAATTTATATTATTACAGTTTCGTTTAAAACGACGGAAACTCGGTGTCCATTTTGTCGTTACGGCAGTTGAAATTGTCTTATTTCTTATTGTAGTTTGTTTTAAAGGAGCTATCACATTTCTCTAAAACTAATATATTAGCAGAAAATAATTTCTCTATTTTTTTGCGCAGCAAAAAATTAACACGAATTCTGAGAATGGGTCTATTTATGCATTATTCAATACGTTAGGTTTTTAGTGATGGGGAAAAGAGGTGTACTTATAATCCGATGGGTACTGAGCATAGACTCTAATGAATATATTAAAACTATAAATATATGCGCAATTTACTTCCCAAATGCATATCCACTCATGGAGCATTAAAAAAAAAAGAAACAGAAAATTACATTTTAATGCTATAGTTTATTTCTCAGATAGGGCTGATCCATGTTATCATTATATCGGTATTGCATTTTTACAAATTACTTTCCACTGGCTGGTGTGGTAGAAACGGCACTACTTGGCGACGTGATAACGGTTTGACATTGGGTATTGGCTGTTGAAAGATCGGTGCAGCTGACAGTCTATAAAAATATATATATTTGTCACTTAAATTGAACAAATTTAATCAATTAATCACGGGAGTTATTATAAAAATGAATACCTGAAGCGTTGAGTTGATTGCGGTCCAGAAATCAGGCCAGCCTAAGGGAGTGCTGCTCCTTTCCACTACAGCTGACTCCTCAGCTGCTGATTTGAAAAAAAGTAAGTCCTTTTAGTAATTATTTTATTATGCATCAGTTATACTCACAGAGGAGGAGCTTTCTACCAGTGGAGCATACGGCCGAATAGACTGTTTCCACTTGAAGACAAAAACACTGTCAAAATATCCAATTAAATTTTTTTATTTTTAAACGAAAGATAATAATAATTTAAAAACCTCATAGGCGGGTAGGTTACCGCCAAAAACAGTTCCCATGAAAGCCAAAACGACAATTAACGGCTATATACAATTTTAAAGTTTGTAATTACTATATATATTTAATTTTATACCAGTTTAAACTAAATATCATACCACAAAAACGATGGAACGCATTTTAAATAAGGTTGGTTCGACAATCTACTTAGAGTAGAACTCAACAGTGGTAAAGATAGTCAGAAAAACTTGGCTTTATATAGTATATATTCTTTCAATTCGTTCATCCTGACTCATTTATACTTTTCAAATTGGACAAAAGGAAACTTTAAGTTCCATATGGCAGGATTATTCATGAAATGAATTTGCTCCAAATACTTTATTCAGAATAGCTGTAGACGAATAAAAGTTTAATCCATTGTAACACATAATAAAATGAATCGTTTGTGAGGAAGAAACGCATGGAGTGTTTAACAAGCATTTAGTAGTCTTTTGGACAATTTTAATGGAATAAAAACATGTACAAAGAGATTATATAGTCCTAAAGGGAATAAAAGTACTGGTTTTATCTTGAAAATATTTGTATGGCTCATAATGACAAAAAGAGAGCGTTTGAAAGGAATAAAACAATTTAGTATATGAAACTATAAAATGGATAAAGGATAATAGCTAAATTCATATGAGATTTATGTGCAATATGTGCAGTATTAATATGGAATTTGTGAATTCTTTTTCGATTACGATCAAATATATATTTCTCAATCATATTCTTTATAACCATTAAAAAATATCTCATTTTTTTTTGTTCGTGGACAATTATCCATCGTATCGAAACACTTAATGAGATAAGCTTAAATATTTATGCAATTTCGAAATTTAATTTAATGGATCTCTTCGTCATAACTAAACTGGTAAAAACTGTATCAATGTAATAAGAGTATACAAACGTGTTTCATTCTTGAACACCGAAGAAATTCTAATGTTTAATAATTATTCAAAATGGCTTTTTATTTCTGCAAGACAAAACTAAAGAACAACGATGCGATCCAAAACAAATATCTCTGCCAGCTTGCTTAAGCCATATCAATTGTTTAATGATTTTTTTTATTCGTGGTAATAATTTCAACTATGCATTACCTTTATTAAAGATTTCATTTGCTTATTTTTACTTAATTCTATTGGAGTACATTTTGAAATAAAGCTTATACTGAAATTCATTTTCAATGCTGTGTATTGACTTAAAACCATTTTTTCCAATTAATGAATCATTTAGTCAGTCAATTTTCTATTCTGAGGATTTACATTTCACCAGGTTATGAGGAGATGATACTATTAGAGACACATTGGGTGTAACCAGTTTTAAGGTCGTCGCAACTGACAGTCTTAATAGATTTAAGAAAACAGTTAATTAAAAACTTAATAAGCTTTCATTTTGTTAAATGAATCACCTTCAATGTCGGGAGTATAGTGGTCCAAAATGTATCCATGCTTATCGAAGACCGCTCAGATTGAGCAAAATGGCTTCCTATTTATTTTCATTGATACAATTTCATTGCGTGAACATTAACTTAAAGAAAAAATATTAGACGACGGTTACCGGTATTGAAAGGTAGTCGTCTACCTAGAGAGGAACATGAGGCCGTATAAGCTGAGCTGACGTACTCGCAGAAGCACTAATGAAAAACATGGAAATTTTCATCAGCAAAAGAAAACTTGGAATTATGGTTAATAAATACCTCATAAGCGGAACTGCATGCTAAAGCGGCCGCGACGGAGGATGCAAGAATAAAACACTAGAGAACAAAAACTAATAAATCATCACGTGTCATATTAGAGAAATTAATTACCTACAGAAATGCTTACCAAAAGAAGGAGACGCATTTTTTTTCTAGACGCGGTTTTCTTGGTATAGAACTAAGGAAAGAAGCTGACTATATATGTCTCTTTTCCTCCCACATTTCATGGTGATACACCAACACTAAAGGGGCCAATTGTAGGAAACTCAATGAATGTAAAGAATATAGATAGGAGTTTCAACAATAACACATTAAATTGTTTGGAACTTTGGGAGTGAAATCCAGTTTTGTTTGTTAGAGATTATAAAAAACATTTTCTATGCAAGAATAGAGATACGTTTACAAAAGAATATTTCAATTGAAATTCTTCGTATTTACATTTTTTCTCTTCTTAAAACTATGCATTTATTCTCTTCTTAGCAGCTATGCATATGTATTGATAAAAAAGTAATGCATTATATTATGATGAGCGTTAAAAAAGGACTCCTTCGCCAGATTTTTTTTCTGATCAATAAAATCGATGTTACCTTTTATAACTTATTTTGTTGTATTATTCAAAGTACGTTTTAATAGTTGAACGATAAACATTTTTCCTTATTCACATTTTCATTTCATAAATGTGTTAAACTAACGTACACTCTAAATCCCTGGTCACCAATTGTTGATTAAAATACCCCTTTGCAATACCCTTACAATACCTATACAATGCCGTATTTTAAAGAATGGAAAACACCTGTAAAGGTATTGCATGCATAAGACCAATGGCCCTGCAATAGTTTTCCATTCCTTAAAATACGATATTGTATAGGTATTGTAAAGGTATTGTAAGGGGGTATTTTAAAGTAGATGATTTAGAGTGTATGTCACTACAAAAACGTCGTTGTTAGATGTATTGTATTGACTTTTGTGCTAGTCATCAAATAAGAGTAGTACAGTATATTTAATTAGACAAGTACGGTACATCCAGTCCAAACCATCAGAGGGGATCGTCAATTATTCAAATCGTAAATGATAATAATATGATATACAGCGTCCAAAGAAAGTTTCTTCCCGCGTTAGCCGTTCAAAAGCTGTTTAAGTTCGTCCGACGGGGTGCCATACCGGTTTTTACAAGGTCAAAAGAAAATATTGCTGTCTCGACTTTGTGATACTACCCCCGTACCCCGTCGGACAAACTAAAACAGCTTATAAACGGCTTTTCTAATATATATTTATTGGAGTTATATTTCACATGATTGCTTAGAAAATATTGAATTATATAAGACCAAATCCAATAAATCATTGGTTAATATGACTTAGGCCTACTTAACGAGCCCCCAGGCCTACTGATTTTTTCATATTTCGATCGCGGTAAAAGATAAAGGAGGTCTAATTGCTTGCGAGTTAATCAAGTGTGTAGACATTGTAGGCCCATCTTATATTTATTGCAAAAGTTATACTGTTGGCCAATAGGCTGAATTTTATTTTAAAAACAATTACAAATAATAAACCATCTTATACATTTAAGAGTAGTATTCATACCTTCGATCATGCGTTTTTAGCTATGATGTGCCTTATTAAATTAGGTTTATAGGGAGGCTGTGAAAAATAAAGAAATTATCTTTCAACCTAATGATTAGATAAAAATTTAGTATATGAGATTTAGAAATTAACCTTTTGAAAGCATGTGCATTTCAAAGGAAATAAATCCACGTCCATTAGCATCAGTAATAATCCTACTAAATTTGCAAAACGCAAAATCAGCCGCGAATCAATAAGTAAATAACGAGATAGATTTATCATACGTCAGCAGCATAACAAATAATCGCGTTAACTAATTGTTGATCATCACTTCCGCTGACGATTTCTATGGAGTGAATGACAAGTCGTAGGCAAAATGGGCCAAAAATCAGCTAGTCAAACTTTCGGGCTTTAGAAAAAATAGAATTAGTTTAAAAGTGGCAGTTTTTTACTGATCATCATAAAGTGGGCAATCTTATGTGCTAGTGAACTGAACTTTAGACCATAAAAAAGATTATTTTAGGTGCTTTTGATAGGTAAACAAAAGGGCACTTTCTCGTAAACTTATACAAAGCGGTTAAAAAGAGGGGCGAATACTTTCGCCAAGTCCTCGAACTCTGTGGGTTGTTGAAATTTCTTCTTGATATTTGACATATAATTATTTTATTATATTACCTCTTAGGGGAAACCAATCAAACTGGCATCTTCCTGCTTTTTTCACTTTTTTCTTGAAAGCATTTAACGCAGCGGCTTATGGGGGAAAGCAAACGGGGTAATTACTTCTGTTGCCGACTGTATGTACTTCTTGTAGCTGTAGCAGAATACTTTTTCATCCATCTTTACAGTAAAATATTGGACATAATTATTAGACGTTAACGATCGTTAACGAAAACTATAGTTTTTAAAATGTGGAAACGAAACGAAAACGAAGCTTCGTCAAAATTTGTCAACGATAAATTAACGATAACGAAAGTTAGTTAAAAAACCACCAACTGCACAGCACTAGCCTATAGTTCTGTTTTGGTCTCTTTCATCATGGCGCCCCATTATCAACCTCTAGTAGATACTTTGGAAGATTTGGCACTCAAGAACGACGTTAATCCTTTGGTTATAAAAAAATAAGGCGGCTGACGTTACTATTTCCGTATTAGATTCAATAACAACCATTATTCCAATTTAACTAACTTTGCTAATAACCTAAATTGGGTGGTTTAAAGAATTCAAGAGATCCTTTGATGAAGAAAACTGCAGAAAAAAAACTAACAGAAACCCATCAAACACTCGTTGTCCTAGTATTTCGCCTGCGTAAAACAAGTCAAACATGGATCATACGCATTTATTAACGTATTAGCATAAAATATAATAATAATTACATTTGTTTTTGTATGTAATTGTTAAACTGGTTATATTCGCTTCACATTTTAGTCGTTTTTTAATTTGATCTTATATTAGTAGTATTTAAAATTAGAAGTGATTTTTCGTAAAACAGGGCTTGGAACAGATTGGAATTGTCGCTCAAGAAGATTTCATTCACTCAAGGAAATGTAATTTCGCTTACGCTGAAGAAACTTTCCTTTCTTCGTATTATGCCCGGGGAATCCAAAAGAAACATCCATTAAGTGAATCAATCAATGGCGGGTACGTTCTATTTTCTTTCCCTTTTTACGATTGTGAGAAGTTCACCACACATCCAGTTTTATTTTTGTTTTAATGTTCTGCGAAATGCGGATTCTTTTAAGTTTAATTTTTAAATATTGTCAAAAGAATCCAAAGGGCATTAGAAACTGGACTTGTAGAAACATGGACAAAACGCAACTTGCCCGTTTTGGATAAACAATGCAATTATGCAACAGTTTTCGTGATCAAGCTTCAAGGCCAGCAACTGAGAATAATCGTCCACCGAGACTTAATCTCAGTAATTTAATGGGTCAATTTATTATACTTTTATTTGGTTACATCACTGCTCTCTTTGTATTTGTATCTGAGAAAATGATTTATTGTATTTGGAAACGTCGTTAGTTTATCGGCCAAGTCTAGGCATTAATTTACATACTTAATTTTAAATACTTAGAATAGGCTAATTTAACGTAGAATTAAGTAATTAACTTAGAATAAGACAAAATTAAACGTTAATGAGTTAATCTATATGTAATCTAATATACCGTCAAGAATACTCTTGAAAAATTATCGCCCAGAAAACCATCACCATGTTTCCCATGACTATTATAGTCAGGTTCATACTATTCTTCATCATATACACCAACTTTTAAAATTGCTTTTGTTATGGAATAAAAAAATGAGTAAATTCCATTTCATTTCGGAGAAATGGCAGACCTATTCATTATTAATTTCCTTTCATCCATCAGTAATACCAGAAGATTTTCCTACCAAAAATATACTTATTATATATATACATTTTTATATATTAATCATGGAATAAAAATTTTGAGTGACAGCTGGCCGATGAATAAGAGAAAATAGCTTTGATTACTTTCAATGTTCGTTTTACTTAAGGGCTATCAGATGTTGGCTTCATGGCTCATACGGCTGTATACAGATCTCCTATTAAGTATTCTTGCTACTATTTCACACAAATATTGTTATTTAATCTCCGTTTCAACACGGCAACACCAGACATATAGTAACCTACTCCACCAGCGAAATTGTGTAGCCATGTTATTGATAAGATATGCCGTGTTGATGCCGTAACGACATTCAGTGCTACCTGAAAGTTATAATCAAGTTGGAACGTGGTCCGTATCGATCGAACACCTTTTACATTTTCTCAAGGTTTTCTTCATTAACAACAGTCCCATGTTATAAAAATCTTTGAGTGACAGCTGACTGTCTACAAAGGCAACTGCTAACAACCGTGTTGGCTTTACTATATGATTATCTGTTGTAGGCCTTATACGACTTTATTCAACTCACAGACTTCAGCTTCATGGCGCCATAAGCACCGTGTTTTACAGGCATTTTTTATGTGTATTGTTTAGTGCCAAGTATTTTGGTGAATAGAATTTAGTTAGTATCGTCAACAAATTCTGAAAATACAGTTCATTGTCAACATAAAATGACAAAAAGTGTGCTATTCTACTTTCTATTCCCATTGCTTCTCTTGTCTGAAGCTTCACAGCTGAGAACTGAGAGATATACCGTGCTACCAAGAGGTTTCTGGTCAAATATTTCCAGCAATTCTTTGATTTATGGACATCATTTCACATTCTGCTGCCACGAGGTTGGTCTGCTTTTTTTTGTTTGTTTACTATAAAGAAATAAGGAAAGTATAACTCAATTGATGCATCGATATTCTTTCCATTGGTTTCATTAGATGCTAGGAGGTTTAAAAATTACTAGAGATCCAATTGGGCGCACTGTTGCTATCACTGGAGTCGAAGGGGGACTAATAGATTGGTTATCTAGAAAGTACCACTTCACGTAATGATACATTTTGCCATTATGATGTAGTCATTTTTTCTGAAATATATAACTATATTCGAATACAGCTTCGATTGTATTGCTCGTGATCTACAAACTGTTGAAAACATTGGTTTCTCTCTTGGATCGATGCACTATTTAGAAAATGGAGTAATTATTTTTATTCAATAACAATTTACAAATTTTGATGCATATTTATGAGTACGTGGTCTATGAATAAGGAATGTGAGATAATTGCCTCCCCAATGGTGATGCGGCACGATCGATTCCTTCTTTTCGATTTCTTGCATCCATTAACTCAAACACCATACGCTATGCTGATACCGGGACCTAAAGCAGCTGTCATGAACATTGAAGCCATCTGGGAACCGTTCCAACCTAGCGTAAACTGTGCACACACTTTTATTTCCAAAATTTTTTCAATCAAATTTATAAGTATATTTTTTTTTAAATCATAGGTTTGGATTGTTATACTTGTTTTTATTGTTCTCACAGCTTCAGTTCTGGCTCTTTTTCATAATGTTAAGAAATCCGACAGAATGTGTTATGGAATACCTTCTCAAGCAATTTTTTGTCGTGCAAACTACTATTTCCCAGCCAGCTTCAAGTAATAATAGAAACATATTTTTTTAGCTTCAAGTAGTAATAACATTTTTCAAGATTTATATTTTATATCATATTTAAAACATGGTACATTATTCAGTTTCTCCCAAAAATAGTAAAAGACTTCAAACGCGTTTGGTTATGGGAGCATGGTTCCTGGTTGGACTTTGCCTTACAACAGCCTACAGTTCGGTCCTCGTCTCCTTCATTATAGCACCCCACTACAGCCTTTTAGTAGACACTTTAGAGGATTTAGCACAAAGAGAAAACGTCAACCCGTTGGTTGTGCGAGATTTGGCAGCCGATGTTACCATTTCGGTATTTTGTTAACGGGTAGAAGATATTTAATAATAAATTATTCAATTGTTTAGAAATCGAATGATCCATTAATGAAGAAAATTGCAGAGAAACTTAATAGAGACCCGTCAAACAATCGTTGCCCTAATATAACGATTTGTACACAGCAAGTCAAACGAGGATCATACGCCTTTATTAACGTATGCGCAACATATTAACTGTTAACTTCTTATGGATAATAAGCTACTAAATCATTAATGCACATTTTAAATAATTTTATTTTACATAAAAAGAAATCTAAATCTTTTAGCGAAAAAAAATTAAAAGAAAAAAATAGTCACTACACTTTTCGCATTTATTATGGATAACTAGCTTAAAAGCATGAAAAAATTTAAAGTTGAATACTTTTTCATTTTAAAGTATATCTGCTTATTAAGCTAAGTGTAAACATTTCTAACGCCCCTGAATAATCAAGAAAGAAAAACTACAGTTAACAAACCAAAATTTGGACATGCTGCTACTCTATTTAGTTAAAATATAGTGTATTTAGCGTCGGCACTTTAAGTATAATTTGTGTTTTTACGAAGTAACATTTAACTTTTTTACAAAAGGCTTTGGAGCAGACGGAAATCGCAACACGGGATGATTTCATTCAAACACGAAAATGTAATTTTGCGCATGCAAAAGAAACTTTTTATAATTTTTATTATTCCTGGGGAATTCAGAAGGGGCATCCTCTAAAAGAATTATTGAATCAGGGGTGAGTACACTTTTATGAATTTTCATTTTTTCATGTTTTTTTTTGTGTTTGAATAATTCCCAAAAAAAAGTTGAATCATAAAAACAATCTTGGCAGAATTCTTAGGGCTTTAGAAACTGGACTTATGGACGTGTGGAGAAAACGTAATAATTTAATACATTATGATGAAGTGTGCAAGAGTCTTAATGAAATAAAACAACCATCTCAAGAAACTCATCATCCACCAAGGCTGAGCCTCTCTAATTTGATGGGTTCTTTTATTTTTTTATTAACCGGACATTTATTATCACTCATTGTATTTGGAACTGAGAAAATTATTTATTACTTTATTATTAAACTTCGTGAATTTTGAAAATATTTTTAACTATAACTTATTCAGATTACATTGTGCCAGCCAAAGTTTTTAAAATCACTCTAATGGTAGGGTAAAATAAAAAGCGTGGTTGACAACTGAGTAACTATTCTCAAACATATTTGTTAGTTATTAACTATGCTAGGTTAAAAATTTTTACTGTGCTTCAAAACGACTTTCAGTTTTTTCTTGGAGCGAGAAAAAAACCCTGCAGAAATCATGCAAGAAGCATTAAGAGATGAATAAATACAATTCAAGAAGTAATAATTCACTATCAACGTAATTAAGAAGCAATGAATCGATTAGTCACTACGGAATATTTTCCGATCTTTAAAAAACCAACTTAATAATTTATTACTTTATACAATGTAGTCATTCTCAACATTAATCATAGAAAATTATCAAACAAATTAAAAATTTGCTGTCGTTTCAAATCTTATCTGAAATGCAACTACTGATTATGAATTATTATTTTTTACGATTTTTTTCTTATTCTTTATATTTTTTCTTCTTGCTCACTATCAATTCAGCCACATCACTTTTTAAAAAGCATATGGCAGCTCATTATCGACTTTCTCGTGGAAAACATTAATAATACAAGCAACATAATAAGGAGTTATCTTATATGTACTAGAATACAATGGCTACATCTAGCCCCACCTTCCAACCATCAAAGTTGCTAACTTTCCAACCCTTTGATTCCAAGAGGACAAAAAAAGTTTTGTCCCCAGCGTACTTTGGTCAATGTAAGCTAATGAATGTGTGATAGACTATTAACAAAATACAACTAAGAAATAGGTTGCACAAATGACCCAGTCAGTCACCTAAAGCGGATACATTCAGCACGGTCAAGTCTGTACGGTCGTATAATTATTGCTTTAGTGTAAGATGGAGAAAAGTCTGCTACATTACATTTTGTTTCTATCAAACTTGCGTTTTGTTGCATCACTCCAACAAACGGAAGAGTATCTAGTCTTTCCAAGAGGTTTCTGGCAAAAACGTTCTAACAACTCTTTAATATCTGGATATCATTTCACTTGTTGCTGCCACGAGGTTTATTTTTTCATCATGGGGTCTGTGGAAACTATGCCGAGAGCAGATTCAAAAGAAAGGAAGAGATTTTAAAAAGTAACATATTTTAAAAGTTAAATTAACTAGGATGAATTATGACTTAATACTAGACTCCAGGAGACTTGCAGATAGTTAGAAGTACAAACGGAAGTAGCATTGCTGTCAATGGAGCTGAAGCTGGACTACTTGATTGACTTTCTCGAAAGTACCATTTCACGTAATTTGACTATTTAAAGTTGAGCAATAGTGTTTCTTGTAAGTAAGGCCATGTGCAAATGCAGATATGAATGTATTCCCCGAAACCTAAATACTATTGAAAACGGTTTGACTCTTGGATCGATTCACTACTTACAAACTGGCGTATTATATTGTCATATAATTTGTTTTAAAATAAATCACCTATACAAAATGCCTCTTAGGAATGTGAGATGATAGTTGTGCCTATGGTAATGCGATACGATAGATTCCTTCACTTCGATTTTCTGCATCCACTAATCCATACGCCCTATGCAATTCTGATCCCTAGTTCTCATGAAATGCCTCTTAAGAATATAGAGGCTATCTGGAAACCATTCTAACCTAATGTGGGTTTAACTCCAACCTATACTTTGTATCGGTACCGGAGTGATTTCGTCTGCTTACATTTAGAATAAGGGAGAATAACGTGTTCTGGCGCATGTATACATTTCGTTGTTGTGCTAATTTTTTCAACATATCTGTTTGTTAATGTCAAGATGGTCGGAGGGCCATTTTGCGTACCGTTCGTTACACACCAACGTGGACGTCGATTTACAGCCAACATAAATTTGTTTGATACACAATATGATTGGTAATTATCTTCGGTGTTTTATGTTGAAAACAATGAGATGCTTTTTAGCAATTTTTTAAAGTTTTCCCTAATTATTAAATGTCAGTAGCTGTTAAATCTGAGTTAATTTTTCAATTAGCAATACTTTAAACAAAGAAATTTACGAGCATTCGATCGCCATTAATCATCGATCGTCATTGATGCATGTATGTATGTATGTATGTATTCAACTTGTATTCAGCATTTTCGCATAATTGATCAAATGATGGTCTAGTGCGAGCGACCAGGTAAGCGACTAACAAAACTGGAATATGATAAAGTGAAAAGGTGGGTCGTCTGTTAGCGATTGCTGATATTAGAACCTCTTCCCATTAATTTGGACTCATTAAAGAAATGCCCCATGTAAAATAGGTCTCATATTCACAGAGCAAACTGTTTCCGTTGTTTTAATATTGAGGCAGGCGAAATCACTTCTGTCTTATAGTTTCCCTTATTTTAGTTGTTTTTCTCTTTACAGGTTTGGATCGCATTCTTGTTTTTATTGTTTTCACAACGATAACTTTGTCTGTTTTGACTACAAAGAAAGCAGGACTTTGCTGCGGACTTGGTTCCAGTAACGCAATTTTTGTCATTCAAACTATTACTTCTCAGTCCGCCTCAGGTATAAAAAATATACATTAAAACAATAAGGAATAATTCCTGATTTAATGATCAGTGCCAAACGATGGAAAACGACTCAAAATACGCGTTGTCATGGGAACATGGTGCCTTGTTGGCCTTTGTCCTACAACTGCCTACAGTTCAATTCTCATCTCTTTCGTAATAGCACCCTAATATTGACCCCTAGTAGACAGATTAGAAGATTTGGCGCAAAAAGATTACGTCAATCCGTTGGTTGTCAAAGATTTGGCAGTGGATGTCACCATTTCCGTATAATTTTTTAAAAAATCATTTCAAACTAATATTGGATCAAGTTTAGCTGTTGAATATTTTAGAAATCAAATGACTCTTTGATGAAGAACATTGCCAGGAAACTTAATTAGGACAAATCAAACAATCGATGCCAAAATTTAAATGATTGGGCACAACAAGTCAAACGAGGATCTTACGACTTTATTAACGTAATTTTATCATTTTTTTACATGTAAAACATTTAATTTACTCAATCATTTTACTGTAAAATTTATTATTTATGATAATTGCCGCTGTTTCTCAGCGAGTTCTTGAGACAAAACCCTTACAACTTTTAGTAATTTAATAGGGGAGGGGGTGTATTAAGTCAAAAAAGGAAAAAATGTTGCACTTTTTAACACGCGTTCTCTGAATGTCGGGCAAGTAAAAGGCCTGTTTTTGGTGGCACGGCAAAACTTAACTAAATCCGGGATTGCAACTACAGCAAAAAAATATATCATTCGACGCAGAATTCAAAGCCAAGTCGAATGGCACAAAGATCAGTTCAGTGTAATTTATAATTAATGCGATAGTCGCAATATTATAGGGACACTTAAAGGGAAAAATAAGAAAATGCTCCTTGTTTGCCGGCGTTTTTCTCTAACAAAACTTGACTTAAAAAGTAATTTGAAAAACCAGAATTGAAACTCGATTCGTTTCCTATAATGCACTTTTTTCTTTTTTTATTTGATCTACGATGACCGAGTAATAAGCAAAATAAAAAGACACCCTTTTTGACACTTTTTCTTTTATTGAGAAAAAAATAAAGCCCTGCTGCTATTGGTCCAATTTTTCGCGCTAAGAAACCTTCGCTACCTCGTCTACCTGGCGGGCAGGTGGAAAGTATGAATTTGACAAATATGTGTGCCTCGCGTGCATACACATGGAAAACGGGCCAATGGCTGACTAGCATTATTTTTCTCAATCAAGGAAAAAGTGTCAAAAAGGGTGTCTTTTTATTTTGCTTATTACTCGGTCATCGTAGATCAAATAAAAAAAGAAAAAAGTGCATTCTAGGAAACGAATCGAATTTCAATTCTGGTTTTTCAAATTATTTTTAAAATCAAGTTTTGTTAGAGAAAAACGCCGGCAAACAAGGAGCATTTTCTTATTTTTCCCTTTAAGTGTCCCTATAATATTGCGATTATCGCATCAACTATAAATCACACTGACTTGATCTTTGTGCCATTCGACTTGGCTTTGAATTCCGCGTCGAATGATATAATTTTTTTGCTGTAGTTGCAATCCCGGATTTAGTTAAGTTTTGCCGTGCCACCAAAAACAGGACAATTTCTCTCTTTTTCTCAGAGAACGCGTATTAAAACTATAAATATTCATCAATTATTATTTTCAAATTTTTTCTGTCCTTTTTTGAGTTTTGCCCTGTATCCTAGAATTTGACATAAAAGCTACTATTATTCAACGGGTTCTACCAAACTAAGAATTGACATATCTTGCGTTAAAGAGGGCCAGTTTTGAAATTTTAAGTGACAAATACATGCAATTTATTTTGTTGTGCAATAGGCTTTGGACCAAACTGGAATGGCAATTCAAGAGGATTTCGTTCAAACAGGGAAATGTAATTTCGCTAATGCTAGAAAAACTTTTTATTCGTCATATTATGGCTAGGGTATCTAAAAGGGACATCCTCTTAGGGAATTTTTGCATCGTGGGTAAGCTCAATTCCAATGCTAGGATCTATTTGAAGATCGTTTGTTGATACACAACATGCATACACGACAATCGTTATTTATCGTAAATTATTTTTTTTCTAGAATTCTCAGGACAATGGAAACTGCGACCTTTTGGGAGAATGGATAAAACGTAACATCCCCTCTTATGATGCAAGAATTATCATCAAGCAAGACATTCGAATTCTAAGGAAAACCATCCACCGAGACTGAGTATTCCTAATTTGATGGGCCCATTCATTATTTTATTGCATGGTTACATTACTTCTCTTATTATTTTCGTTATTGAAAATGTTTCGTTTTCCATTTTGAAACATCGTTAGGTTTACTCCTCATTTCTTTGTATAATTTTGCCCATACATGCATTTTCCGATAAACACCTAGTAAGTTCATCGAAGAAACATAGTTGTATACCGAAGGAATTGAAAAGAATCAGCATGTGTTTTTAAGGGAAAACTAAATCTAAAAACTTTTATTTTATTTGACATCTCAATTTTTTTTTAAAATCAGGAGACTTCGCAATATAACTGGCACAAATAAGAATGTTAAAGAAATATTCAGGCTTAACTCCAATACAAACAATACCAAATATTGTGAGCCACATCATTAAAAACAAGTCCACGAGTACAACAAATCAGGAATATTTTACGCAAACAAATTAAAAGCTTCTACATGTTGATTCTTATCAGAAACACACTTTCACTGGAAGCAATCAATAAAAAATAATCACGTATTTTTCTGTATTGATCTGAGAGCGTACGTAGTTTCGTGAGTCGCCATAGTAGCATGCTCATTAATTATTTATATGAGCCTGTAAGTTTGTTTTACAATTTTGTTCCCTAGAAAATCGGAAAACACTACCAAGGTTTTAGATACAATAATTCATCAAAGAATGCCATTAATTATTTATTCAGCGATTTCTTATTCAGGTACAATTGATTTTATCGAGCTGCATTGTGCCTTACGAGCTGAATATACAAACACTCTGTGCTTCTCCATAATATCATACGGGTTTCAAATCCAACACAGCGTTTTACTCGAAAAATTTTGGTTTTCGATTTAGATTTTTGTATTACGGGGTTTCCCCGTACTCAAACAGATTTTCTCTGTAATTTTGAAATTTCAAAAATCTAAAATAAACATGGCATGTGTCAAGTTTATCAAAGTTTTATTTATTTTATTTTATCGGGTGAAAAAAATAACTATGTGTGGTGAAATTTCAGCAAAACAGCTCATTCACATTTTTTAAGGCTTTAAAATTGTATAGGGGCCTAAAGTGGAAAAATCAATGCTATTGTGACCAAGACCATTTTGTATTTTAAGCACTACTGTTGCATGCCTATTCATTAAACCCTGTAAGCAGAGTATATCTGTAAGATATTTTATTGATGAATCAAATTGGACTGGATTTTAATCTTAAGATATCGATATATGGTCGCTCATAAGATAACTTCAAGATATCTTAACATCTTAAAATTCAGATCAATAAAAAAAATTAAAATTAAAATTTCTTCCCTCTCCGCCCTTCCTGTCTCACCATCGTGAACCACATAACGTTTATTTTCATTTTAATTCCTTAACCTGCAGTGGGATTTGAACCATAAACCTTAAGCATGAGACTGTTGAGACACCAGGCGCTTAAGCCAACCAGCTATGGCTGGTGTACGAAGTAGGGCATCAAACATGTATTTATATTGTAAGCCCTACTAGTATACATGAATTTTTTTATTTTTATTTTTTGGAAAAATAACTTGAGATATCTGAGAGAAATGAAGATTTATGTAAAAATAATGAGATATCTTTGAGACATTCAAATGCTATTTAAGTAAGCCATGACTTTGCTCTAGACCAATAACTTAACGACAAAAATCAGATATCTTATGGATATGTTAAGAATATATTATAAGAGAAAAGGTCCAAAGATAGTAACAACACTTGAAACTATCTCAAAGTTATCTTATAGCTATACTGTGCTTATAGGGAAAATCCTGAAATCTCGCATCTTAAAGTTAAGTAAGAAAATGGAAATTGAAAACTTTACACAACTTAAGATCAATACTCTTTTCTTATAGGAATCAGAATGTTACCACACACCACAAAAATAGAGAAAGATACCACAACATTTGCTGATTTGCGTACTGTACAATAAAATCGTACAATAAATATTTGGGCATACATGTTTCGTGAAAGCAGCTTGAACATTTCGTTATATTGATCTTGGAATACATGAACCTAGTTTCGTGCTTCAACACTTGCATATTTTATTCTCTACTAGTATCTCCTGGCGTTATTTTTTAATCGTTTCGTTCCCAAAAGAAACTGACAAGGGAACAAAGACCACTTTTTATATATCCTGATTCCAAACAGTAGTGACAAGCTGCAAGCACGATTTCCACCCTTTCAGTTGTACAAGTACACCAAAGCCTCCGAATAATTTTTTATTCAGAATGTGGTGGCACACAAATGATCATAATAACACGTTTTACTGTTGAGCCTAGCACAGTTCTACTCCATTAATTTCCTTGTTAAGGTGTTTTTGTTACCCTTCCCAGGCAAATCAGTTTTTTCCGAAATATTATATTATGATAATTTTTCGTAACAGCGATTGCTGGTTTCTACCATTCTTGTTTTTCTTGCCGGTCGTAACAGCATTACAACAAATGGAGAAAAATACAAATTATCCAAAGGAAACTGGCATGATAGTCCTGATTCTTATTTGAATGATGGGTACCATATTATGTGCTGCTGTAAAGAGGTTTTATTGTCATATATACTAAAACATATTTCGAATACTTCTTAATAAATTGAAGATTATTTTCAACAGTTGCAGGGAGCTTTAAACATTTCGAGAGATTCAAATGGAAATGCCATAGCAATTAATGGTATTGAAGCTGGAATACTTGGTCGGCTTTTCATCAAGTACAATTTCACGTAATAATTTTTTTCCAGATTTCTCAAAATACTTGTTTAGGAAGATAAATCTAAAAATTATTACTGAGATGGTATGGGTTACGACTATCTGCTGGAATACTTTTCTTCAAATTGACTTTATAGTAAAAAATACATCAAAACTAATTCTACTTAGATTCTTATAATAAAAATAAAAATATAATAGAGGTAGACTTTTAACTAGAAACAGCACTCCAATGTTGATTTCACTGATCCCCAAGTTTGCTTTGAGGTTTGCTTTACAAATTCGTTTATACAACCATAAAGTGTATATAAAGTACATTTTTCCATTAATGACTACTAACTATTCCAAGATGAAAACGGCAAAGCTAACATGGGGTTCTATGGGGGCCAATCTTTTTTAATAATAAATGTCCCCACCTCAATCATTTCGGACTAACATAAAGACCGAATTATGCTGTACTCATAATTTCGATGCCTACTGAATGTCACAAAATATAGACTATACATTTCTTTGTAAAAAATTAGCCGTGTCAGAAAATGAATGCAAAAAAAAACCAACGATATACCAGTAAAGAATAAAATGGATGTGTCATTTGATTTATTATTTTCAATATTAGGTATGAATGCAGCAGGCAGAACTATCGAACGGTTGAAAATTATGGCACGGAAATGGGCTTAATTCACTATTTAGAATCGGGTGTAATAATTATGCTTAACTCTATTTTAAATTTTACTGCATTGACTTTTTATTTTATTTAAATCTATAAAAGGTATGTGAGTTGATCGTTTCACCAATGGTAATGCGGTACAATCGATTTCTCCATTTTGATTTCCTGCAACCGATACTGCAAGCAGCAAGCCCCATACGCCATGCTCATCCCAGCTCCAGAAGTTACCTTTACCAATATCGATGCCATTTGGAAACCTTTTCAACCTAATGTTATTTCAGCTCTTAAAATTCAATAAATTTCATCGAATTAAACCAGTATATATATCGTCTCTACAGGTTTGGATCACCCTGTTCGTTTTTATTGTTATCACGCCATTGGCTTTAGCTGCTGTGAATGATGTTAAGAGCAACACAAGGCCCAGTTCTGGTTATGCAGTGAACTCTTACGGGATGTTTGTTATTCAAACCATTATGTCAGTCGGCATCAGGTAATAAAATAATTACTTTAACAAAAAGATGAAATAAAAAATACAAAACGAGACATAATGTATGTTTTTATGAATAGCACCATCATCTGATGGCAATAAAAAACTTAAGATACGTTTGATCATTGGGGTCTGGTGCTTGGCCTGCATTTGGATGATTACGGCTTACAGCTCCGTACTTGTATCCTTTGTCATGGCCCCTCACTATCATCCTCTGGTTGACACTGTGAAAGATGTGGCACTCAAAGAGCATGTCAATCCGCTGGTTATTAAAGACTTGCCAGCAGATCTATCCATCTCGGTATTGCTATATTCTTATGCCATAAAAACTCCAAATATATAATTTTTAACTGGTTATTGTCTAGACTTCAACTGATCCTCTGATGAAGGCCATTGCAGAGAAACTGAACAAAAACCCATCCCACAATCGTTGCCCAAATTTATCTGCTTGCATACAACAAGTAAAACGTGGCGGATCTGATGTCTTTATCCACGTAAAAAGAGTGTAGTTATTGAAGCATTTTTTGGAACAATATTAAATGCTATTGCGATAAAATAGAGTTTGGACCACATTGAATTAAGAATTAAAGAGGATTATGACAAGACAGGAAAATTCCGTTTTGCTTACGCAAAGGAACCATTCTTTTCGTATTACTTAGGATGGGGGATTCGAAAGGGACATCCCTT